>CM053624.1:233643398-233661627 GCA_028646595.1 Phalanger gymnotis | reverse complement strand
TTTTAAGGTGTTGTTTTCTTCAGTATACTTTTCAGTATTTTTTTTTGAGTCTCTTTTAGCAAGTCATTGACTTCTTTTTCGTGGTTTTCTCACATCCTTCTCATTTCTCTTCTCAATATTTCCTCTACTTCTCTAACTTGCTTTTGTAAATCCTTTTTGAGTTCTTCCATGGCCTGAGATCACTTCATGTTTTTCTTGGAGGTTTTTGTTGTAGGCTCTATGCCTTTGTTAACTTCATCTGACTGTATGTTTTGGTCTTCTTTGTCACCAAAGAAGGATTCCAGAGTCTGAGACTGAATCTGGGTGTGTTTTTGCCATCTGGCCATGTTCCCAGCCAACTTAATTAACCCTTGAGTTTTCCAATGGGGTATGACTGCTTGTAGACTAACAAGTTCTATGTTCCAGGCTTGGGCGGATGCGCTGCCTCACCAGCACTCCTCCTTCCCCAAGTATCCCCTACCCAGACTGGGCTTAAATCTTCAGCAGGCTCTTCACTCCTGCTCTGATCAGCCACTTAATTCCTCCCACCAGGTGGGCCTGGGGCCAGAAGCAACTGCAGGTGTACTTCTAAAGCTGCCCCACCTCCACTGCCCCAGGTGCGGTGGCCGAACCGCGAACTCAGTCCCGCAGCTTTTCCCACTAACCTTCTCTGTTGTGTTTGCTCTTTGTGGGTTGAGAGGTCTGGTAGATGCCACAGCACAGTAATTCATGCCTGTAGGGCACTCTCCGCTCGTCTCCTGGTCTGGTAGGTCCGCGTGTGGTCTGTTCGCACTGTGTGCGCTGGGCTCAGCTCCGCTCCCCTCAGCTGGGGGCTGGGAGCTCCGTGCAGGACAGACCTTACCCAGAGACCATCCAGGCTGTCCTGGGCTGGAGCCCTGCTTCTCTCTGCCACTTTGTGGGTTCTGCAGCTCTAGAATTGGTTTAGAGCCATTTTTTATAGGTTTTTGGAGGGACTTGGTGGGGAGCTCACGCCAGTCACTGCTTCCCAGCCGCCATCTTGGCTCCGCCCCCCCAATTCTAATTTTTAATGTTTTGTTTTCTTCCTTTACTTTCTCTATCTCCTTTCCTCTGGTCGATTTTACTTTTCAATGACACATTTTCTCCAATTATATTCTGATCTTCCTTAACCAATTCCCTGATTTTACCTTTTAAAGATTTGTTTTCCTCATTGATTTTTTCCATTTTTTCTTTTACCTCCCTAATTTGGTTTTTAAAGTCCTCCTTGAGTTCTTTCAGGAATGCTTTTTGGTCTGGAGACCAGTTCACTTTCCCTTTTGAGGTTTCAGATGTTGGTGTAGTGTCCATGCTGTCTTCTTATGAATTGGTATTTTGAGCTTCCCTTTCTGCATAATATGAATCAATCATCTTTGAAAACTTCTTCCTATTCTTTTTCATGGTGTTTTTTTCCTCCTGGTTTCTTAAGTGGATCTCTTCTTCTGGGGCTCAGGGGCTTTGTCCCAAGTTTCTCATGTTGGGATCTAGCTGTATGTGCTAGCCTCTGGTTTCGTGAGGTGTGGGGGAGTGGTGGTCTGGCTGCTGGGAGTCTTCTTCCGCAGGACTGTTCTACAGCATGGGTGCTCTCAGCTCTTGTCTGTGTTGGTGTCTGCCACTTTCCCTGGCTGTGCAAAGCCAAGTCTGGGGTCTTGGCATTGATGTTAGTTAGTTCCACACCCTGGAGCTCAGTTACTCTCGTTGCTCTGCTGAGGTGAGGGCTGCTGGTACACCTCTCTTCCTGAACTAGTCTCCTTCTGCCACTACAAGAAGGGCCCTCTCTCCCACTTCTCTAGCTACTGAAGCCCTGCTTCTGACTCCTCTGTTTTTCCTGAGGTTTTATTCTCTGGGTTTATTCAAGGGAGGGATAGAAGCCATTTTACCTGGCCATCATGGCTCCTAGAAGTTCAAGAAGGTGAGTTTCAAACATTTAGGCCGTGGGTTGGAGGTCTCTGGGCTAGCTGCTCCCACAGCCACAGTCTCTGCATTTCCCGTCCTGGGCTGAGAGACCTGGGGCTCAATCACAGCTGTAGTCAGTACTTCCACCCGGGGCCTGTGCCTGCCCTGTTGTTTTGCTCACCCAGTGACCTCCAAGATTGGCATGCTGGCTGGATTCCTTTGCTGTTCCCCGTTGGTTTGGTCTGGTGCTGTTCCGTGTGCCCAGTGCTCCTACCCTTCTCTGTCTACTAGTGGCTTCTAACTCTCTCAAGTCTTCTGAGATTCACTTTTTTACATGTATCTGACAGAATTTTTGAGAGAGCTCCGGTAATGCCTTCCTTTCACAGTGCCATCTTGGATCCACCCCCTGTTTGACTGATTCCTGATGTCTCATAGAGTCACTAGCTTACACTTGACTAATTCTAATTTTTAAGGAATTGTTTTCTTCAATTAGATTTTGTACCTCCCTTTCTCTTTGTCCCATTTTACTTTTTAAAGAGTTCTTCTCTTCAGTAAGTTTTTGTGCTTCCTTTTTCAGTTGGCCAATTCTACTTTTTAAGGAGTTATTTTTTTTCAGTGTACTTTTTATATTTGGCTAATTGTACTTTTTAATGACTTGTCTTCTACAATCCATTCTTGCCCTTCCTTTTCCAAACTATTGACCCTCACAAACCTCCCAATTTGTCTTCTTACTTTCTTATTTTACTTTTAAATCCTTCTGGCTCTCTTGCAAGAGGGCTTTTTCAGCTTCAGACCAGGTCATATTCTTTTTTGAGGTGTTGGACGTGGGTATATTGGGAATGTTTCCCTCTTCTGATTTTGTGTTTTGATCTTCACTGTCCCCATAGGGATAATCTATGATCATTATTTATTTCTGCTTTTTGCTCAGGGTATTTGTCTATTCCCCAGCTTTTAAAGTTGAACTCTCCTGTTGAAACAAAGGGGCCACTGATCCAAGCTTCTTGTCCTGGGGGCCAGGGTCTTTGTCACTGGATTTGTATGCTGGGGCCTCAGGTATCTGGCTGCTTACCTAGTGCTGAGCTGGGATCCACAACATTGATGTTCTTGGGGTGGGTTGGGGGGTGGGGCGCTGATCCCTGAAGGATGCCTCCTCATCCAGGCTGCTTTCAAGCACTGGAAGGTTTGGCTTCTGGAGGACACCTGCCTGCTGGTACATGAGGTGGTTTTCAATGCTAGAGTCTACTGCTGCTTCTGCCTGTGCCAAGGCATTCTGGGCCTCCTTGTGTTAGTGCTTGCCTGCTCCAACGGCCCGGGGCTCAGCATCTCCCCCTGTTTTGCTGAAATGAGGCTTGCCGCTGGCTTGCTGGGTCACATCCCTGTACTGGCCTCCTTCCACCAAAGTGAGAGGGACCTTTCCCATTAATTCACCAAGCTTCCTGTGCTACAAGACTGCTGCACTCTTTCTGCTGGCTCAGTTTATCCAGAGTTTATCCTGGGGCAATATTTTCTGGGTTTTTAGAGGTTAGTAAGTGGGAGAGTGGTAGTGACTTACTTCTTACCACACACTCTCGGCTCCTGGAAGTGATAGAAAATATTTTTTTTAAACGACACATCTTAAACTTAATAATTGTAAATTTGTGATGGCATTTCTTGCATTAAAATTTTGATTATGCAGTATTGTGTCATGTAACCATATAGTATCATATTTTAAACAAGTCATTACTTGCACATATTCTTGCTGATGCATGCTGGACTTCCTGACAATGCATCACATGCTCACCTGCCAACACTTGCTTGTTAAGACCTGTCAGTGGACTTGACGGCTGGTGGATTATAACTTGCACTTTGTGTGTTTATTTGGAAAAATAATGTAATCACAAAGTCTTTAACTCTGTTGCACAAGAGACAGAACAAGTAGAAATGGCTTTCCAAAATTTTATTCTCTTCTTTCCCCTAATTGCAACCAAGGCTAGTACTGCCACCCTGGATTGTTTCAGTGCTCCCCAGTCTGTTGTATTGATCATTTTCAGGCCTCTGAAAGAGATGAAAATTACAAAGCAAAGCAATCACTGTATATATCGCTATTATTATTATTATTATTATATTTTGTGTAGGCATGGGAAATATTTTATGAAATTCTGGCAAAATAAATGGAAGGGGAAAAATTCTTTTATTTGACACTCCCAAAATGAAATTTGCTCTTATCTTGAGGTGTCAAGGTAGTTGTCAGGAGTTATATTATCCAAACATCAATTACTCAGCCTGGAATGATTTAGTTTTAAAGCAGAAGTTATACTTTTTTATAATTATAGCTATGTGATCAATTATCCTGACATTTTTATGTTTTCTGCATTGTGGGGAGAAAATCCAGTTTTAAGATTTGCCCTTTAAGAAATTAGGAAATTAAAAATTAATCAGATGGACCATCACATAACCTCAAAAGGAATTTCTGGATGTCATTCTAGCTATTAAAAAGCAGTCATTCATTTTCCAAGACCCAGACTCATATAGTGAGACACTAGTTTTAATATTTTGCAAACACCTTGCAATGGAAAGGTAAAGCCTTGTTGAATATTTCTAAACAGATTTATTCAGTTAATGGGATCAAAAATCAGGGCAATCTCTGAGAAATGGGTGTTGATGCTTTAAAAATATTGTCAAAAGAGTTCTTTCTTTGCCATAAACATTTCATTAAAAATGACATATAGGACACTGATGCTAGATTATTGATGTGATATTAGAATGATAATTTTCCTAGGTACTAAATAAGATAGTCCAACTAGCCACACCACGAAATATATAAAAAACGATTGATGAATATCATTAGAGTCTGAGATTAAAAGAAAGTATCTCTTTATACATTGATTTACCCTTGATAATGCTTCACCCTCTATCGCATGACACATATACATCCCCATCTACACACCCCTCTATATGTTGTATATTTCCACATTGGAGAGAAGCTCCAGATATTTCATGCCTATTATATTCCAGAAACCTTAGTTTTCAAATCTTCTGTTTAGCTCTTTGACTTTCTAGAGTGTACACGTTCTCTCATACTAATAAATAGATAAAATTGGACCATAAGAAAGATAGATGTGGATACCCATTTTTTCTGATCTTAGTAACTCAGGTGAACTTTTAAGATGGTAAAAAAAGAAGTCTGTGGCCTGTTGCATATAATTTATCTTAAGAATAACAGTGGGGGGCAGCTAGGTGGCTCAGTGAGTAGAGAACCAGCCCTGGAGTCAGGAGGACCTGAGTTCAAATCTGGCCTCAGACGCTTGACTGTACTACCTGTGTGACCTTGGGCAAGTAACTTAACCTCAATTGCCCTGCCCCCCCCAAAAAAGAATAACAGCAGGCTATCCTGAGAAAGAACTTTGGAGTCTGAATGCAGATGGAAGCATGCTTACACATCACTTCCATATGTCCTTACATATATTGCATACATACCTACTTACACACACACATTTGCTTTCCTTTTGTTTGTTTTTTCTGTTTTGTTTCTGCTTTCTTGTGATTCCTAATTTTAGTTCTAATTCTTCATTACATCATGAATAATGTGGAAATATGTTTAATATGAATGCATAAATAGAGCCTATATTAGCTTGCATGCTATCTTGGGGAGGGTAAAGGAGAAAGAAGAGGAGAAAATTTGAAACTCAAAGTCTTATGGAAGTGAATGTTGAAAACTAAAAATAAACCAATCAAAAAAGAACAGTAGCAGGCTTTCAAGTCAGATATTTTTCTTTTGAGCTTGAAATTGGTCACGATTTTACAAGGAGACACAGACAGTTGCAGAGCTATGGAATAGGAGTTACAGAACTTTAAGACAGTTGTATTCATTTTGGTAGTTTGTTTAACATATCCTCAAAGTATTACAAATTGCATTAAAAATATTTTTCCTGCTTCTCTCTCACCAAATTTCTCCATGAAGGGAGAAAAATAAACCCCTTCAAAAGAGAATTTGTCCAAAGTAATTGTGGGGGAGTGGGGAAGACTCTGAGTATATTTTATATATAAAAATATTTGCTGGAACCTAGCCACCCACTAAATATCTGTTTTGTAGGAGAGGTTATTTCTTTGGAAGATGTAACATGACCAAAAATAAGTTTTTGAATGAGGAGGTATAAGGTGGAGGAAAGTTATTAATGGAGGAAGAAAAAATTAGGGAAAAAATCTACTTGTGTCATCTACAATGTTCAATAACTGCTAAGCATACAGTATATGTGGTTCATTTTTTTGTGTACGAAGTACCTGTGTATTCATAAATATAAATATTTTAGGATTATTTTATTTAATGGCTACCGATTTGGATAATTATTGGATGTCCACTCTTTCACACTTTTAATTTTGAGTATTTTTACCCAAATTATAAAGCCATTCTTATAAGAGTGAGGAGAATTATATGTCCTAGATTATTGGTTTTCCAATAGTTATTGACAGTAATATATATGTATATGTATATGTATGTATATATACACATGTATGTATGTATATATATAGTTATATATATATAGTTATATATACAGTTACAGCAACTAGTGATAGTATCTAAGGATAAGATGCATGGGGGATATAGATGCTAATTAAATCTTATAATGGCAGGACTTTGGTGGCTATGAGGAAATGCCTATGAAAAATGGGGCTTATATTAAAGACATAAGTACTGGAATATTTAATAATGATAATAACAATGATAACTAGCTTCTATGTAGAGCTTAATGGTTTGTAAAACACTTAAAATATTGTCTCATTTTATTCTCCCAACAACCCTAGGACACAGCAATATTAATTTTTCTCATTTTATGCATTAGTAAACTGAGATAAACAGAGGTTAAATGCCTTACTCAGGGTCATAAAGTTAGGAAGTGTCTAAGACTGGTTATGAATTTAGATCTTCCTAACTCCAAATCCAGCTCTCTATTCATTGTACCATTTTCCTATTTTTTTCCTAATTATTCTTATGATAGGATAAGGACTTACAAGCACAAGGCAATAAAAAATCAATTAACAAACATTTGCTAAACACAACTATATTTGAGACATTGTGCAAAGCATGTGAAATAGAAGAAAAACATAAAATAATTCACTGTTGCCAGGAACTCAAATTATTTTTTAATATTTTAAAAATATGCATGTATTCATTTAGTTATTTTTAGTTTTGCAGTTCACTTTCATAAGGTTTGGAGTTTGAAATTTTCTTCCCCTCTGTTTCCTCCCCTCCTAAGACTACATCATTGTAAGGAGAATTAGAACCAATGAAAGAAAACAGGAGCAAGAAAAAACAGCAGAAGAGAACTTCCAGGAGCCATGATGACAAGGTAAAATGGCTCTCATCCCTTCCTCACCCAGATAATGCTCCCTTTAGAGAAACCCTGAAATAAAAGAGCCAGAAGTAAGGCTTCAGTAGCTGAACAGTGGGAGTTCCTGAGCCCCAGGCAGTCAGGCCAGCAAAGGTCAACACCAGGAGCCCAAGGGTACCTTTGCACAGCCAAGTGAAGTGGCAGGCACTAGCACAGACAACTGCTGAGACAACCCATGCTGTAGCGCAGGCCTAGGGGAAAGGGAGACTTTCAGAACCCAGACCACCCTTCCCCCACACCTCATGAAACCAGAGGTTACAGCACACAAAACCAGTAACCAGACCCCCAGTTCCCAGCACAAGAAGCTTGGGACAGACCACGCCCCCCCCAGGTCCCCGAAGCAGATCTTGACCTTAAAAGTCAGAAAAAGACAAACACCATGAAGAAACAATCCAAAAAACCAAGGGCTATTGATTCCTTTTATGGAGACAGGGAAGATCAAAATACCAGTTCAGAAGAGAACAGTATTGACACTATTCCCATATCTGAAACCTCAAAAGGGAATGTGAACTGGTCTCAAGCCCAAAAAGCATTCCTGGAACAGCACAAGGAGGATTTTAAAAAACAAAATTAGTGAGGTAAAAGAAAAAAATGGAAAAAAAAATCACTGATGAGAACAAATCTTTAAAAAGTAAAATTGGTGAAATGGTGAAGGAGGTCCAGAATCTTATTGGAGAGAATGACTCTTTGAAAAGGAAAATTAACCAAATGGAAAAGGAGGTACAAAAGCTAAATGAAGAAAACAATTAGTTAAAAATTAAAATAAGACAAGTAAAAGCTAATGACACTATGAGGTATCGAAAATCAATCAAACAAAATCTAGTAAATGAAAAAATAGAAGAAAACATGAAATATCTGATTGGAAAAACAACTGACCTGCAAAATATATCCAGAAGGGACAATTTAAGAATTATTGGTCTACCTGAAAGCCATGATGAAAAAAGAGCCTGGACAGCAGCTTCCAAGAAATCATCAGGGATAACTGCAGCAAAGTCCTAAAAGCAGAGGGTAAAACAGTCATCAAACGTATCCACCAGGTCAAGGAGAAAATACTGCAATTCAAATATCTTGGAACTACAGCCAGGATCACGCAGGATCTTGAAACCTCTACATTAAAAGACGGGAGGAATTGGAATACAATATTCTGAAAGCTAAACAGCTTGGATTCTAATGAAAGATCAAGTATCCAGCAAAACTGAGCATAATTTTTCAGGCAAGGAGATGGTAATTCAATGAAATAAGGGAATTCCAGACCTTCCTGATGAAAAGGCCAGAGCTCAATGGAAAATTTGATCTTGAAATAAAAAACCCAAGAGAGAAATAAAAAGGTGCATAGGGGGAAAAACTTGTTATTCAATAAGGGCAAATCCTTATATAGGATTTTACATATATATGTCAATCTTAAGATTGGTGCAGTTATTACAACAATTAAAAGGGACATAGACTGAGGGTGTCAGTATGAAGTAACTGATTTGATGATAAAAACATAATTAAGGGTGTAAAAGAATAGTTCTGAGAGAAGAGGTAAGGAGGAGGAAGAAAAGGGTAAGTTATATCACATGAAGAAGCATAAAAATATATTATAGTAGAGGGAGAGATGTGAGGGAGAAGAGCAGCATCTGAACTTTACTCTCATTGGGTTTAGTTCACAGAGGGAATACCATACCCTGAAAGGAATAGAAATGAAACTTGTCCTACAGGCAGTGGGAGGGGAAAGGTCAAAGAAATGGGGGTGGGGTTAGAAGGGAGAGAAGTAGCAAGGGGAAATGGTAAGATAAGGGAGGGGAGTCAATAGGGAGGGGAAACTGAGGAAGGTGGTAGTCAAAAGCAAAACTCTTGAGGACTGGAAGGAAGAAAAGAGAAATAAAACAAAAATGGGGAGGGAGGATAGGATGGAGAAAAAACCCCAAATAGTAATCATAACTGTGAATGAGAATGGGATGTACTCTCCCATAAAACGGAGGCAGGTAGCAGAATGGATTAAAAACCATAATCCTATGATAGGTCGTTTACAAAAACCTCTTGTAAAACAGGCAGATACACAAAGAGTAAAGGCAAAAAGCTGGAGTAGAATATATTATGATTCAACTCAAGTTAAAAAAAAAGCAGAGTGAGCAATCATAATCTCAGGCCAAATAAAAGCAAACATAGATCTAATTAAAAGAGATAAGGAAAGACACTACATCCTGTATAAAGGCACCACAAACAATGAAACAATATCATTGTTTAACATATATGCACCAAGTGGTATGGTATCTGAATTCTTAGAGGAGAAGTTAAGGGAGTTACAGGAAGAAATTGACAGAAAAACCATACCAATGGGGGATCTCAACCTGCCCCTCTCTGAACTTGACAAATCTAATCTCAAAATGAAGAAGAAGTTGAGGAGGTGAACAGAATTTTAGAAAAGCTAGATATGATAGACCTCTGGAGAAAAGTGATTGGGGATAAAAAGAAATACACATTTTTTCTCAAAGGTTCATGGCACATGCTCAAAAATTGACTATATACTAGGGCATAAAAACCTCACAAGCCAGTGCAGAAAGGCAGAAATACTCAATGCATCCTTTTCAGATCATGATGCAATAAAAAATATTTGTAATAAAAGACCACAGAAGGATAAACTAAAAATTAATTAGGAACTAAATCATCTAATCATAAAAAGTGAGTGGATCAAAGAACAAATCATAGAAACCATAACATCATTCATGATAATGACAATAATGACACAACATGGCAAAACTTACGGGATGCAGCAAAATTACTTCTTAAGGGAAGTTTTATATCTCTAAATGCTTATGTGAATAAAATGGAGAAAAAGGACATCAATGAATTGGGCATGCAACTAAAAAAACTAGAAAAAAAGCAAAAAAAAATTTGAAAATCCCTCATTAAATACCAAATTATAAATACTGAAAACCAAAAGAGAGATTAATAAAATTGAAATCAAGAAAATTATTGAACTAAAAAATAAAAATAAGACCTGGTTTTCCAAAAGAAAAAAAAACAATATTTTTTTTTTACTTTTTTTTTTAATTTTTAGTTTATGACACTTAGTTCTACATAATTTTGAGTTCCAGATTTTCTTCCCTCCCTCCCCCCATCCCTCCCCAAGATGGCATGGAATCCCATATATCTTCCACATATAACTTCGCATTGAATTAATTTACACACTGGTCAAGTTGTGGAGAAGAATTATGACCAATGGAATGAATCATGAGAAAGAAGAAACAGAACCAAAAATAAAACCAAAAACACAACCCAACAACAAATACAAAAGAGAGAAAAAAAGGGGGGAGGGGGAGAAAAAGGCGAGCATGAAGTGTGCCTCGATCTGCATTCATACTTCATAGTTCCTTCTCTGCATGTAGATAGTATTCTACATCGTGAGTCCTTTGGAGTTGTCTTTGCACCTTGTGTCACTGAGAAGAGCGAAGTCTGTCAGGCTTAGCCCTCACAGAATCCATATATCTGTGGTTGTGTAAAATGTTCACCTGGCTATGCTCTGCTCACTCAGCATTATGTCGTGTAGGTTTTTCCAGGTTGTTATGAAGTCCATATCATCCCCACTTCTTATAGCATGATAGTGTTCCATTAACTTCATATACCACAGCTTGTTCAGCCATTCCCCAATTGATGCCTATCCCTTTGATTTCCAGTTCTTAGCTGCCACAAAGAGAGCTGTTATAAATATTTTTGTCCATATGGGTCCTTTTCCCACTTGTGTGATTTCTTTGGGATACAACCCTAAAAGTGGTATTGCTGGGTCAAAGGGTATGAACATTTTTATAGCCCTTTGGGCATAGTTCCAAATCGCTCTCCAAAATGGCTGGATCAGTTCACAACTCCACCAGCAATGTAACAATGTTCCAATTTTCCCACATCCTCTCCAGCGTTTATCATTTTCTGGTTTTGTCATTTTAGCCAATCTGACAGGAAAGATGTGGTATCTAAGAGTTGTTTTGATTTGCATTTCTCTAATCAGTAGTGATTTGGAGCATTTTTTCATATGTCCATAGATATCTTTAATTTCTTCCTCTGAAAACCACCTGTTCATGTCCTTTGACCATTTCTCAATTGGGGAATGACTTGTATTCCTACAAATTTGGCGCATTTCCCTGTATATTTTAGAAATGAGACCTTTATCAGAGACACTAGTTGTCAAGATTTTCTCCCAGTTTTCTGCTTCCCTCTTAATCTTTGTCGCATTGGTTTTTTTGTGCAAAAACATTTCAATTTAACATAATCAAAATTATCCATTTCACATTTTGTAATGCTCTCTATCTCTTGTTGGGTCATGAATTCTTTTCTTTTCCATAAATCTGATAGGTAAACTATTCCTTGCTCTCCCAAATTGCTTATGGTATCAGCTTTTATTCCTAAATCATGAACCCATTTTGACTTTATTTTAGTGTGTGGTGTGAGATATTGGTTTAGGCCTAGTTTCTGCCCATTCATTTTCCAATTTTCCCAGCAGATTTTGTGAAATAGTAAATTCTTAGCACAGAAGATGTCCTCTTCGAGTTTATCAATGAGAAGATTGCTATAGTGGTTGACTTCTCCATCTTGTGTACCTATCCTATTCCACTGATCCACAACTGTTTCTTAGCCAGTACCAGGTAGTTTCGGTAACTGCTTCTGTATAGTACAGTTTAATATCTGGTATGGCTAGGCCACCTTCTCTAGCATTTCTTTTCATTAATACCCTAGATATTTTAGACCTCTTGTTCTTCCAGATGAATTTTGTTATTATTTTGTCCAGCTCTGTTAAATAATTTTTTGGTAGTTCAATTGGTATGGCACTGAATAGATACATTAATTTAGGCAAAATTGTCATTTTTATTTTATTATCTCAGCCTAACCATGAGCAACTGATATTTTTCCATTTATTTAGATCTGACTTTATTCGTGTGAAAAGTGCTTCATATTTATGTTCATATAGTCCCTGGGTTTGTCTTGGCAGATAGACTCCCAAATATTTTATAGCATGTACAGTAACTCTGAATGGAATTTCTCTATTTCTTGCTGTTGGGCTTTGTTAGTAATGTATAAGAATGCTTAGGATTTATGTGGGTTTATTTATATCCTGCAACTTTGCTAAACTTGTTTATTATTTCATGTAGTTTTTTACTTGATTCTCTAAGATTCTATATGTAAATCATCATATCATCTGCAAAAACTGATTATTTATTTTCTTCTTTGCTCTTCTAATTCTTTCAATTTCTTTTTCTTCTCTTATTGCTACAGCTAATATTTCTAGTACCAAATTGAATAGTAGGGGTGATAATGGACATCCTTGTTTCACCCCTGATCTTACTGGGAATGCATCTAGCTTATCCCCATTACAAATAATGCTTGTTGAAGGTTTTAGGTAGATGCTATTTATAATTATAAGGAAGGCTCTATTTATTCCTATGCTTTCTAGTGTTTTCAATAGAAATAGGTGTTGTATTTTGTCAGAGGCTTTTTCTGCATCTATTGAGATGATCATATGGTTTCTACTAGTTTTGTGGTTGATATGGTCAATTATGCTAATAATTTTCCTAATATTGAACCAGCTTTGCACTTCTGGGATAAATCCTACCTGGTCATAGTGTATTATTCTGGTGATAAGTTGCTGCAATATTTTTGCTAATATTTTATTTAAAATTTTTGCATCAATATTCATTAGGGAAATTGGTCTATTTTCTTTCTCTGTTTTGACTCTACTTGGTTTGGGTATTAGTGCCGTATTTGTGTCATAAAAAGAATTCGGTAGGACTCTTTCACCTATTTTCCCAAATAGTCTACAAAGTATAGGAATTAATTGTTCTTTAAATGATTGATAGAATTCACATGTAAAACCATCTGGCCCTGGAAATTTTTTCCTTGGGAGTTCATTGA
This sequence comes from Phalanger gymnotis, assembly GCA_028646595.1. Classification (NCBI taxonomy): domain Eukaryota; kingdom Metazoa; phylum Chordata; class Mammalia; order Diprotodontia; family Phalangeridae; genus Phalanger; species Phalanger gymnotis. The sequence continues at coordinate 233,648,485 of CM053624.1, read as the reverse complement.
TTGCTTGCTCAATTTCTTTTTCTGACATGGAGTTATTTAGAAATTTTATTTCCTCTTCTGTTAACCTGGGCAATTTATGTTTTTGTAGATATTCATCCATATCTCTAAGATTGTCAGATTTATGGGCATACAATTGGGCAAAATAATTCCTAATTATTGTTTTGATTTCCTCTTCATTAGAAGTGAATTCACCCTTTTCATTTTTGATACTGATTTTCTTCTTTCTTATTTTTAATCAAATTGACCAAAGGTTTATCAATTTTATTGTTTTTTTTCGTAAAATCAGCTCTTTGTTTTATTTATTAATTCAATAGTTTTCTTGGTTTCGATTTTATTAATCTCTCCTTTGATTTTCAGTATTTCTACTTTGGTATTTAATTGGGGGTTTTCAATTTGTTAATTTTCTAGCTTTTTCAGTTGTATGCCCAGATCATTGATCTCCTTTTCCATATTTTATTCATGTAAGCATTTAGAGATATAAAACTTCCTCTAAGAACTCCTTTTGCTGCATGCCATAAGTTGTCATTCTCTTGAATGAAGTTATTAATTATTTCTCTGATTTGTTCTTTGGCCTTTGGCATTCTTTCGAATTAGATTATTTAGTTTCCAATTAATTTTTATCTTATTTTTCCATGGTTCTTTACTACAAATAATTTTTATTGCATCATGATCTGATAAGTATGCTTTGACTACTTCTACCTTTCTGCACTGGATTATGAAGTTTTTATGCCCTAGTACATGGTCAGTTTTTGAGTATGTGCCATGTACCACTGAGAAGAAAGTATATTCTTTTTTATCCTGATTCAGTTTTCTCCAGAGGTCTATTATATCTGCCTTTTCTAAAATTCTGTTCACCTCCTTAACTTCTTTCTTATTTATTTTGAGGTTGGATTTATCAAATTCAGAAAGGGAGAGGCTGAGGTCTCCTAGCATTATAGTTTTGCTGTCTATTTCTTCCTATAACTCCCTTAACCTCTCCTCTAAGAATTTGCATGCCATACCACTTGGTGCATATATGTTAAACAATGATATTGCTTCTTTGTTTATGGTGCCTTTTAGCAGAATGTAGTGTCCTTCCTTGTCTCTTTTAATTCAATCTATCTTTACTTTTGCTTTGTCCAATATTAGGATTGCTACACCTGCCTTTTTTACTTTAGCTGAAGCACAATATATTTTACTTCAGCCTTTTACCTTTACCCTGTGAGTATCCCTCTGTTTCAAATGTGCTTCTTGTAAACAGCATATTGTAGGATTGTGGTTTTTAATCCATTCTGCTATCTCCTTCTGTTTTATGGGAGAGTTCATCCCATTCACATTCACAGTTATGATTTCTAGCTGTGTCTTTTTCTCTATCTTATTTCTCCCATTTATGCTTTTATTTCTCCCTTTCCCCTTCAACTCCTCAACAAAGTTTTGCTTTTGACAATTGCCTTCCTCAGTTTATTCTCCCTCTTGATTCCCCTCCCTTGTCTTACCGTTTCCCACTTGCTACTTCTCCCCTCCCTTCTGACCATCCCCCTCCCTTTTTTGCCCCTTTCCCCTCCTACTACCTCTAGGACAAGTTAGATTTCTATACTCATCAGGGTGTGTTATGCCCTTCTTGAACCAGATCAGATGACAGTAAAGCTCAAATTCTGCTCTTCTCCCTCCCTTCTTTCTCTCTACTAAAATGTGTTTTTGTGCCTCTTCATTTGGTGTAATTTACCCTTTTTTACTACCTCCTCTTCTCCCATAACCCTCCCTTTAGATCTCTTAATCATGTTTTTTTTTTCCATTTTTTCCATTTTTTTCTTTTACCCCACTAATTTGGATTTTAAAATCCTCCTTTAGCTCTTCCAGTAATGCTTTTTGGGCTTGAGACCAGTTCACATTCCCTTTTGAGGTATCAGATGTAGGTATAGTGTCATTGCTATCCTCTTCTGAATTGGTATTTCGATCACGCCTGTCTCCATTAAAAGAATCAGTGGTCCTCATTTTTGTGTGTGTGTGTGTGTGTGTGTTCTTCTTCATGTTGGTTAGCCTTTACCTGGCTTTACAATAAATTTCTGCTTTTGGGGCTCTGGGCTCTATGTCCCAGCTATCTTATTCTGGGGATTGCCATGTTAGCCAATCTGATAGGTATCATGTGGTATCTGAAATTTGTTTGGATTTGCTTCTCTCCAATCAACGGTGATTTAGAGCATTTTTTTCATATGACTATAGATAGCTTCAATTTCTTCCTCTGAAAACTACCTGTTCTTATCCTTTAACCACTGATCAAGGAATGACTTGTATTCTTATACATTTGACTCAGTTCTCTACATATTTTAGAAGCAAGGCCTTTATCAGAGATACAACTTGTAAAAATTCTTTCCCAGTTTTCGGCTTGCCTCCTAATCTTGGTTGTATTGGTTTTGTTTGTGCAAAAACTTTTCAATTTAATGTAATCAAAATCATCCATTTTGCTTTTCATAGTGTTCTCTATCTCTTCTTTGGTCACAAATTACTCCATTGCCCATAAATCTGACAGGTAAACTATTCTTTGTTCTCCAATTTCTTTAAAGTATCATCATTTATACCTAGATTGTGTACCCATCTGGACTTTATTGTGGTCTATGCCCAGTTTCTTCCATACCGTTTTTCAGTTTTCCCAGCAGTTTTTGTCAAACAGTGAGTTCTTTTCCTAGAATCTGGAGTCTTTGGATTTATCAAACAATAGATTATTATAATTGTTGACTACTGTGTCCTGTTTACCTAACCTATTTCATTGAACAACCACTCTATTTTCTTAACCAGTACCAAGTACTTTTGATGACTGATGCTTTGTAATACAATTTAACATCTGATATGGCAAAGTCACCTTCCCAAGCATTCCTTTTCTTTAATTCCTTTGATATTCTAGACACTTCGCTCTTCCAGATGAATTTTGATATTATTTTTTCTCTATAAAATAACTTTGTAGATTGATTTGAATGGGACTGAATAAGTAAATTAATTTAGGTAGAATTGTAATTTTTATTATATTAACTCAGCCTACCAATGAGCAACTGATGTTTTTCCAATCATTTAGATTTGAATTTATTTTTGTGAACAGTATTTGATAGCAGTGTTCATATAGCCCTTGGGATGTTTTGGCAGGTAGACTCCCACATAATTTATAACTTCTACAGTAATGTCAAATGGAATTTCTCTTTCTATCTCTTATTGTCGGGCTTTGTTAGTAATATAAAGAAAGGTAGATGATTTATGTAGGTTTCTTTTATATTCTGCAACTTTAATAAAGTTCTTTATTATTGCAAATAGTTTTTTACTTGATTCTCTAGGATTTTCTAAATATATCATCATATCATTTTCAAAGAGTGATAACTTAGGTTCTTCTTTGCTTATTCTAATTCCTTCAATTACTTTTTCTTCTCTTATTGCTAAAGCTAAAATTTCTAGTACCATACTGAATAACAGTGGTGATAAGGGACATCCTTGTTTCAGCCCCAATCTTATTGGAGATGCATCTAGCTTATCCCCATTACATATAACACTTGCCGATGGTTTTAGGTAGATGCTACTTATCATTTTAAGGAAGGTTCCATTTGTTTCTATATTCTGCAGTGTTTTCAATAGGAATGATTGTTGTATTTTATCAAAAGCTTTTTCTGCATCTATTGAGGTAATCATTTAGTTTCTGCTAGTTTTGTTGCTGATATGATCTATTATGCTGATAGTTTTAGATATATTGAACCAGCCTTGCATTCCTGGTATAACTCATACCTAATCAAAGTGTTTTATTCTCATGAAAAGTTGCTGTAGTTTTTTTTTTTGCTAATATTTTATTTAAAATTTTTGCATCTATATTCATTAAGGAAATTAGTCTATAATTTTCTTTCTCTGTTTTGGCTCTTCCTACATTAGCTAAAAGTACCATATTTGTGTCATAAAAAGAATTTTGTAGGATTCTTCATCAATTTTCCCAAACAGTCCATATAGTATTGGAATTAATTGTTCTTTAAATGTTTGATTGAATTCCCTTGTAAATGCATCTGGCATTGAAGACTTTTTCTTAAAGAGTTCATTGATGTTTTATTCAATTTTTTTTTCAATGAGATGGGGTTAAGTATTTTACTTTCTCTTCTCTTAATCTGGCCAATTTCTATTTTTGTAAATATTCATCCTTTTCACTAAGGTTGTCAAATTTATGGGCATACAATTGGGCAAAATAATTCCTAATTATTATTTTAATTTCCTCCTCTTTGGAGGTGAATTCACTCTTTTCATTTTTCATAATGATCATTTGGTTTTCTTCTTTCTTTTTTTTAAATCAAATTGACCAAAGGTTTATCAATTTTTTTCATTAAAAATGGCTATTAGTTTTATTTATTAGTTCAATAGTTTTCTTAATTTCAATTTTGTTAATCTCTCCTTGGTTTCCAGTATTTCTAATTTGGTATTTAATTGGGGATTTTCTATTTGTTCTTTTTCTAGCTTTTTCAGTTGTGTACCCAATTCATTTACCTCCTCTTTCTCTATTTTCTTCATGTGAGCATTGAGAGATATAAAACTTCCCCTAAAAACCACTTTTTACTCTATCTCATATGATTTGATATGCTGTCTCATTATTGTCATCTCTTGAATGAAGGTAGTGATTGTTTGTATGATTTTTTCTTTGACCCACTCATTCATTAGGGTTAGATTATTTAGTTACCAATTAATTGTTAGTTTATCTTTCCATGGCCCTTTATTACATGTAATTTTTATTGCATCATAATCTGAAAAGGATGCATTGACTATTTCTGCCATTCTGCCCTGAATTGTGAGGTTTTTAGGCCCTAATACATGGTCAATTTTTGTGTATATGCCATGTACTGAGAAGAAGGTATATCCCTTTCTATCCCCATTCAATTTTCTTTTTTATTTTTTTGTTGCTTAAATTTTTTTTAATTTTAATTTATTTTTAACATGTTTGGTTTTCAGCTTTGATTTTCACAGCCGTTCGAATTACAAATTTTCTCCCCATTTCCTCCCCCCCCCCACTGCAAGATGGCGTACACTCTGGTTGCCCTGTTCCCCAGTCTGCCCTCCCCTCCATCACCCCATTCCCCTCCCATCCCCCTTTC
>CM053624.1:233625624-233642898 GCA_028646595.1 Phalanger gymnotis | reverse complement strand
ATGCGCTGCCTCACCAGCACTCCTCCTTCCCCAAGAACCCCCTACCCAGACTGGCCTTATATCTTCAGCAGGCTCTTCACTCCTGCTCTGATCAGCCACTAGGTGGGCCTGGGGCCAGAAGCAACTGCAGCCATAGTTCTAAAGCTGCCCCATCTCTGCTGCCCCAGGGGTGGTGGCTGAACTTTTCCCACTAACCTTCTCTGCTGTCTTTACTATTTGTGGGTTGAGAGGTCTGGTGGATGCCACGGCTCAGTAATTCAGGATGCCAGGGCACTCTCCACTCATCTCCTGGTCTGGTAGGTCCGTGTCTGGTCTGTTCGCGCCATGCACCCTGGGCTCAGCTCCGCTCCCCTCAGCTGGGGGCTGGGAGCTCCGTGTGGGACAGACCTTACCCAGAGACCATCCAGGCTGTCCCGGGCTGGAGCCCTGCTTCCCTCTGCCACTTTGTGGGTTCTGCAGCTCTAGAATTGGTTCAGAGCCATTTTTTATAGGTTTTTGCAGGGACTTGGTGGGGAGCTCACGCCAGTCACTGCTTCCCAGCCACCATCTTGGCTCCATCCCCCCCATTCAATTTTCTCCAGATGTCTGTAATATCTACCTTCTCTAAAATTCTATTAAATTCCTTAATTTCTTTCTTATTTATTTTGAGGTTAGATTTATCAAGTTCAGAGAAGGGTAAATTGACATCTCCCACTAGTATTCTTTTACTGGCTATTTCTTCCTGTAACTCACTTAACTTCTCTCAGAATTTGGATGCTATACCACTTAGTATGTGTATGTTAAGTAATGATATTACTTCATTGACTATGGTGCTTTTAGCAGGATATAGTTTCCTTCCTTAACTCTTTTAATTAAATCTATCTTTGCTTTTGCTTTGTGTGAGCTTAGGCTTCCTAACCCTGCTTTTTCTACTTCAACTGATGCATAATATATTTCTATTCCAGCCTTTTAACTTTACCCTGTATTTATCCCCCTGTTTCCAATGTGTTTCTTGTAAACAGCATATTGTAGCTTTACGGTTTTTAATCTATTCTGCTATCTGCCTCCTTTTTATGGGAGAGCTCATCCTATTCACATTCACAGTTATGCTTACTATCTGTATCTTTTTCTCCACCCTATTTCCCTTCCTTTTTATGCTTTTGTTTTCCTCTTCTCCCTTCCCCTCCCCAAAAGAATTTTGTTTTTAACCACCACCTCCCTCAATTTTCCTCCTTATTTGCCCTTCTCTTTTCTTTCCCTTTTCCCTTACAACTTCTTCCTTCCCTTCTAACCCTCCTCTTTTCTTTCCCCCTTTCTGCCTCTAGGGCAAGGTTAATTTCTATACTTAACAGAGTATGTTATTCCCTCCTTAAACCAAATTTGATGAAAGTAAACCTGAAACAATGCTCATTTCCTTCCCTTCTTTGCCTCTACTATAATATGTTTTTGTGCTTCATGTGATTTAATTTGCCCTTTTTGCCTCTTCTTTTCCTCTTCACCCACTGCAATCCCTTTGCATCCTTTAGTTAGTTTCTGTTTATCATCACATCAATTAATTTATATCCCTACCCTCTGTCTGTGTATATCCCTTTTAAATGCCATTATAAATATATCATTCTCAAGATTAACAAGTGTCATTCACACATATAGGGATGTAAACAAATTTCTCTTATTGAATAAAAAGAGGTTTTTTTCCCCCTTTCTTTCCTGTCTGCTTTTTTATCCCTCTCTTGAGTCTTGTATTTGAAGACCAAATTTTCCATTGAGATCTGGCCTTTTCATCAGGAAGGTCTGGAATTCCCTAATTTCATTGAATGTCCATCTCCTCACCTGAAAAATTATGCTCAATTTTGCTGGGTAGTTGATCCTTGTTTGTAGTCCAAGCTCCTTTGCCTTTTGGAATATCATAGTCTAATCCCTCTGATTTTTTAATGTAGAAGCTACAAAGTCCTGTGTGATCCTTACTGGAGTTCCATGATATTTGAATTCTTTCTTTCTGGCTGCCTGCATTATTTTCCCCTTTACCTGATAATTCTAGAATCTGGCTACAATATTCCTTGGAGTTTTCAATTTGAGATCACTTTCAGGAGGTGATCAGTGGATTCTTTCGATGACTACCTTACCTTCTGATTCTAGGTCCTTGGGGCAGTTTTCCTTGACAATTTCTTAGAAAATACTGTCCAGGTTCTTTTTTTCATCATGGCTTTCTGGTAGACCAATAATTCTTAGATTATCTCACCTGGATCTATTTTCCAGATCAGTTGTTTAGCCAATGATATATTTTACCTTTTCTTCTATTTTTTCATTCTTTAGATTTTGTTTGACTGATTCTTGATGCATCATAGAGTCATTAGCTTCTATTTGCCTAATTCTAATTTTTAATGAATTGTTTTCTTCAGTTAGCTTCTGTACTTCCTTTTCCATTTGGCCAATTTTACTTTACAAAGAGTTATTTTTCACAAATTACATTCTGCACCTCTTTGTCAATTTTGCCAATTTTACTTTATAAAAATTTGCACTCATCAGAGAATTTTTTTCTATTTTGTCCATTGTATTTTTAGGAGAATTTGTCAATTTTTTGCCTCTCTAATTTGGCTTTTAAAATCCTCCTTGAGCTCTTCAAGGAATGCTTTTTGGGCTTGAGATCAGATCATATTCCCTTTTGAGTTTTCATATGTGGATATAGTGTCAATGCTGTCCTTTTCTGAATTTGTATTTTCATCTTCCCTGTCCCCATAGTAAGATTCTATGGTCTTTGCTTTTCTAATTTGCTTCTTCGTTGTGAATGCAGTGCATTCTGGCTTTTAAAGTAGATCTGTGCTTCTGGGTCACATGTTACTCTGTCCCAAGCTTCTTGTGTTGAGAACTAGGGGCCTGGTTTCTGGCCTTGTGTGGTGTGGCCTCTGGTTCTGTGAGCTAGAATCTATATAATAATGAAGCTCCCCTGGTGCTGAGCTGGAGCTGGCAGATGTGTGCTAAGATCTAGACCAGATGATGTCTTTCTGAGGTTGTCTTGCCTTACACTGAAGCTCACAACACGAGGTGTGGTGGAGGGGTGGTCTGGCCACAAGAAGTCTCTTCTTCCCCTAGGGCCGATCTAGAATATGGGTAACCTGAGGTGCCATCTGCACTGGTGTCTGCCAATTCTCCTGGCTGTGCAGAGGCATGCCTGGGGGCCTGGTATTGGTGCCTTCCAGTGATACTCCCCCTGAGGCTCAGGATCTCCCACTGTTGGGCAGTGGGGGGGGGCTTGCTGTAACACCTCTCATCCTGCATTGGTCCCCTTCAGCTACAGCAAATTGTACCCTTCCTGTCAATCTCCCTAGCTTTACAAGCTAAAAGACTGCTATACCCCTACTGCTGGTTCCCCTATTCCAGGATTTTTCCTGGGGCAATATTCTCTTCTAGGTCAACAAGGGGCAGATGAGATCACATATGGTTTATTCCACCATCTTGGCTCCTGGGAGTTCAAGTTGGTGACTTTCAAACATTTAGTCTGTGGGCTGATAGCCCCAGGAGTAGCTGCTGCCACTGCCCAGGCCCTGTGCTTCTCTTTCACCCAGGTATGATTGGCAAGGTCCCATCCTGCACTGAGAGGTTTGGGAATCACCACTGCAACTAATGATTAAGTCCACCAAGGCCTGGTTCCGCTCTACTATGGTCAGGTGTAGTCCTGTGCACTCTGTGCTCTCCCAGCCTGGTGCAACAGATCCTTCCTATTGACCTTCTGGACTCTCCTGGCCCGGAAATCTGCTACACTCTGTCTCATAGAGGATTCTGCCACTCTCAAATATGTCTGGATTCACTTTTTCAGAGGTATCTGAAAGAATTTGTAAGAGAGCTCAGGAGCATCCATGCTTTCACTCTACCATCTTGTCTCTGCCCCTGATAGCTTTAATTTCTTCACCTGAAAATTGCATGTTCATATCCATTGTAACAGTAAGCACCCTAGTATACCCAGGACGGCCTGCTAACACAGGTTCTTTAATCTGCTTTTCTAGGAAAGACTGTTCAAAAAGGGCTTAAAAGACCTACTTTTAGTTACATTCTCTACTTCAGGTGAAGTCAATACCCTGTACTTCAGAGAAAGTACAAGTGGATAAAATACAGAGAACATTCCAGCAAAGAAATCAGCATAAAGACTAAATGACAGGGCTCTTAACTGCCTGAATCAAACCAATATTACTATACACTTTACATACACCACCGGAACAAGAGAGCCTTTACATCTGAGCATTTGGGGGGTCTGAACATACGGCTACTCAGAGTCTCAACCAGAGAATCACAAGGTCCTTCTCATAAGTGAGCCCCCAAAGCAAAATACCAACTCAGAGTATGTGTGTATATATATATATATATATATATATATGTGTGTGTGTGTGTGTGTGTGTGTGTGTGTATGTATATGTATGTATATATGTGTGTGCGTGTACACTTGTCAGAGGCAGAAGGCATCACAACCCTTGTTACTCAGTGCCCAATTAGAAATTAGCAAAAGGTGTGAAAATCTTCCTACAAGCAAGCCTCCCCTAAGCAAGCTTCACTTAATGGGCTCCACGTGAGGCCTATTAATGGGTGGGGAAGATTTTATACCCCATTAACATTACATCCATTGACCATTTATCACTTGGAGAATGACTTGTATTCTTATAAGTTTGACTCAGTACTCTATACATTTTAAGATAAGGCCTTTATCAGAGACACTGGTTATAAAAATATTTCCCAGTTTTCTGCTTCCCTTCCAATCTTGGTTACTCTGGCTTTGTTTGTGCAATTTTTTATAATTTAACCTAATCAAAACTATCTATTTTGCATTTCATAATGTTCTTTGTCTCTTGTTTGGTCATAAATTCTGCCATTCTCCATTAACCTGACAGGTAAACTATTCCTTGTTCTTCTAATTTGCTTATATTATCAGCCTATGCATGTAAATCATGCACCCATTTTGACTTTATCTTCATATATGGTATAAGATGTTGGTCTGTGCCTAGTTTCTGCCATACTATTTTACAGTTTAGAATCTTTGTGATCTTGGTAAATTTTGGGACTTAGTTTAATTTTATTTTGTTTTGTCTTGTCTTGTTTCTCCTGTAACAACAGGGGGTAAGTTGTCTATAAAATGAAGGAATCCTTTTAGTTCTTGCCAAAGCAAACATATGAAAATAACAGACTATATTTATTTGTTGAACAATATATACAATACTTAAACTTAATGCATGTCCATTTACCACATTTGTACTTAATATGCCCATCCTTGTTAATGTTACCTGTCATTCCAAGCTCTTAGAAAAAAAGATTTTTTTATAACAAATTAGTTTATTTTTCATTTGTGGAGTAAAACAAGCATAATAGTACAATAAAAAGTGATTGTCTATGAATCTGCAAATCTTCTATGTAAAATTTACTATTCCTTCTAAATATACAACAGAGTTGTATATAAAGTACTTTTGTTGTATGTACAACATTGTAAAGTACAAAGTTGTATGTAAAGTACTTTTTCCTCCTCATTCCCACCCTAGAGATAGCCACCATTAGAAAAAATAGGTATGGGTGTTTGTGCGTGCGTGCACATGTGCATGCACGTACACACATATACATGCAAATTTATTTTATATACCCTTCTTTTCATCCTTTCTTTCTTAGAACACAGACATAATCTTTCTTCATATGTCCTTTATAGTTATAGTTAATTTAGGTATTTGTTATAGTTAAAATGATTTATTTGCTCAAAGTCATTCTTAAAACATTATTGATGTTATTGTATACAAAGGTTTATTTGGTTCTATTCATTTTGGCTTAATTATTTCATGTAAATCTTTCCATATTTTTCTAAGATCATTGATCTCACAATTTCCTATAGCACAGTAGTATTCCACCCGCAACTTCCAGTTCTTTGCCACCACAAAGATAGTGCTACAAAAATTTTAGAATTTTCCTTTTTCCTTAATCATCTTTGGAAATAGGCCTAATAGTGCTATTTCTGGGTCAAAGGATATAGGTTACTCAATACCTCTTTGGGTATAATTCCGGATTGTTTTCCAAATTTGTTGAGTCAGTTCACAATTCCACTAACAATGAATTAATGTTCCAATTTTTTCTCCTCTGCAACATTTGCCACTCTTCCCTTCTATTGTTTTAGCCAATTTGGTAGGTATAAAATGATATCTCAAGGTTATTTTCATCTGCATTTCTCTAATTAATAATGACTTAGAGCATTTTTTCATATGGCTATAACTTATTTTGATTTCTTCATTGGAACACTTCCTGTTCATATCCTTTGACCATTTATGAATTTGGAAATGACTCATATTCTTATAGATTTGACAAAATTCTTTATATATTTTAGATATGAAACATTTATCTGAGGAGCTGTTTATGAACTCCACCCCATTTTCTGCTTTCCTTTTGATCTTTGCTACATTTGTTTTATTTGTGCAAAACTTTTAAAATTTAATGTAATCAAAATAATCCATTTTATGCCTAACTTTGCTATCCATAGTTTATTCATAAATTGTTCAACTATCCATAAGTCTAATAGGTAATGTTTCATATTCTTCTAATTTTTTTGTAATATCTCTCTTTCTGTCTAGTTCATGTTACCATATTCACCTTATCTTGAACAGAGATTCTTAACTTTTTTGGTTTCATGGGACCATTTAGCAGTCTAGTGAAATCTATGGACCTTTCACACCAGAATAATACTTTAAGTAGATAATATTAAATACACAGGATTGCAAAGGAAATTAATATATTAAAATGTGGTTTTATATAGAGATATACATAAATACATTGTCATATGTATATGCCTATAAGGGTGCATATATGTCATGTGTATCTACATGTACATGCACATATAAATATTTCCATATACGTGCCAACATATGTGTATAGTCAGTTTTGTTGTAATGAAGTATATGTGTTTTCAAATACCACAAAGCCATGAAAAATCATAAAATAAAAACCAAAGAGCTTGTAGGAAGAATGAAGTTAGGAGTACAAACCTAAAAATTTTTATTAATGACTCGTAAAAATATAAAAACAATGGAATTTAATAAAATGGTTGCACAATTTTATACATATTAAATGATTAAGCTACACATAAATATTACAATACAGAATGTCTGGCCAGTGGCCTCAGGATGCTTCTCAGCCTGCCCTAAGGTGTAGGTTAGAAGGCAGCTTCTTCAGGCTATGGCTTCAAGGAAATGGAGGAAGGAGTACTTGGCAAGTACCAACCCTCCTCTACCCACAGTTCTTACTACACTAGAAAGTATCCAATAAATATGGATTTTAACTTGCAAAAGACGTTTGAAGTTTGATCACATAAATGGTTAGAAGGGTTGCAATTTGTGAGTTGTTGTGAAGCAATACAATTTCACTGATTTAATTGTGTGTAAGCAAACACAAATTGCCCAAATTGTTCCTAACAGATCAATCAGGTTGGAACAAATTCACATTTTCAAGAGAAGCATTGTAGTAGAACTGACAATATATAGTATATATGCTATATATATTTAGTGTATATCAGATATAATATATATATAACATATATAATATATACACATCCATATTTTATACACACACATATACTTATCTATATATTTACACATATGCAGCAATGTACACAAATATTTAGTATTATGAAAGTTCACAGACCCCAAGTTAATAATTCCTATAGAGAGTAGAGACTTGTAGCACTTTAACATGTTTTTCACCCAGTCAGTTCCTAGACTTAAAATTGTTACTTCTCCTTCCTTTTTTGCTTTGTTAACAGCCATCCTGGCACAGGAGAGAGTGGGATGGGGAAAAAAGAGAAGGAAAAGGAAAAGGAAAACAGACCCAAACAAGAAATTCATGATTTTCTTTCTCTTTTAATGTCTTTGAGCAGACTCATTGATAAGTTCCCATTGGGGTAATAATGCTTGTTTCACTTGAATGTTTGAGAACATACTGACTGTGGAAAGGGGCAAACAATGGGGAAGGAAAAAATAGAGATACACAAATACTGAGAGAGAAAAAAGATGTGGATGATTATAAATTATTCCTACTCATGGTCATCCTTTCTTGACCAATAAAATTATTTCATGGAATAAACAAGGCTCTATATTTTTAAAATTTTATTTATTTGTTTGTTTTTAGTTTTCAGCATTCTCTTCTATAAGATTTTGAGTTCTAAAATTTCTCCCCTCCCTCCACTCCTGCCTCCACATGATGGTGTGCAATCTCGTATAGGTTACACATACACAATATAATCATATTAAAGATATTTCCACAATTATCATGTTGTAAAGAAGAACTAGAACCAAAGGCAAGATTCATAATATTGATGGTGGCCATGAGTACGCCTATACAATTCAGAATCCCAAAGTATAAAAGACTATATAGAAGGCAGAAGGAGTAAAACATTTGTTCAGAGACCAGAGCAACAAATCCCAAAACCAATAAGCGAATTTGACATAGCAATAATTATATCACGAAAGCAGTAAGTCCACTTCAATGTAACAGCAAGGAAATTAAAATACAATATCACAGCAAGGAGCCAAGCCATCTTTTAAGCCTCCCCTGTGCCTGGGCCTTCTTGTAAACATTCACTCATGAATCCTGTTTGCTTGCCTGTGTCCTCTCCTCCTGGAGTTCTGAGAACTTGCAGTTCTGAAAGCCCTTGTAGTTCTCACATCTCTTGCAGCTCTCTGGGTCTCTCCATCTCTCCATCTCTCTCTCTTAGTGGCTCTAGTTCTCTCTGTCTCTCTGTCTCCATCTCTTCAAGTTCTCTGTCTCTTGGAGCTCTCTCTTCTTTACAACTCTCTTTACTCTGAGCTTAATAACTGCTGTCAGGTTATATATACCCTGTCTAGGGCCAAGGGCTTCAGATCTAATCAGCAAAAGGGTGTAGGTCTGGGGTTTAGCACCTACTTAGAAAAAGGATGTGAGTCTTCCTACAAAAAAGACTCCCCTGATCAAACTTTCCTCAACTAGCCCCATCTGAGGTCTATTAAATGCATGAGGAACATGTTTGAACACAATTAGCATCACATTTGGCCCCAAGATCTTTCACGTCCATTGCATAAGCAACTTGTGTCCGAATAGATATTAACATTTCTTAAGTACAACAAAATCCCCACAAAATGAACTCACCACGAGCTTTACATTTATAAAATATATAACATAACATCTCATTACCAGTGGCCACATGGCTCAGTCTTCAGCCCCTAGATTTTTGTATGCATTACATGGGTCAGTGGGAATTTTGGTATAACTGGTGTCAATAACACCATAAAAGTATAACGGTATAACAGGGATAACACAAAATAGGTATATAGAGCAATGTCATCATTCACCCCCTTGAACGAATGGAGCGCAAAATCTTGGGGTAAGGGATGAAGGTCTCATCCTCCATAGCTTCTTCCTGCTTAAATTGGATGTAGAGTTGTCCCTGCCCCAAGAGTTCAAGAGTCTTATTCAAGAGGCCAATTCTTCAGCAAGCTGACATCCAGAACTCAATTGATGACACGTCCAGGAATGACATATCACAGTCATGGGCAGAGAGTAATGTCCAGCTTAAGCAGTCAGTCATCTACAACTAGAGGGTGCTTAAGCCTGCAGGAGACAAATCTATGAAAAGATTAAACAAACAAAGGCCAAAAAGAATTGGGAGACAATAACCAGAAGCAGAGTAAATATGGGTTGTTATCTTTCAAACAGGTCATCGCAATTTTGATTGAGACTCATAGCCAAACTTGGGTGAGAACTGTTTCTCTATTAAAGGAACACAATGGGGAAACTAAGCCAAGAGGGTGGCATCCTAGATTTGGACTAAGATTGTCCTCACAGATTTTTTCCCCATGAACAAGGGAACACAATGAGGAAACTAAGTCAGGAGGATCCCATCCTAGTCAATTAGCATGTGCATTGTACTCACATCCTGATGTGGTGAGGGTCACATGACCATCTACTAGAAAAACTTACAAATTTGTAACCAGAGACATATCCCATATATCTTCCCATAATTCTTTATCTCAAACTTGTTTCCCATGAATCTCCCAATTCTGATTTTTTCCACATAGGCATTCATGTAGCTACCACCCATTAATCAATAAATATATGACACTGTCCTCCTTTCTCTGTTTTGATAGCATGATGTACTGTATACTTCAGCATCTTGACTACTGCCACTGATCCTAGTACTTTCCAAAGTACAGCTAATACATGGGTTATAGGCTAATGCTTTCCAATAGCTTTTATGTCCCAGATATTTTGCTGTCCCATCAGTAAAACAAGCATGTTTCTTCTGTTCTTCAGTTAGTCTATCATATCCATCATTTCATTTCACCAAGGACTATACCAGCTGTTGCTTTGGTTCAGGGTATTTGTTATTCCTTTCAGTGTAAATGTTCACTATAGATTTATGTAGAGCAGAAACTCCACTTTTACCCGCTGTAAAGGCAATCAGTAAATGAGAAGATCTTTCCCTCCCATTTGAATAAGCTTCAGTGGGGCACTCAGGGTCCTAGGCGGAGTGGCTAAGAGTGGAGCCAATGGTGGGTGCTTGAGTTCTGGTCGTTCAGATGACGTTCTAGTTGGCAGGATGATGGCTGGAGACTACATAAAAGGAGAGAATACAGCTCAGAGATTGAGACATAGTGGAGGCAGGAGATGTGGTGGTGACAGCAGTGGAAGCGGTGGCAGCAGTGGAAGTGGCATCAGCAGCGGCAGCAGCAGAAATGGTGGTGGCAATGGCGGCAGTGGAAGTGGCAGTGGCAGCAGGTGCTACTGAAAGCAGGACTGGCCCTCGTGCAGATCAGAGAGTGCTGAGTAAGGGCTTGAGGCCAGTGAGTAATCTTCTTACTGGAGGGCCCTAGCATTGGGGGGAAGCACCAGTATGGCTTGGCTTGCTGCCATAATATTTTTTCTGTAACAACCTGGTCACTATTGTGAAATGGGCATATTGGTTTTGGAAGGTTCTTGCCAGGATATCGAATTGGGGACACTAGTCCATGGGTCTGCTATTTTGGAGCTTGAATAAATGCTTTAACTCCTCTGCCTTCTACTTAGGGAATTCCTTATAACCTGTGATTCTGGACCATTCAGGCATATTCATGATTTTCTTTGAAATCACAAATTCTGCCTTAATGATATACCTGCTCTCAATCTATTCTGAAGATACTACTTCCATTTGATTATGTTAACCTCTTGCACATGTCCAATTCTGCGGGAAGCTAAGGTACTCATTACCCAAGTCATAAGCAGAATTCCAGGTCTACTGTCAATTCATGACCCAGAGTCAGTTGTTCAGTATCTACTGAAGCCCAATATGCAGCTAACAACTTCTTTTCAAAAGGTGCATATTGTATTCCAGATGAACATAGTTTTTGTGACTAAAATCCTAAAGGTACATTTTGGCTTTGTTGTTTTTGCCGTAGACTCCAGTTCACATAGTAATCTTGTACAGTCACTTATAATTCCACCGGTCCATTTTGCATAGGCCACAAACCTAGAGCCAAATGTATAGCAGCCTTTGCTTCTTCAAAAGCTTTATTTTGTTCAAGTACGCAATCAAATTCACATTTTTTCCTCGTAACTTTATACAAAAGTTTCAAAATCCTTCCCAAATGTTGTCTCCAATAACCAAACAGTCCTATGAACTTTTAGGCCTATTTCTTATTGGTAGGGTTAGGAAAATACTGAACTTTTTGATGAACTTGTGGATGAATTTCTCACAGTCCTTTATTTCATTGTATCCCCCAAAACTTTAGAATTTGATCTGATCCTTGAATCTTTGCAGGGTTAATTTCCCATCCTTTGCTTTTTGTATGCTCAACAAATAGTGTCAAACTCTTTTCCACTTCTTTTACATTTTATCCTTGTATCATGATGTCATCTATGTAGTGGGTAAGCTGTACACCAGGTAACTTTAATTCGTCTAAATGTTCAACTACAATCTTGTGACAAATAGTTGGGCTATGAAGATATCCCTGTGGCAAATATGTAAACATATACTGTTGGCCCGGCCATGTCATTGTTTACACTCTACTGGGATTGTAAAGAAGGCATCAGCCAAATCAATAATTGCATAGCAAGTCCCATCATATTTCTGGATCCTTTCTATTAAGGTAACAACATCTGGAACAGGGGCATACAAGAGAGGAGTCACTTTGTTCAACTGTCTATAATTCACTGTCATTCTCCACATTCCATCAGACTTTCGAACTGGCCTGACAGAGCTGTCCCATCAAGTGGTTGTAGGGACTAACAGTCCTGCTTCTACATATTCCTTTATAGTGCTGGCAACTTCATCTTGCCCACCTGGCACACGATACTCCTTCAAAGTAACTACTTCAGAAGGTTCAGGCAAGGTGATTGGATCAATTTTTATTTTCCCTACTAAAACTTTTTTAATTCCTATTTTCTTCACTGCAAATTAGTATTTCCCTTTTCATAAATTCAGAGTCATAACCTTCAATATATCTATTCTAATGATGTATTCAGGAATAGCAACAATGACCACAGTATATTCTCTCTTAAACAAGTGTCCAATTTTCATCATCAGTTTAACTTGCCTGGCTGTTTCAGCCCCTCCTAGTCCTGTGATGGTAATAGGAGTTCCATGCCTGAACCTATCACAATTTCCAAAAATAATGGAGGCCTCCACCCCAGTGTCTATTAATGTCTTAGTTACAGTATTTGACCCATCTTTCCACTATATGGTCAGTTTAATATGGGGTCTGTAATCCTGCCTGTGTGTTTCTTTAATCTGAGCTAGGGCTCGGCCAATTTCCTAGTCTCCCTAAAGGTATGACTCACTTGGATACAAGGGTTCAGGATCTGTAGGGGCAGTTCTTACTTCTCTACTCTGTATACTATTAAACCCTTCATCAGGGTTCACTAGCTGGAAAACCATCTATCATTCCAAAATCTACCCCTTTTCTCAATAGAGCAGTAAACATTTCTTTTCTCGCCACTCTTTTCTGACATTGAATCTATTAGCTATTCACTCTTCTCTCAAAGAAATTTATCATTTCCCCAGCTTTCTAGGTCATTTAACTGTGAACTCATATCTAGTACCTCTGGAAGAGCATGCCCTACTTCTCCAATTAGCAGAGTCAAAAGTAGGTGTTTATAAGCAGGAAGAGCTGTCTTAACTATTAAATTTATGTGAGAGACATCCATCATAGTATGGATCTGCATTTCCCAACATAATGGCAGTCCTCCTTACCTCCTCCTTTAGCTTGTTCATACAGACTCTAAGTGAATATCAGGGCCTATCCCCACTGGGCCACATAGAATCAAGAGGATATTTTCCATTACATGTTTTGGCTGCTAAAGTTAACAGACTAATCATATTGTTGCTACCTCTTTTCAGATGACAATCACCAAAAACTTGCTGCAGAAAAGAATTCTGACTAATGCTTATGAATTTCATAAAATTCACATTATCAACAGATACTGCTGCAGCCCTTTCATCACTGATTTTAACCATCTAAGATTTTTTTCCTTTATTTGTTTGTTTGTTTTATATTTTCACTTTTCAGCATTGATTTCCACAAGAGTTTGAATTACAAATTTTCTACCCATTTCTATCTTCCCTCCCGTCCACTCCAAGATGGCATAAATTCTGATTGCCCCATTCCCCAGTCAGCCCTCCCTTCTGTCACCCCACTCCCCCCCATCCCCTTTTCCCTTACTTTCTGGTAGGGCAAGATAGATTTCTATGTCCCGTTGCCTGTATATCTTATTTCGTGGTTGCATGCAAAAACTTTTTTTGAACACCTGCTTTTACAACTTTGAGTTAAAAATTCTCTCCCCTCTTTCCTCCCTATCTACCCTCCCTAAGAAGGCAAGCAATTCAACATAGGCCACATGGGTATCATTATGCAAAATGCTTCCACAACACTCGTGTTGTGAAATACTAACTATATTTTGCTCCTTCCTGTCCTAACCCCTGCTTTCCTCTGCTAATTCGTGGGTTTTGCAGTTGTAGAATTTGTTCAGAGCCATTTTGATAGGTGTTTGGAGGGTCCTAGGGGAGAGCTTTAGGCAAGTCCCTGCTTTCCAGCCGCCATCTTGGCTCCATCCCCCACCATCCAAGATATTCATCATTCTCACATTCTCTGGGTGAACTTACTCAAGATATCTGTGATTTCTTGTGTAACAGCAATGTTGCTAGTAGCTGCTGTGGATTTCAAAGACCAACAAGAAGAGCACACGGCAAGGCTCCTAGTACAGATTCTTTGATCTACTTTTGCAAGGAAAGCAACTTTAAGGGGTAAACAATCTCATTTTAATTAAACATACCTATATCATTCACTTAGTTCAGGGGGGGAACTCAGTACCGTGAACTTCAGGAAAAACACAAACAGAAATTACAAGTAGAAATTACATAAACTGAGAAAATAACATACAGAACTCAACAGACATGCCTCTACCTGTCTGACCATAGCATACATAGTTACCAGAGAGAGGAATCAACATCTGGGTTTTCAAAGGTTAGGTGGGGATAGGAGTGTTCCTATGGCTACCCAGAATCCCATCTGGGTAAATCACCAACACTCTTCCAATGAATGTATCCTCCAAAGCAAAACACCAACCTCAGAGCTCATACACCCTGTTTAGGGTCCTGTGGGCTCAGCACCTACTTTGCAAAAAGTGGTGTGGGAAAGATATTTAATCACTATCACTACATCATAAACATTGTTTCCAATGAATGACTCTTGATTCAAACAAAGACAAAACTCAAAGACATCCAATTGCCTCAGTGATGAGAAGCACTCCAAGACAAAAAAAGGTCTCACGTTACTTGCCATTACATTTGAAAGGCAAGATTCATGAACAGTACTTGATAACCTCAGTGCTGAGAAGCACTCCAAAACAAAAGAAAAACAAAACAAAAGACTTTACCTGCCTGATTCAAACAAAGGCAAGACTGGACAAAAGCACCTAATTGCCTCTGCATTCCAAAAGAGAAAACAGTAAAAATTAGTGTCACCCTGCTTAACATCTTGCTGTGAAAAATTTACTGGAATTTCCCTAACAATTGAATTATCATTTTGGGCTTCCTTCCTCCTTCACGTTATGGCTCACACTTCTGTCTGAGAATCTAACTATCTCATTTTCTGTGTGAGGAGCATCATGCAACAAAGCAACTGAAGCTGTAGTTCTGTAACTGCACCTCCTCCACTCCCCTGGGGGTGGTGGCGGAACTGTGAACTCCTTTCACTCTGTCCCCCTCATTTTTCCCACTAAACTTCTCTTTTGTCTTTGTTGTTTGTGGGTCTGGTAATTGCCACAGCTCAATGATTCAGGCTCCTAGGGCTGGTTCCATCTGGCTCCAGGTCTGGTTAGTCCTGGCACAGCTCATGCTGGGCTGTGCTCCTCTCCGCTCCCAGCTCCATGCAATAGACCCTACCCAGCGACATCCAGGCTGTCCTGGGCTAGAGCCCTGCATACCTCTGCTATTCCATGGGTTCTGAGTTCTAGGAGTTGTTCAGAGTCATTTTTATAGGTGTTTGGAGGGTGCTGAGGGAGAGCCCTAGGGAAATCCCTGCTTTCCAGCCGCCATCTTGGTTCTGTCCCCAGAAAATGATTCCTGGCCCAAACGCCTGTTCCAGGCGGACTCCTGGTCTGGTCTGTCCCAGCGCTGCCCATGTTGGGCTACACTCCACTCCCAGCACTGTGGGATAGACCCTTCTGAGCAACCATCCAGGCCATTCTGAGATGGAGACCTGTTTCCCTCTGCTATTTCTTGGGGTCTGTGGCTCCAGATTTTGTTCAGAGACATTTTTTACAGTTGTTTGGAGGGAATAGGGGGAGAGTTTAAGCAAGTCCCTGCTTTCCAGATGCCATTTTGGCTCCTCCCCCTGGAAAACTCTATTTTTAAAATTCTTAATCCAGTTTTGAAAATTGTGTTACGTTTCCACTGTGACATTTTCCACTAATACTATCATAATGAAAGAATGCTGAGGCTGAGTGGGGCAGGAGCAGCAGGTGAGTGGAACAGCACCTGACCACATCAAATGGGAGCAGCAGAGGAACCCAGCCATTGTGCCAGTCTGGGACAGTGCACGGTGCATGCAATGCTGGAGCAGGAGCAGTCTCAGGGTGGAAGGATGGGCTACAGTGGCTATCCTCAGGCCTCTCGGCCCAGGACAGGAGTCTGTCAGAGCTATGGGAGACACCAACACACAGCTTGTGGCCACAGGAGCAGCTATCCCTGGAGGCTTCCAGCCCACAGTCTAAAGGTTTGAAACTCACTTTCCTAAGCTTCTTGAACTTCTGGGATCCATGATGACCAGGTAAAATGGCTCTCATCCCTCCCTTTCTCGCCCAGATAATACCACCCCAGGAGAAACCCTGAAACAAAGGAGCCAGAAGAGGCCATTCAGTAGCTCTTTAGCTTGAGAAGTTGGGGAGAGGGGCCTTTTTGTGATAGCAGAAGGAGATTAGTGCGGGAAGCAAGGTGTAACAGCAGGTACAACTCAGCAGAACAATGGGAGGGTGGAGCTAGCAAACGTCAACACTCAGACCCCAGATGTACCTTCACACAGCCAGGGGAAGTGGGAGACACCAGCACAGACAACTGCTGAGACCACCCATATTGTAGTGAAGCCCTAGGGTAATAGGAGACTTCCAGCAGCCAGACTACCCCTTCCCCACATCACACAAAACCAGGGGCCATAGCAAACAAAGCCAATAAGCAGGCCAACAGTTCCCAGCACAAGAAGCTTGGGACATACCCCTGAGCCCCAGAAGCAGAGATCCACTTTAGAAGCCAGGGGGGAAAAGCAAACATCATGAAAAAACACCAGAAAAAAAGGACTATTGATCTATTATGGAGACAGGGAAGATCAAAATACCAATTCAGAAGAGGACAACATTGACACTATATCCTGATCTGAAACCTCAAAAGGGATTGTGAACTTGTCTCCAGCCCCAAAAGCATTCCTGTGGGGGGCGGAGCCAAGATGGCGACTGGAAAGCAGTAACTGGCGTGAGCTCCCCTCCAAGTCCCTCCAAAAACCTATGAAAAAATGGCTCTGAACCAATTCTAGAACTACAGAACCCACAAAGGGGCAGAGGGAAGCAGGACTCCAGCCCAGGTCTGCCTGGATGGTCTCGGGGTAAGGTCGGTCCCGAACAGAACTCCCAGCCCCCAGCCAAGGGGAGCGGAGCTGAGCCAAGCAGGGCCCAGCGCGCGGCGCAGCAGACCGCAGACCGACGAGACCTGGAGTGGAGCCGAGGGTGCCCGGGTGCCGAGCTCGCAGAATTACTGAGCTGTGGCATGTACCAGACCTCACAACC
>CM053624.1:233607124-233625124 GCA_028646595.1 Phalanger gymnotis | reverse complement strand
AAGTTTTAGATCTTATTGAAGGCAGCAACATCCATGGATTGCACATAGTCTTCAAAAACAGTTTTCTGTTCCTCTAGCATATCTCTCCCAACTTTATCATCTTCAACTACCCATTATATCTGAAGCTTCTTGATGCCATATCTCACTGCAACTAATTTAGAAGATTCCCAGACCAAGCCCCATACCTGAATGCTTCTGAGACATTCTTCCAATTTTGCCATATCTGTCTCATTATCTCAAAATTTTATGTATTAAGATGGAATACTTGGTAAAAATCTCAGGGTTTTTTTTTCTTTGATTCATACTGAGCAAGGCATTCTTCTCTTAGTTTCTCTGCTTCTTCACTTTCCTCATAATCATCAGACCCAAATAGATCAATGTCATCATCATCTTTGCTATCTGTAGCTCCACTTCCAGTGGTATCTTACACATCAGCAAGCCCATACTTGCTCAAAGCCTTCTTTATTTGTGCAAAGCTTGTCTTTTGCTTCTCGTAGGACTTAATGTGATTATACCAACAGAAAGAGTAGTATAAGTCGGCAATTGGTGGGCCTGAGACAGCTTCACATACTGCAATGTCACCCTGAGATGGCACAAACCCCCCAGTGTAGCTCTTGTCTCCCAGGGAGTTTTGGAGGTGCTGCAGGACTGAATAGTGTCTTGAGATCTCCAAAGCCCATGGTGGTGGTGGTGGTGGGAGGGAGCAGGAAAGCCTTCACTGAATTTTTGTCCTGTTTTCCAGATGTTGTTTTAATTAAACGATCTGTTTTTTTTTTCTGTATTTTACTGATGTAAGATTTAGAGATAGAAGTTTTCCCCTAAGCACTGCTTTTGCACATTCCACAATGTTTTTGTATTGTCTCACAGCTGTTATTCTCTTTAATAGTTGTTGGTTGTTTGTATGATTGGCTCTTTGATCCACTTATTCTTATTTTTTATTTTTAGTTAACAAGGTTTTGAGTTCCAAATTTTCTCAGTTCCACAAGGTTTTGAGTTCCAAATTTTCTCAGTTCCACAAGATTTTGAGTTCCAAATTTTCTCTACCTCCTTCTCCTCCACCCTGATCCCCCGGGACAGCATGTAATCAGATGTAGGTTCTACATATACCTTTGCATTAAACTTATTTACATAATAGTCAAGTTGTAAAGAAGAATTATAACCAATGGAATGAATCATGAGAAAGAAGAACTAAAACCAAAAAAGAAAGAAAAAAAGAGAGCAAATAGTTTGCCCTAATATGCGTTAAGAATCTACAATTCTTTCTCTGGACGTGCATAGCTTTCACCATCATGAGTCTTTTGGAGCTGTATTTGAACCGTGCATTGATGAGAAGAGCCAAGTCTATCAAAGTTAGTCTGTATAGATATCATGTATCCATGAATGCTCTCCTGTTCCTACTCTTCTCACTCAGCATCAGAACATATAATTCTACCAGGTTAAAATGAAGTCCATCTCGTCCTCATTTCTTATAGCACACACAATAGTATTCCATTACATTCATATACCACAATTTGCTTAGCCATTGCCCAACAGATGGTCATCCCCTTGATTTCCAATTCTTTGCCAATGCAAAAAGAGCTGCTATAAATATTTTTGTACATACAGGTTCCTTTCAAACCTGTATGATGTCCTTGGGATATAGCCCTAGAAGTGATATTGCTGGGTCAAAGGGCATGCACATTTTTATAGCCCATTGGGCATAGTTCCAAATTGCTTGTCATAGTGACTGGGTTAGTTCACAACTCCACCAAGAATGCAATAATGTTCCACTTTTCCCACATGTGTCAGTAATGCAAAATGGGCTCCTTAGTACTTAGTTTAAGGGGAGCCCTTGAGGAGTTTGGGTTTTGTATACCTTGAGTAAAAGTACTTTCACCTGTTAAGTGCTAAGCCCCAGGCCCAAAGCCCTGTCAGGTGTGAAACCTGTGTGGGTGTAGATTGATGACTTAAGAGGGGCCAACTCAGGAACCAATTGGTCTCTGGTAGTTGAGGCAGGGCTTGAGAACGCCAGAGGCTTGGCTGCGAGGAGAGGCGACAAACTACAGCTGAAGCCAAAGCAGCGCTGACCCGTGTGTGGACCCCGGAGTTCGAGAGAGGACTTGAGGCCAGTGAATATGATTTATGCCATCTTATTTTCCTGTGGCCTCCTGGTTACTCTTGTGAGGCGGGCCTATAGGCCCTGGAGGCTTGTGATCACAACATTGGAATGGGGAGATTGGTTTGGTAATTTGTCGTTGTGGGCCCTGAATAAATTTTTTGATGCCCGATTTCAAACCATTCAGATATATATATATATATATATATATATATATATATATATATATATATATATATACATACATATATATATATATATTCATAAATTCGGCCTTCCTACTACACCACGTCCTCTCCAGCATTTATCATTGTTCTCTTTCGTCATGTAATCCAATCTGACAGGAGAGATGTGGTACCTGAGAGATTTTTTGATTTGCATTTCTCCAATCAATAGTGACTTAGAGAATTTTTTCATGTGACTATAGATATCTTTAATTTCTTCCTCTGAAAACTGCCTGTTCATATCCTCTGACCATTTCTTAATTGGGGAATGAATGTATTCCTATAAATTTGACTCAGTTCCCTGTGTATTTTAGACATAAGGTCTTTATCAGAGACACTGGTTGTAAAGATTTTCTCCCAATTTTCTGCTTCCCTCCTTATCTTGGTTGCATTGGCTTTGTTTATACAAAAACTTTTCGATTTAACATAATCAAAATTATCCATTTTGCATTTTGTAACACTCTCTATCTCTTGTTGGGTCATGAATTTTTCCCTTTCCCATAAATCTGACAGGTAATCTATTCCTTGCTCTCCCAAACTGCTTATAGTATTAGCATTTATTCCTAAATCATAAACTCATTTTGACTTTATTTTGGTAAATGGTGTAAGATACTGCTTTATGCCCAGTTTCTGCCATGTCATTTCCCAATTTCCCCCACAGTTTTTGTGAAATACTGAATTCTTAGCCCAGAGGCTGGAATCCTTGGGTTTTTCAAAGGGTAGATTGCTATAGCCATTTACTGTTATGTCTTGTGTACCTAACCGATTCCACTGATCCACCACTCTGTTTTTTAGCCAGTACCAAGTTCTGATGACTGCTGCTTCATAGTACTGTTTAATGTCTGGTATGGCTAGGCCACCTTACCTAGCATTTCTTTTCATTAATTCCCTGGACATTCTAGACCTTTTGTTCTTCCAGATGAATTTTGGTATTATTTTATCTAGCACTGTAAAGTAATTTTTTGGTAGTTTGATTGGTATGGCACTGATAACTTAGATAACATTGTCATTTTTATTTTATTAGCTCAGCCTAACCATGAACAACTGATGTTTTTCCATTTATTTAGATGCGATTTTATTTGTGTGAAAAGTGTTTCATAATTGTGTTCATATGGACGTTAGGTTCGTATTGGAAGGCAGACTACCAAATATTTTGTAGTGTCTACAATAACTTTAAATGGAATTCCTCTTTCTATCTCTTGCTGTTAGTCTTTGTTAGTATTACATAGGAATGCTGAGGATTTATGTGGGTTTATTTTATATCCTGCAACTTTTCTTCAGTTATTTATTTCATGTATTTTTTACTTGATTCTCTAGTATTGTCACGGTATATCATCATATCATCTGAAAAAATGATAGCTTAGTTTCTTCTTTGCCTATTCTAATTCTTTATATTTCTTCTCCTCTTTTATTGATAAAGCTAACATTTCTAGTACCAAATTGAATAATAGGGTGATAATGGACATCCTTGTTTCACCCCTGGTCTTATTGGGAATGCATCTATCTTATTCCCATTACATACAATGCTTGCCGATGGTTTTACATAGATGCTACTTATCATTTTAAGGAATACTGCATTCATTCCTATGCTTTCTAGTGTTTTTAATAGGAATAGGTGTTGTATTTTGTCAAAAGCTTTTTCTGTATCTATTGAGATAGTCATATGGTTTTTGTAGTTTTCTTCTTGATATGATCAATTATGCTGATAGTTTTCAGAATATTGAAGCAACCTTGCATTCCTGGAATAAATCCTACCTGGTCATAATGTATTATTCTCATTATAAGTTGCTGCAGCCTTTTTGCTAAGATTTTATTTTAAATTTTTGTATCAATATTCATTAGGGAAATTGGTCTATACATTTCTTTCTCTGTTTGACTCTTCCTGGTTTAGGTATTAGTACCATATTCGTATCATAAAAAAAATCTCGTAGGACTCCTTCTTCATTTTTCCCCCAAATAGTCTAAAAAGTAAGGGAATTAATTGTTCTTTAAGTGTTTGTTAGAATTCACATGTAAAACCAACTGGCCCTGGAGAATTTTTTCCTAGGTAGTTCATTAATGGCTAGCTCAATTTCTTTTTCTGAGATGGCGTTATTTAGGTATTTTATTTACTCGTCTCTTAACCTGGGCAATTTACATTTTTGTGTATATTCATCCATTTCCCTCAGGTTCTCACATTTATGGGCATACAATTGGCGAAAATAGTTCCTAAATATTGTTTCAATTTCCTCTTCCTTGGAAGTGAATTCACCTTTTTCAGTTTTGATACTGGTAATTTGGTTTTCTTTTTTTTTTTTTAATCAAATTGACCAAAGGTTTATCAATTTTATTGGCTTTTACATAAAACCAGCTCTTAGTTTTATTTATTAGTTCAATACTTGTCTTGATTTAAATTTTATTAATCTCTCTTTTGGTTTTCAATATTTCTAATTTGCTATTTAATTGAGGATTTTCAATTTGTTCTTTTTCTAGCTTTTTCAGTAGCTTGCTCAATTAATTGATCTTCTTTTTTCTACTTTATTCATGGAGGTATTTAGAAATATAAAGCTTCCCCTAAGAACTGCTTTTGCTGTATCCCATAAATTTTGGTATGTTGTCTCATTATTGTTATTCTCTTGAATGAAGTTATTGTTTCTATGATTTGTTCTTTGACCCACTCATTCTCTAAAATTAGATTATTTAGTTTCCAATTAATTTTGTCTTTGTCTTTCCATAGTCCTTTATTACAAATAATTTTAATTGAATCATGATCTAAAAAAGATGCATTGACTATTTCTGCCTTTCTGCAGTGGATGGAAGGCTTTTATGCTCCAGTATGTGGTCAGTTTTTCAATATGTTCCATATACTGCTGAGAAAAAAGGTATATTCCTTTTTATCTACATTCAGTTTTCTCTGGAGGTGTATCATATCTACCTTTTCTAAAATTCTGTTCTCTCTAACTTCTTTCTTGTTCATTTTGAGGTTAGATTTATCAGGTTCAGAGAGGGAGATGTTGAGTTCCCTCACTAGTACAGTTTTGCTGTCTATTTCTTCATGTAACTTTCTTAAGTTCTCCTCTAAGAATGTGGATGCCATACCATTTGGTACATATATGTTAAGTAATGATATTGGTTCATTGTCTTTGGTTCCTTTTAGCAAGATATAGCATCTTTCCTTATCTCTTTTAATTAGATCTGTCTTTGCTTTTGCTTTGTCTGAGATTAGGATTGCTACCCCTGCTTTTTTTTTTTTAATTTAGCTGAAGCACAATATATTCTACTCCAGCCTTTTACCTTTACCTTGTGTGTATCCCAATGTTTCAAATGTGTTTCTTGTAAACTACAAATTGTAGGATTATGGTTTTTAATCCATTCTGCTATCAGCTTATGTTTTATGGGGGATTTCATCTCATTCACATTCACAGTTATGATTACTACCTATGTCTTTTCTCCATCATATTTATGCTTTTATTTCTCCCTTTTCCCTTTCACTCTTCAAAAGAGTTTTGCTTTTGACCACCATTTTCATCAATTTTCCCTCCCTGATGAAACCCCTTCTATATTGTACACTTTTTCCCTCCTTTCTATCCACCCCCCTTTTCTTTCCCCTTTCCCCTCCTACTGCCTGTAGGACAAGTTATATTTCTATATCTATTAGAGTATGTTATTCTCTCAGTGAACGAAATATGATGAGAGTAAAGCTCAAACACTGCTTTTCTTCCTCCATCTACATATTTGTGCTTCTTCATGTGACTTAATTTACCCTTTTCTACCTCCTCCTTACCTCTTCTCCCAGAACAATCCCTTTGCACCCCTTAATTATGTTTTTATCATCACATCAGTTACTTTATACTGACACCCTCAATCTATGTATATCCCTTTCAGTTGTCATAACTGTACCATTCTCAAGATTGACATATATATGTATATATATGCATATATACATATATATAACATATATAAATTAATATAATCCTATATAAGAATGTAAACGATTTTCCCTTATTGAATAATATTTTCCCCGTTTACCTTTATGTATTTCTTGAGTTTTGTATTTGAAGATCAAATTTTCCATTGAGCTCTGGTCTTTTCTTCAAGAAGGTCTAGAATTCCCTTGTTTATTTGAATGTCTATCTCCTTGCCTGAAAAATTGTGTTCAATTTTGCTGGGTAGTTGATCCTTGGTGGTCATCCATGCTCCTTTGCCTTTTGGAATATCATATTCCAATTTCTCCTACCTTTTATTGCAGAAGCTGCCTGATCCTGTGTGATCCTGACTGTAGTTCCACAATATTTGAATTTTTTTTTCTTTCTGGATGCTTGCATTTTTTTCTTTCTGACCTGTTAATTCTGGAATTTGGCCCCAATATTCCTTGGAGTTTTCCATTTGGGATCTCTTTTTGGAGGTGTTCAGTGAATTCTTTTCTTCACTCTTTTACCCCCTGATTCTTGGACCTTAAGGCAGTTTTCCTTAATGATTTCTTGGAAGATACTGTCCAGGCTCTTTTGTTCCTCATTGCTTTCCAGTAGACCAATAATTCTTGGACTATCTCTCCTGGATCTATTATGCAGGTAAGTTCTTTTCACAATCAGATATTTTTAGTTTTCTTCTATTTTTACATTCTTTCAATTTTGTTTGACTGATTCTTACTGTCTCATAGAATCGTTAACTTCTACTAGCCCAATTCTAATTTTTAACACATTATTTTCTTCATTTAATTTCTGTATCTCCTTTTTAATTTGATTAATTTTGCTTTTTAAGAAGTTATTCTCTCCAAATATATTCTGAACCTCCTTAACCATTTTACCAAATTTACTTTTTAAAGATTTGTTCTCTTCTATTACCTCTCTAATTTGGTTTTTAAAATCCTCTTTGAGCTCTTCCAGGAATGCTTTTTGTGCTGGAGACCAGTTCACATTCCCTTTTGAGGTTTCAGATGTGGGTATAGTGTCAATGCTCTCCACTTCTGAATGGATATTTTGATCTTCTCTATCTCCCTAATATGAATCAATAGTCTTTGGTCTTCTGCTTTGTTTTTTTCATGGTATTTTTGTTTGGTTGTTTTTCCCCTGGCTTCTGAAGTAGATCTCTGCTTCTGTGGCTCCCTGGCTTTTTGTGCTGTTGCCTCTAGAGGCATGAGGGCAGGGTGGTCTAGCTGCTTGAAATCTCCTCTTCCTCTAGGCCTGCCCTAGAGCTTAGGTAGTCTCAGCTGTAGTCTGAGCAATTGTCTGCCACTTTCCCGTGCTGTGCTAAGGCATGTCTGGCATCCTGGTTTTGACAATTGCTATCTCCACTCCCCCAGGGGCTCAGGAATTACAGATGTTCTGCTGAGGTGGGGCCTGCTGGGACACCTCTCTTCCTACACTAGTCTCCACCAACACAAGAAGGGCCTTTTCCTCAATTTCTCTCTAAAAGGCTACTGAAGCCCCATTTTTGCCTCCCCTCTTTCAGGGTTTTTCCCAAGGGAGTATTTTCTGGGCAAGGAAGGGGGAGACAATCATTTTACCTGGCTGAAATGTCTCCCGGAAGTTCAATAGAGTTTCAAACCTTTAGACTGTGGGCTGGAGGCCTCAGGGGTAGGTGCTGTTCCAGAGGCAATCTCTGTGCTGGTTTCTCTGGTAGCTCCAAAAGACTCCTCTCCTAGGCTGAGAGGCCTGGGGATTGATTGCCACCATAGCCAGTACTTCCACCCTGGGCCAGCTCCTGTTCTCAGATTTTGCCTGCCTAGTTCTCTCCCAGATGGGTGCTCGGGCTGGATTCCTCTTCTGCTCTCATTCTGGTGTCGTCTGTTACCATATCTTGCCTGGTGCCCCTGCCCTACTCAGTCTGTTAGTGGCTTCTAACTCTCAGATTTGTTCAGATTCACTTTTTAGAGGTATCTGACAGATTTTGTGAGAGAGCTCCAGTAAGAAGCTGTTTTCATGCCAAAGCTTGCTATTCTTTAAATATTTCCCCCAAACTCTCCTCTCCTTCTCCTCTCCTCTCCCCTCCCCTCCTATCCCTTTCTCTCTCTCTCTCTCTCTCTCTCTCTCTCTCTCTCTCTCTCTCTCTCTCTCTCTCTCTTTCTCTCTCTCTCACACACACACACACACCCAGAGGCAGCTAGGTAGTACAGTGGATACTGTCCTGACCCTGACATCAGAAAGACCTGAGTTTCAACCAGGTGTTAGATACTTACTGGCAATGTGACTCTGGGCAAGTCATTTAGTCTTTATTTGCCTCTGGTTCATAAACTGCAAAAAGGGAATAATAATAATGCCTACTCACAGAGTTGATGTGATGATCAAATGAGTTAATTTTTATTGATTGTTTCTTTGGCCCACTCATTCTTTAGGATTAGATTATTTAGTTTCCAACTAACTTTTTCTTGTTTTTTAATTTTTTTCATTTAGTATTTTATTTTTCCCCAGTTATGTGTAAAAACAATTTTAACGTTTGTTTTTAGACTATGAGTTCCAAATTATTTCCCTTCCTCTCTCCCCATACCCTCCCATTGAAAAAGCAAGCAATTTGATATAGGTTATACATTTATAGTCATGCAAAACACTTCCATAATAGTCATGTTGTAAACAACCAGCAATATTTCCCTCTATCCTATCCTCCCTCATGTTTATTCTATTCTCTTTCCTTTAACCCAGTCCCTCCTCAAAAAGGTTTTTCTGCCCACTCCCCCTCAACCAGCCTACCTTCTAACACCCCGTTTCCATTTTCCCTTTCCCCTACTAGTTTCCCGTAGGATAAGATAGATTGCTATAATCAATTGAGTGTGTATATTATTCCCTCTTAGAGCCAATTCTGATGAAAGTAGGGTTCAGTCACTCCTCCTCACCTCTCCTCTCTTCCCCTCCACTGTAAAAGCTTTTTCTTGCCTCTTTTATAGCTTACACCATTCTACTTCTCCCTTTCTTTTTCTCCCAGTGCATTCCTCTCACTCCCCTTAATTTTATTTTTTAGATATCAACCTTTCATATTCGACTCATACTTATGCCCTCTGTCTATATTCTTTTTAACTACCCTAATAATGAGAAAGGTCTTATGAGTTACAGATATCATTCTTCCATGTAGGAATGTAAATACTTTAACTTTAATAAATCTGTTATGTTTTCCCTTTCCTGTTTACATTTTCATGCTTCTCTTGTGTCATATTTGAAAGTCAAATTATCTCTTTAGTTCTTGTCTTTTTCAAGAGTGCTTGAAATTCCTCAATTTCATTGAATATCCATTTTCCCCCTGGAGGATTATACTCAGCTTTGCTGGATAGGTGATTTTTGTTTGTAATCTTAGTTCCCTTGCCCTCTGGAACATCATATTCCAAGATCACTGGTCCTTTAATGTGGAAGCATCCAAATCTTGTGTTATCCTGACTGTGGCTCCACTATACTTGAATTGTTTCTTTCTGGCTGCTTGCATTATTTACTCCTTGGCCTGGGGACTCTGGAATTTGGCTACAATATTCTTGGCAGTTTTTAGTTTGGGATCTCTATCAGGAGGTGATAGATGAATTCTTTCAATTTTTATTTTACCCTCTGGTTCAAGAATGTTGGGGAAGTTTTCTTGATAATTTCTTACGCTGTTTAGGTAGCTGTTTAGGCTTCCAGGTAGTCCAATAATTTTAAAATTATCTCTCCTGGATTTACCATTTGGCTTAACCTGTTCTTAAGTGTTATTTTCTTCAGTATTTTGTTGTGTGTCTCCTTTACCAAGCTATTGACTCATTTTTCATGATTTCTTTGCATCATTCTCATTGCTCTTCCCATTTTTTCCTCTACCTCTCTTACTTGATTTTCAAAATTCTTTTTGAGCTCTCACATGGCCTGAGACCAATTCATATTTTTCTTGGATTCTTTGGATGTAGGAGCTTTGAACTTGTTGTCTTCTTCTGAGTGTGTGTGTTTTGGTCTTCCTTGTCACAAAAGTAAGTTTCTATAGTCAGAGCTTTCTTCCTGTTGTTTGCTCATTTTACCAACCTATAACTTGACTTTTAACTCTTTCTTAAGGCAGGGCTCTGTTTCCAGGATGGAGCGCAAACTGTCCCAAGCTTCAGGGGTTTTTAATCACTGTTTTTAGAGATACTTCTAGAGACCTGTAAGTTTTCAATTCTTTCAATGTAATATGAACTAAGGAGAGGTGTAACTCCTCTCCAGACCTGTGCTCTGGTCTGTGAGATGCCACAACCACTCTTTTATACCCTGTAACTCTGAGGAGTGTTCCACCTACACCGCTGCAAGTTCTGCTATGATAGTGCTCCTCCCCCCACCCCGGGACTTCCACCTAGGACTACAACCTGGATCCAAGTATGGACAAAGTAAGAGAGTCCTGACTCACTGCTAGCAAAGAGACCCTAGTAATATTCTGACCAGTTATTTGACCCCCTCACTATCTGTGGGCTTTTAACTCCAGAAGCAGGTGATTTAGTCATTCACAAGCTTTGCTGATGGTTTGCTGGGCCTGAGACTTTGCTGAAGTAGCCTATTTTGGACTGTGCCACACTCTCCCCCATGTCTGAAAGACTATTCCTGCTGACCTTCTAAGTTGCCTTTGGCATCTGTGGGCTGAGAATTCAGGGAAATGCCACTGCTATCATTATCAGTAATTCAGTCACCCTGAGGCCTGCTCCATGTTTTCTGTGTCCAGGTCTGCACTGGCCCAGTCTACACTGGTCTGGCCTACATTATACTGTATGCCTCTCTCATCCTGGTGCAACAGACCTTTCCTGTAGACATTCCAGGGTGTCTTGGGCTGGAAATTTGTTTCACTCTGTCTTTTGTGGGTTCTTCTGCTCTAGAATTTGTTTAGATTCATTTTTAAAAGGTATTTGGAGGGGTTTGGGGCAGAGTTTAGATAAGTCCCTGCCTTCACTCTGCCATTTTGGCTCTGACTCTCACCCACAAAATGCTTAGCATTATGTAGCAGACACTTAAAATATTTAGTTTCTTCCTACCACCACTCTTTTTGAGT
The DNA here is from genome assembly GCA_028646595.1 of Phalanger gymnotis. Lineage (NCBI taxonomy): Eukaryota > Metazoa > Chordata > Mammalia > Diprotodontia > Phalangeridae > Phalanger > Phalanger gymnotis. Next base: position 233,613,868 of record CM053624.1, on the reverse strand, counting down.
AGGTTGTGGAAAATAAGTTTTGGTACTGAAAACCTGTCTCTACCCTTTCCCTAAAATACAAGGAATCGATACTTCTGATTTCATTGATATATAGAATTCCCAGATAAAGAAATGTCCTATCTCAATTCAGGTTAGCCTTTTCTGTGCAATAGGAGCAACAATCTTGCTAGCAGCTACTGTGGCTGTGTAAGACCAATAATAACCGGCACACAGAATGCCACTAACATAGGTTCTTTGATCTGCTTTACTGAGAAAAGCAACTCTAGGGGGTTAACAATCTCAGTTTAATCAAACATGCACATACCATTCGCTTAGTTCTGGGGGAAAAGATCAGCCCCCTGAACTTCAGAACAAACACAAAGAAATTACAAATATCAATGGACAAACCTTGTCTGATTCAATTCACAATTCATAGTTATCAGAGAATCACCAACATCTTTCTGGGTTACAAAGCCGGAGGCAGCTTGCCCATAATCTCAATAATCTTTCCATGAGTATGCCCCAAAAGTCAAACACCAAGCCCCCCTCAATTATATCCTGTTTGAAACCCTGAGGGCTCTGACCTCACCCAGGCTGGGTGTGTGAAAGTTCCTCATCCCCAGTATCACATCATATATAATTCAATGGCTCCTTATTGCCTCAGTGCTGAGAAATGGCTGAGAAACACTCCAAGACAAAGACAGCAAAAGATTTCCCACCAATTCAAACAAAGGTGAGACTTAATAGTCTTAGCATCCCAGAAGGGAAGAACTGGGAAAAGTCTGATTGCTGTCACAGCAACTGATAGTCTTAGAGTTTCCCAGAGTACTTGAGGTTAAGTAACTTCCCTGAGGTCAGACAGCCAGTATATGTCAGAGGCCAGACTTGAACATGGATTTTTTAACTTTCTAGTCAGCTCTCTATCTACAATGCCATGACTACTTTATACTAAAACTTAAATACATACAAATGTGTTTATAATAAAAAAAAGCTGATATTTATATAGGACAAATTGTGTGCCAGACACTGTGCTGAATGCTTTAGAATTATTGTCTCATTTGTTCCTCACAATAGCCTGGGGAGGTAAGTAGTATTTTCATGTCCATTTTACAGATACAGAAACTGAGGAAAATGGAGTTTAAGTGATTTGCCCTGTATATGAGGCTGTATTTGAACTCAAACCCAGTACTCTAGCCAATTGAATCACCTATCTGTCCCTAATAATAATAGTTAATATTTATATAGCACTTACTATGTGCCAGACATTTTGATAAGCACCTTACAAATATCTGATTAATCCTTACAACAGTCTTGTGAGGTAGGTGTGAATGGGACTGGTAATTGTGAAGACTTCACAGGGTATGTCTAATGGAGTAGGAGAGTTTTTGGGATTTGGCTTTGTGATTTTGGAAGGTCAGGGCCTGGAACTGTGGGCATGCCCTTCCCCCTCTCTCTCAGATGTTGGAAGATAATGAACTTCCTGTGAGCTATTTGTTTTCTGCTTCATGAAGGTCTCTCCTCCCCCTCTCCCACCCCATTTCTTCTCCTAGACTTTCACACGCCACCCTGGCAGTTGAGTTCTGATTGGGAAAAACCTGAATGGACCAGATCAACGTTGGTCCTCTGTGTAGTTTTTGCACCTAGACTGTAAGTCCACCTCCCACCCAATGGTGAGAAGGGATAGAGGTGGGTGGGAATCTTTTCATTAAAGAGTATGAATTAAGGCCGGTTCCCTTTTACCTTACCTCCTCCATTACGGAGGTTTGCCCAGATCTTGCATAGTTTGTAAAATAAATTTACGTTGTTTCTTCTAAGGATGTCTCTCCTATTATTTGAAAATCCTGTCCCAAACAGTTGGAGGTTCCACCGAGATTTGCACTCTCCACATGGGCAGGCACTAGACTCAGCACTTAGCCAGTGTGCACCGGAGACTTCTCTGACTAGCTGAGTGCCTGAGGGCAGGCCCGGTCTCACTGGAGAGTCACAAACTCAGAGGAGAGGCAAAGTAAAAAAGGGGAAATCTGAGTGCACTATGTGCTCAGTGGAAATTGGCTGGCCATGAAATTTTCAGTCGCGAACAGTCATAATCCATGTGACCCAGGTGAAGTCATCAGTGTCCTCTGTCTGTGTGATCCAGCAGTGCTGACTGACAGATTTAAGGACTCTGAGAAGACACTGGGGGAATGAGCTAAGGTTGAGAGGTCTAAGAAAAAAATCAAGCCACATGGCCCTGGAGTGCCAGAGGATTGGAATTTGTGGGATATCTAACCCAGAGATGAGGGTGACCTGTCTGGTGTAAATTGCAAATCTCAGCACTTGGACAGCCCTGATATGTTGTGCCAAAATACAAAGGAATGGCCATAGAAAGAACTCATAAAATTTTTGACTCAGGTGGGGAAAATGGGTTTCCCCTGGTAATGTTGGAAGTGGGTCTGATTTCGAATTCAAAATTGTTCATGTGAAATGTCTGTCTAACTAACGTTTGTCTGTGTTTTTTTTTATTCTACGTTCAGGTAAAAATGTTTAACTCTTGCAGACAGAAATGGGCTCCTTTGGTATGAAAATTGTTACATAAGGGGTGGAGCCAAGATGGCAGCTGGAAAGCAGGGACTAGCTTGAGCTCCCTACCAAGTCCCTCCAAAAACCTATAAAAAATGGCTCTGAACCAATTCTAGAACTGCAGAACCCACAAAATAGCAGAGGGAAGCAGGGCTCCAGCCCAGGACAGCCAGGATGGCTGCTGGGTGAGGTCTTTTGCGCATAGACTGGGAGCAGAGCAGAGTGGAGGAGAGCCCAGCGTGGGCTGCAAGGACCACCAGACCAGGAGCTGGGTGGAGCGGGCCCTAGCACCCTGAATCAGTGAGCTGTGGCAGTTGCCAGACTTCTCAAACCACAAACACCAAAGACAACAGAGAAGGTTAGTGGGAAAAGCTGCTGGAGACAGGGGGATAGAGTTTGTGCTTCAGCCGCCTCCCTGCGGGCAGTGGAGGTGGGGCAGCTACAGAACTACATCTGTGGTTGCTTCTGGCCCTAGGCTCACTTGGTGGGAGGAATTAAGTGGCAGATCAGAGCAGGAGTGAAGAGCCTGCTGAAAATCTAAGCCCAGTCCAGGTTGGGGGTTCTTGGGGAAGGAGGAGCGCTGATGTGGCAGAGCTGGCTGAAATAGCTCTGAAATCAACAGTGCATCCCCCCAAGCTTGGAACATAGTACTCTCTACTCTACAAGCGGTCAGACCCAGCTGAAAAACTCAAGGGTCAAGTAAGTTGGCTGGGAACATGGTCAGGCAGAAAAAACGCACCCAGATTCAGTCTCAGACTCTGGAATCTTTCTTTGGTGACAAAGAAGACGAAAACACACATCCAGAAGAAGTCAACAAAGTCAAAGAGCCTACAACAAAAGCATCCAAGAAAAATATGAACTGGTCTCAGTCCATGGAAGAGCTCAAAAAGGATTTGAAAAAGCAAGTTAGAGAAGTAGAGGAAAAATTGGGAAGACAAATGAGAGAGATGCAAGAAAACCATGAAAAACAAGGCAACGACTTGCTAAAGGAGACCCCAAAAAGTACTAAAAAATATACAGAAGAAAACAACACCTTAAAAAAATAGACTAACTCAAATGGCAAAAGAGCTCCAAAAAGCCAATAAGGAGAAGAATGCTTTAAAAGGCAGAATTAGCCAAATGGAAAAGGAAGTCCAAAAGACCACTGAAGAAAATACTACCTTAAAAATTAGATAGGAGCAAGGGGAAGCTAGTGACTTGATGAGAAATTAAGACAGATCACCTCCTCAAATAGATCCCAAAAAGAAATCTCCTAGGAATATTGTCGCCAAATTCCAGAGCTCCCAGGTCAAGGAGAAAACACTGCAAGCAGCCAGAAAGAAACAATTTGAATATTGTGGAAACACAATCAGAATAACCCAAGATCTAGCAGCTTCTACATTAAGAGATGGAAGGGCTTGGAATACGATGTTTCTGAGGTCAATGGAGCTAGGATTAAAACCAAGAATCCCCTACCCAGCAAAACTGAGTATCATGCTCCAAGGCAAAATATGGACTTTCAAGCTTTCTCAGTGAAAAGACCAGAGCTGAATAGAAAATTTAACTTTCAAACACAAGAATCAAGAGACGCATGAAAAGGTAATTGATAAAAACAACAAGAAAAAGAAATCACAAGAGACTTTCTGAAGTTGAACTGTTTTGTTTACATTCCTACATAGAAAGATGATGTGTTTGATTCATGAGACCTCAGTATTAGGGTAGCTGAAGGGAATATGCATATATATATATGTGTGTGTGTATGTATATATGTATGTGTATATACATACCTATATGTGTGTATGTATATATATATATATGTGTGTGTGTATGTATATATGTATGTGTATATATACAGGGGGAGAGAGAGAGAGAGAGAGAGAGAGAGAGAGAGAGAGAGAGAGAGAGAGAGAGGACACAGGGTGAGTTGAAGATGAAGGGATGATATCTAAAAGAAAGAAAATCAAATTAAGGGATGAGAGAGGAATATATTGAGAGAGGGACAAAGGGAGAGACAGAATGGGGTAAATTATCTCACATAAAAATGGTAAGAAAAAGCAGTTCTGTAGGAAGAGAAGAGAAGGCAGGTGAGGGGGAATGAGTGAATCTTGCTCTCATCAGATTTGACCTGAGGAGGGAATACCATACACACTCAATTGGGTATCTTACCCCACAGGAAAGAAGGAGGAAGAAGATAATAAAGGGGAGATGATAGAAGGGAGGACAGATGGGGGAGGAGGTAATCCAAAGCAAACACTTTTGAAAAGGGACAGGTTGAAGGGAGAAAACTGGATAAAGAGGGATAGGTTAGGAAGGAGCAAAATATAGTTAGTCTTTCACAACATGAGTATTGTGGAAGGGTTATACATAATGATATCCATGTGCCCTATGTTGAATTGCTTGATTTCTTAGGGAGGGGGATGGGAAAGGAAGAGTGGAAAGAATTTGGAATCAAAGTTTTAAAAACAGATGTTCAATAACAAAAAAAATAGTTTTTGCATGCAACTAGAAAATAAGATACACAGGCAATGGGGCGTAGAAATTTATCTTGTCCTACAAGAAAGGAAGGGAAAAGGGGATGGGAGGGAAGTGGGTTGATAGAAGGGAGGGCTGACTGGGGAATAGGGCAAGCAGAATATATGCCATCTTGGAGGGGGGGAGGGTAGAAATGGGGAGAAAATTTGTAATTCTAACTCTTGTGAAAATCAATGCTGAAAACTAAATATATTAAATGAATTAAATTTAAAAATGAAAAAAAAAGAAAATTTTTAGATAAGGAATCAGAGCTGAAGCTGCCAGCCAGGAGGGCCGGGGCTCTGAATTAAGAGTTGGTTAGATTCTAAAGGAAATAATCTGTGATCTGTGTATTTTGTATTGAGTTAGCCTATCTAACATCAGGCAAGTGTATAAACTGTAGAGGAGAAGTAAAGGGGTCTGTATTAAAAGTTGGATGACCACTTTAAAGATGTTCAGTGGTCTGTTTAGGATGTGATTAAAAATTGTTGGCCATTTTAATCTTTAAGTTTTAAGGTGAAAAGAAAGCAGCTTGGAAAAGGAAAAGCTGGGTGAGCATGTAATTTATTATTTACTTGAAATGTTTGAGGTAATTTGGGTCAAGATTAGGAAAGAAAGATTGAAATTGGAGATACAAAGGGTAAAAAGAAAAATAAAGTTTCAGTAAAGATTGGGAAAGAAAGGGAGATGGAATCTGTAAATAAGGGATTTAGGTGGGGGTAGAACTGCAGCTGAGTCCATGTGGCTCTGGGTCCATGTACTCTTGGCCACCCCCTCTCCCCACTCTACCTTAGAAGACTGGCTGTGTCAATCAGGAGATGAAGCTAAAGAAACTTGTAACTTGATTGGGAAATAGGGCTGATTAGTTAGAGATGAAAGGTTTTATTCAATGTGGGTATTTACTATGAGAAAGATTTTGATTTGTATAATCATTAAGCTTTGCCCATGTAAGGTATTGCTGAACTTTGTTTTCACAGAGATTATATAAAATCATGATTTGAAGCCATATACTAGTGGCTAGGGATAGGAATTAAGCTAGCCCCCTGAAAACTAGCATATCCAATTTGCTCCTTTGTTCTTAAAAAGGCTTCCAGGCCCAAATGTAATACACTTTGGGAAAAGCCGTTAGCGACTGAGAGGGATTTTTCCCTTCCATGTTATCTTAGAAAGCAGGGTGAAGGGGAAACTGAGAAAAATATTTTAGCTTTGTAGAAAGAATGAGTGGGGGAGTTGCAAACCCATGTGCTCTTAAGGACCACTCCCTCTTATCTTTCATAAGAGTCCAAAAGGTTTTTTTTTTTTTTTGAAGAGAAGTGCCCGTACCCTTTCCATCTCAAAATCTTTTAGGCATTTTATGAATTACCACTATGTATAAGATGAAGCTTGGAGAAAGTGTGGAGCCAAATTCAAAACTGGATGGCTCAAAAAGCAGATAATGATATGAAATAAAGTTTTTCTTTTCTTTTATAAGTTCATTCATGGCCAGGCAAATATTCCTAATACTTGGGCCAGAGGTAGTGGGTGCTGAAGAATATACAGCTAAATAAATAAAGTGTATTTAAGATATTAATGTATTAATATATGTTATGCATGTATTTATATATTAATGTATTAATATAGAAATACCAGAAGTAACAGGATCAACAATTCGTATATGTGATAACCTGGAAATGCAATATATGTCATCTGAAATTTATTGTTCCTGTATTTCTAAAG
>CM053624.1:233590589-233606624 GCA_028646595.1 Phalanger gymnotis | reverse complement strand
CTGAAGCCCCACTTCTGTCTCCTCTGTTCTAGCGTTCTTTTTTTTCCCCCCGAGGAATTCTCTGGGTGGGGAGGGGAGGGATTAGAGCCATTTACCTGGCCATTATGTCTCCTGGAAGCTCAAGAAGCGTTTGAAACCTTTGGGCTGCAAGCCTCAGGAGCTGGTATCTCACCGTTGGTGGCGTTGCGCTGCCTCTCCTCACTTCCACAGAGTGCCGTCCTGTGTTGGGAGGCCTGGGGATCTGCGCTGGTTTCAGGCGCCCGGCTTTCTCCCAGCCTGTCTCCCATGTGGGTTTTCCGTCCAGCCGCTTCTGCTTTGGTCCCGTCTGGGGTAGCTCCGCAGGCTGAGCGCTCTCCTAGCCTACAGAGTCGTTCCTTCAGCCTTTCTGATTCTCCCGGCTGGGAAATCTGTCCCAGTCAGACTGCTCGCACTTTCTAACTCTCTCAAATCTGCTCAGATTCACTTTTTTATAGGAATCCAACAGAACTTGTGCGAGAGCTCCGGCAAGACGCTGTTTTCATGCGGCCATCTTGGCACCGCCCCGAGAGAGCAATGTATTGAGAGAGGGAGAAAGGGTGAAATAGAATGGGATAAGTTATCTCACATAAAAGTGGCAAGAAAAAGCAGTTCTGTAGGAAGGGAAGTGGAGGCAGGTGAGGGGGAATGAGCGTATCTTGCTCTCATCTGATTTGACCTGAGGAGGGAATACCATACACACTCAATTGGGTGTCTTACCCCACAGGAAGAAGGAAGAAGGAGATAAAAAAGGGGGGACTATAGAAGGGAAGGTAGATGGGGGAGGAGGTAATCAAAAGCAAACACTTTCAAAAAGGGAAAGGGTCAAGGGAGAAAACTGAATAAAGGGAGATAGGATAGGAGGGAGCAAAATATAGTTAGTCTTTCACAACATGAGTATTGTGGAAAGGTTTTGCATAAGGATACATGTGTGGCCTGTGTTGAATGGCTTGCCTTCCTGGGGAGGGTGGGTGGGGAGGAAAGAAGGGAGACAATTTGGAACTCAACATTTTAAAAGCAGATGTTCAAAAAGAAGTTTGTGCATGCAACTAGGAAATAAGATATATAGGCAATAGGGCACAGAAATCTATCTTGCCCTACAAGAAAGTAAGGGAAAAGAGGATGGGGTGGGGGAGTGGGGAGACAGAAGGGAGGGCAGACTGGAGAACAGGACAATCAGAATATATGCCATCTTGGATTGGGGGGAGGGCAGAAATGAGGAGAAAATTTGTAATCCAAACTCTTGTGGAAATCAATGCTGAAAAGTAAAAATATTAAATAAATAAATAAAAATTTTTAAAAAGGAAAAAAATGAGCCCTTTCTTAGAAACACTGGTTGTAAAACTCATTTCCAATCTTTCTGCTTCCTTCTTTCAATTTCTATTTTACCCTCTAGTTCAAGAATGTCAGGGCAGTTTTCCCTGATAATATCTTGAAAGAATGTCTAGGGTGTTTTTTTTTTTTAAATCATGATTTTCAGATAGTCCAATAACTTTAAATTTTCTCTCCTGGATCTAGAACTTCCTTTAACTGCCTGTCTTAGCCTTTTTCTATTTAAACATCACCAATGAGGTAATAATAATTTAAATACCTGTCTTTTAAAAATATATATCTACATTTCTATCTATATACATATATATGTGCATATATATGTGTATACATACACAGATAGATATATCTAGTTTTTGACATTCACTTGTATAAAATTTTGAATTTTAAATTTTCTGATGTAATCCATACATGTGTGATCTTGTCAAACATTTTACCACATTAATCATGTTTTAAACAAGAATTAGAACCAAAAGGAAAAACCATGGGAAAGAAAGAAAACAACAACAACAACAACAAATGAAAACTAGTATTCTTTGATCTGTATTCAGACTCCATACTTCTTTCTCTGGATTTGGAAAACATTGTCCAACATGAATCTTTTGGAATTCTTTTGTCAATATATTGCTGAGAATAGGTAAATTTATCAAAGTTGGTCATTCCACTATGTTGCCTTGGGACACAAAACCAGTGAGCAGGCCCACAAGACCATTGATTCTAATTAAGAGGCAGGGGAGATCAAAATACCAGTTCATAAGAGGACAGCATGGACATTATACAAACATCTGAAACTTCAAAAGGGAATATGAACTGGTCTCCAGCCCAAAAACATTCCTGGAAGAACTCAATGAGGACTTTAAAAACCAAATTATAGACATAAAAGAAAAAATGGAAAAAAATTCACTGATGAAATCAAATCTTTAAAAAGTAAAATTGGTGAAATGTTGAGGAGATTCAGACTATAAGTGGAGAAAATTTCTGATTGAAAAATAAAGTCAAACAAATGAAACAGGAGATAGAGAAGCTAAAGGAAGAAAGCAATACATTAAAAATTAGAATTGGGCAAGTAGAAGCTAATGACTCTATGAGACATCGAGAATCAGTCAAACAAAACCTAAAGAATGAAAAAATAGAAGAAAATATGAAATATCTGATTGGAAAAACAACTGACCTGGAAAATAGATCCAGGAGAGAAAATCTAAGAATTATTGATCTACCAGAAACCCACTATGAAAAAAAGAACCCGGGTGGTATCTTCCAATAAATCATCAAGTAAAACTGCTCCTAGATTCTAGAACCAGAGAGTAAAATAGTCATCAAAAGAATCCACTGATCACCTCCTGAAAGAGATCCTAAATTGAAAACTCCAAGAAATATTATACAGAAATTCCAGAATTATCAGGTCAAGGAGAAAATACTGCAAGCAGCCAGAAAGAAACAATGCAAATATCAAGGAACTACAGTCAGGATCACGCAGGATGTTTTGGCTTCTATGTTAAATGACCAGAAAAACTGGAATACAATATTCTGAAAGGTAAATGAACTTGGACTATAACTAAGAATCAACCACCCAGAAAAAATGAGCACAATTTTTCAGGCAAGCAGATGGATGTTCAATGAAATAAGGTAATTCCAGAAGTTCCTGCTGAAAAGTCCAGAGCTCAATGGAAAATTTGATCTTCAAATACAAAACTCAAGAAAGACATAAAAAGGTAAACATGGGGGGGAAGCCCTGGTTTATCAGTAAGGTGAATTATTTATGTCCTTACACAGGATTATATTGTTTTATATATGTTTTATATGTATGTCAATCTTGAGAATAGTACAGTTATTATGACAATTGAAAGGAAAATATATATATATATATGTATATATATATATAGACTTTGGGTCAAAAATATAAAACAACTGATATAATGATAAAAAACATAATTAAGAGATATAAAGGTATTGTTCTGAGAGAAGAGGTAAGGAGGTAGTAGAAAAGGGTAAATTGCATCATGTTAAGAGGCACAAAAATGTATTACAGTGGAGGGAAAGAAGGGAAAGAGAGCAGCAGTATTTGAGTTTTACTGTCATGGGTTTTTGTTCAAGAAGGGAATAACATACTCTGATAAGTATAGAAATATAACTTGTCCTAAAGGCCAAAAGAGGAGGAAAAGGAAAGAAAAAGGAGGGAGTAGTCATAAGGGAAGGAAGAAGTAGCAAGGGGGCAAAGGTATGATAAGGAAGGGGAATCAAGAGGGAGGGTAATTTGAGAAAGGCCATAGTCAAAATCAAAGTTCTTTTGAGGAGTAGAAGGGAGAAGGGAGAAATAAAAGCATAAACAAGGGGGAAAGAGGATGGAGAAAAAGACACAGATAGTAATAATAACTATGTATGAATGGGATGAAGTCTCCCATAAAACTGAAGCTGATAGCAGAATGGATTAAAAACCATAACCCTACCATATGTTGTTTACAAGAACTACGTTTGAACCTGGGTGATACACGCAAGTAAAGGTAAAAGGCTGGAGTAGAATATATCGTGCTTCAGCTAAAGTAAAAAAAGCAGGGGTAGCAATCCTAATCTCAGACAAAGCAAAAGCAAAGATAGATCTAATTAAAAGAGATAAAGGACACTACATACTGCTAAAAGGCACCATAGTCAATGAACCAATATCATTATTTAACATATATGCACCAACTTGCATGGCGTCCAGATACTTGGAGGAGAAGTTAAGGGAGTTACAGGAAAAAATTGATAGTAAAACTTTACCATTGCTGGACCTTAACCAAGCCCTCTCTGAACTTGGTAAATCGAACCTCAAAATAAACAAGAAAGAAGTTAAGAAGGTGAATAGAATTTTTAAAAAGGCAGACATGACAGATCTCTGGAGAAAACTGAATGGAGATAAAAATGAATATACTTTTTTCTCAGTGGTACATGGCACATAATCAACAATTGACCATGAACTAGGGCATAAAACCTCACAATCCAGTGCAGAAAGGCAAAAGTAGTGAATGCATCCTTTTGAGATCAAAATGCAATAAAAAATTATTTGTAATAAAAGACTGTGGACAAATACACTAAAAATTAATTGGAAACCAAATAATCTGATGCTAAAGAACGAGTGGGCCAAAGAACAAACCATAGAAACAATTAATAACTTCATTCAAGAAAATTACAATAATGAGATAACATACCAAAACTTATAGGACAGAAAAAGCAGTTCTTAGGGGAAGTTTTATATCTCTAAATGTTTACATCGATAAAATAGAAAAAAAAGGAGATCAATGAATTGGGCAAGCAACTGAAAAAGGTAGAAAAAGAACAAATTGAAAATCCCCAATTAAATACCAAATTAGAAATACTGAAAATCAAAGGAGAGATTAAGAAATTTTAATCAAGGAAACTATTGCAGTAATAAATAAAAGAGCTGGTTTTATGAAAAAGCCTATAAAATTGATAAACTTTTGGTCTGTTTGATTAAAAGAAGAAAGAAGAAAACCAAATTATCAGTATCAAAAATTAAAAGGGCGAATTCACTTACAATGAAGAGGAAATTAAAATCATAAATAGGAATTATTCTGCCCAATCGTTTGCCTATAAATTTGATAACCTTAGGGAAATAGATGAATATTTACAAAAGCCACCAATGACCTAGCTAGGAAAACATCTCTCTTTTCACTCTTTCCCTGCTCACCAGTGTTTTGTTTCTGTTTACCACCTCCCCTGACGTGCCCTCCTTTTTGTCTCCCTTTTCCTGCTTTCTTGTTGGGTAAGATAGATTTCTATACTCAAATGATTATGTATATGATTCCCTCTTTGAGTCAATACTGATGAGAGTAAGTTTCAAACAATGCTTGTCACCCACCATCCCATCTTCCTCTCCACTGTAATGGGTCTTTCATGACTCTTCATGTAAAACAATTTACCTTGGGGGCAGATCCAAGATGGTGGCTGGAAAGCAGGGATTTGCATGAGCTCCCTGCCAAGTCCCCCAACAAAGCTATAAAAAATGGCTCTGAACAAATTCTAGAACTGCTGAAACCACAAAATAGAAGAGGGAAGCAGGGCTCCAGCCCAGGACAGCCTGGATGGTCTCTGGGTAAAGTCTATCATGCACGGAGCTGGGAGTGGAGTAGAGTAGAGCCCAGTGTGGGTGGTGGCAGGACCAACCATACCAGAGCTGGGTGGCGTGGGCCCTGGTGCCCCAAATCAGTGAGCTGTGGCAGTTACCAGAATTCTCAACCCACAAACACCAAAGACAACAGAGAAAAGTAGTGAGAAAAGCTGCAAGAGTGGAAGGAGTTCACGGTTTGGCCATCCCCCTGGGGGCAGCAGAGGTGGCATAGCTACAGAACTACATCTGCAGTTGCTTCTGGCCCCAGGCCCACCTGGTGGGAGGAATTAAGTGGCAGATCAGAGCAGTAGTGCAGAGCCTGCTGAAGATCTGAGTCCAGTCCAGGTTGAGGGTTCTTGGGGAAGGAGGAGTGTTGGTGTGGCAGAGCTGGCACATCCCCTAAAGCTTGGAACAAAGTACTCTTTACTCTACAAGTAGTCATACCCCACCGAAAAACTCAAGGGTCAAGTAAGTGGAAGTAAGGAACATGGCCAGGCAGCGAAAACGCACTCGGATTCAGTCTCAGACTTTGGAATCTTTCTTTGGTGACAAAGAAGATGAAAACATACAGCCAGAAGAAGTCAACAAAGTCAAAAAGCCTACATCAAAATCCTCCAAGAAAAACCTGAACCGGTCTCAGGCCATGGAAGAGCTCAAAAAAGATTTGGAAAAGCAAGTTAGAGGAGTAGAGGAAAAATTGGGAACAGTAATGAGAACGATGTGAGAAAATGATGAAAAACAAGTCAATGACTTGCTAAAGGGGGGATTATAGAAGGGAGGGCAGATGGGGAGGAGGTAATCAAAAACAAACACTTTCAAAAAGGGACAGGGTCAAGGGAGAAAATTGGATAAAAGGGTATAGGTTAGGAAGGAGCAAAATATAGTTAGTCTTTCACAACGAGTATTGTGGAAAGGTTTTACATAATGATATGCATGCGGCCTAGGTTGAATTGCTTGACTTCTTAGGGAGAGTGGGTGGGAAGGGAAGAGGGGAGAGAATCTGGAATTCAAAGTTTTAAAAACAGATGTTCACAAATGAAAAAAAGTTTTTGCATGCAACTAGAAAATAAGATACACAGGCAATGGGGCATAGAAATTAGTCTTGCCCTACAAGAAAGGAAGGGAAAAGGGGATGGGAAGGGATTGGGATGACAGAAGGGAAGGCTGACTGGGGAAACGGGGCAACTAGAACATACACCATCTTGTAGGGGGGCGGGGTAGAAATGGGGAGAAAATTCGTAATTCAAACTCTTGTGAAAATCAATGCTGAAAACTAAATATATTAAACAAATTAAATAATTTTTTTTTAAAAAATTACCTCATTCTACCTCTCCCTTCCCTCTGAATGCATTGTAATCCTCTTTCTCATCACTTTTCTGATGCCGTTCCCTCAAAATCATCTTATACATATACCTTCTGTCTATGTATATTACATCCAGCTATACTATTAATGATATAATTTTTAAGAGTTACATGTATCATCTTTCCACAAAGGGATGTAAAAATTTTACCTCTGTTGAATCCCTTATGTTTTCTTTTCTTGTTTTGCCTGTTTATGCTTTTCTTGGGTATTGATTTTGGAGGTCAAATTTCTGATTTAATTCTAGTCTTCTACTTATGAAAGCTGGAAGGCCTATTTCATTGAATGACCGTTTTTGCCCTTAATGTGTCATGCTTAATATTGCTGGTTAAGTGATTCTGTCTTGTAGTCCTAACTCTTTTGCCTTCCTGCATATTGTGTTCCATGACCTCCCATATTTCAATGCTGCAACTGTCAAATACTGTGTAATTCTGATTGTGGGTCCCCAGTATTTGAATTGTTTCTTTCTGACCACTTGCACCATTTTTTACTTGATCTGATACTTATAAATTTTGGTTATTATGTTCCTTGAAGTTTTTATTTTGGCATTTCTTTCCTGAGGCAATCAGTGTATTCTTTCAAGGCCTATTTTGCCTTCTGGTTCCAGAACACCAGGGCAGTTTTCCTTGATAATTTCTTGAAAGATGTTGTCCAGGTCCTACATTTGATTATGGCTTTCAAGTAGTTCAATGATTCTGATAGTGTCTCTAATGGATCTGTTTTCCAAGTCACTTGCTTTTCCCATGGAGCATTTTGCAATTTCTTCCATTCCTTTTTCTTTTATATTTGTTTGATTGATTTTTCAAAATTTATAAATTTTCAGTTTTCGACATATACTTCCACAAGGTTTTGAATTCCAAATTTTCTCCCCATCCCTCCCCTCCCCCCACCCTAAAATGGCCTACTTTCTAATTACCCCTTCCTCAACTCTACCCTCTATCACCACCTCCCTTTTCTTATCCCCTTCCTTTCTATTTTCCTGTAGGGAAAGATAAATTTCTGTACCCTGTTGCCTGTATATCTTATTTCCCAGTTGCATGTAAAAATAATTTTTAACATTCATTTTTGAAGCTTTGAGTTCCACATTCTGTCCCCTTTCTTCCCTCCTCATCCATCCTCATTGAGAAAGTAAGCAATTCTATATAGGCTATACATGTGTAGTCAAACAAAACACTTCTATAACAGTCATGTTGTGAAAGACTAACTATATTTCCCTCTATCCTGTTGCACCTTTCATTTATTCTATTCTCTCCCTTGACCTGTCCCTCCACAAAAGTGTTTGTTTCTGATTACCCCTTTCCCCAATCTGCCAATCCTTCTCTTATCACCCCCTCTCTTATCCCCTTCCCTCCTGCTTTCCTCTAGCGTAATATAGATTTCCAGGTCCAATTGAGTATGTATGTTATTCCATCCTTAAGCCAAATCCAATGAGAGTAAGGCTGACTTATTCCCTCTCGCCTCCCCTCCTTCCCATCCATTGTAAAAGTTCTTTCTTGACACTTTTATGTGAGATGATTTACAACATTCCACCTCTCCCCTTCTCTTTCTCCAAGTACATTCCTCTCAATACTTAATTTTATTTTTTAAGTATCATTCCTTTATATTCATCTCACCCTGTCCTCTATCTACACACACACACACACACACACACACACACACACACACACACAAACACACACACATTACAATATCAATTCAGTTGGGTATCTTTGATTGAGTCTTATTAGGTGCTAAAACCCAGACCCAAACCCCTATCTACTAGGTTCTAAGCCTATGTGGGCATAAAGCCCTCAGGGTCCTGAGGGGAGTTGCTAAGAACAGAGCCAATAGTAGGAGCCTGAGTTCTGGTTGCTCAGATGATGTTTGATGACAGCTAAAGAATGTATAAAAAGAAAGAGCAGAGCTATTTGCTTAGGGGTCTCACTCTTGGTGGAGTGCTTATGTGGAGACTCTGGGCAGCTGTAGTTAAGAGCCCTCCAGCTTGTAGACCTGGATGTTGGACTTCGTTAAACTCTGGTAACTATGAATCAAGATTTGAATCAGACAAGATCTGTCTGCTGATGTTTGTAATTTGTTCATGTTTGATCTGAAGTTCAGGGTGCTGGTTTTTCCCCCTGAACTAAGTGAATGATATTTGTATGTTTAATTAAATTGAGATGGTTAACCCCTTAATGCTACTTTCCTTAGTAAGGCAGATCAAAAGAACCTGTGTTGGCAGATTTCTGTTTGCTTGTTTTTGCTGGGTCTTACACCCCTTCAACAGCCACTAGCAGATTGTTGAAACACATACACGTGCACACACATGCACACACACATATATACACATATATAATATATGTGTACATATATATACACATGCATACACATACACAATGCATAAATACATATACATATATGTTTATGTATATATTCCCTCTAATTACCATAATACTTAGAAAGGTCTCATGAGTTACAAATATCATCTTTACATGCAGTCATGTAAACAGTTCAACTTTAATAAGTCTCTAATGGCTTCTCTTTGCTGTTTACCTTTTCATATTTCTATTAATTCTTGTATTTGGAAGTCAAATTTTTTATTCAGCTCTGGTCTTTTCAAAAAGAATGCTTGGAAGTCCTGTATTTCATTGAAATTTCATTTTTCCTCTGAAGTATTTTACTTAGTTTTGCTGGGTAAGTGATTCTTCATTTTAATCCTACCTACTTTGACCTCTGGAATATCATATTCCAAGGCCTCCGATCGCTCAAAGTAGAAGCTGCTAAATCTTGTGTTATCCTGATTGTGTTTCGACAATACTTGAATTGTTTCTTTCTGGATGCTTGTAATATTTTTCTCCTTGACTTGAGAACTCAAGAATTTGGCTACCATATTCTTAGGAGTTTTCCATTTTGGATCTCTTTCAGGAGGTGATTAGTGTAGTCTCACCATTGCTATTTTACCCTCAGGTTCTAGAATGTCAGGGCAGGTTTGCTTGATGATTTCTTGAAAGATGATGTCTAGGCTCTTTTTCTGACCATGGTTTTCAGGTAGTCCAATAATTTTAAAGTTATTTCTCTTGGATCTATTTTCCAGGCCAGTTGTTTTTCCAAGGAGATATTTCACATTGTCTCCTATTTTTCATTCTTTTGGTTTTGTTTTATAATTTCTTGATTTCACATAAAGTCATTAGCTTCCATTTGCTCCATTCTAATTTTTAAGGAACTATTTTCTTCAATGAGCTTTTAGACCCTCTTTTCCATTTGGCTAATTCTACTTTTTAAGCCATTCTTTTTCTCATTGGCTTTTTGGATCTCTTTTGATATTTGGGTTAGCCTATTTTTTAAAGGTGTCATTTTCTTTGAGTCTTTAACAAGCTATTGACTCATTTTCCTTGATTTTCTTGCATTGCTGTCATTTCTATTCCCATTTTTTCCTCTGCTCTTACTTAATTTTCAAAATCCTTTGTGAGCTCTTTCATGGCCTGACACCATTTCATATTTTTCTTGATGCTTTTGATGGAGTTTTGGCTTTGTTGTCTTCCTCTCATTGTATGCTTTGATCTTCATCAGCACCAGGTATGTAAGAAAATACTTTTTCACCAAAAAAGTAACCTTCTGTAGTCTTATTTTCCACATTTGCTCATTTTTCCAGCCAATTATTTGACTTTTGCGCTCTCTGTTAAATAAAGATTGTACTGCACTGAGTTTCAGGAGTTATTTCAGAGGTATTTCTAGGGACATGAAAATTTTCATAGCACTTCCAAAGTGGTATGATCAAAGGGAAAGTGCTTCCTCCTCTGCTGGTCTGTGTGACAGTCTATGAGCAAACATAAGCACTCTTTTCTGCCTTGGAACTGTAAGTTACCTCTCCATAGCCACCATCATTCTGCCATGAATGAACTCTTCCTCACCCCAGGACTGCCACCCAGGACTTTGACCCACATTAGCCACTGTACTCCCCCACAAAGAGTTCCAGAGGTAGCCACCATGGCAGCAATGGTTGCCACTACCCTGGAGCTATGGCTGGGGCTGAGGCTGGACCACATTCCTCTCTCACCCAGATGAAAGACCTTTCCCACTGTCCGTTGAAGCTGTATTCGGAGTTTGTGGCTTGAGAAGTCTGGAAACTGCCATAGCTGCTAATGATTCAGTGCCCTGAGGCCTGCTCCAGCCCCATGTGTGTTGGCAAGGCCCACACTGGGCTGTGCTCCACCGCAAGAATGGTGCAATAGAAGCTTCCTGTCACCTTTTCAGATTGTCTTGGGCTGGAAATCTGTTTCATTCTGTCATTTTGTAGCTTCTGCTGCTCTAGGATTTATTAGAGTAATTTTTACAGGCACTTTGAGGTGTTTAGGAGTAGAGTTCAAGCAAGTCCCTGTTTCTATTATGCCATCTTTGCTCTGCCATCCTTTTCAATCTTCTATTTAATTGATTCTTGGTGTTTTATAGAGTCATTAGCATCCACTTGCCCAATTATAACTTTTATGGTTTTGTTTTCCTCAACTAGCTTTTGTACTTTCTTTTCCATTTGGGCAATTGTACAACATCTTTAAGGAGTTGTTTTCTTCACTGGATTTTTGTATCTCCTTTTCCATTTGGCCAATTGTACTTTTTAAGTGGTTTTCCAAGCTGTTGACTCTTTTTCTCATAATTCTCTTGCATCATTCTCATTTCTTTTCCCATTTTTATTCTGTCTCATATGATTTTTAAGCTCCTTTTTGGACTCTTCCATAAGGTCTTTCTGGGCTGTCTTCCCTTCCACCACAACAATTTTCTATGGTCAGATTCTTTTTTGTTATTTTTTGCTTGTTTCTCTCTCTCTCTCTCTCTCTCTCTCTCTCTCTCTCTCTCTCTCTCTCACTCTTGGCCTTTCCCCCCTTTTCTAAGTTTGAGCTCTGCACCTGGGTTGGAAAGGGCACTGCCTCAAGTTTCTTGTACCTGTGGCTGCAGGCCCTGGCTGTTTGCCTGGTGTGTTGGTAAGCAAAATGGGCTCCTTAGCACTTAGTTCAACAAATGCCCTTGAAGAGTTTGGCTTTTGTTTTTGTTGAGTAATTCAGTGTATTTCATAGAGTCTCACTAACTGCTAAGCTCCAGGCCCAAACCCCTATTAGGTGTAAAACCTATGTGGGTGTGGATTGGCAACTAAGGTGGAGCCCAAGGTGGGGCTAACTCCAGGAAGGGCCTAGCTTACATGTCTGGGGCAGCAGAGGCTCTTAGACCACGTGGGTTTAAGTCTGACTCTTTCTGATGATTTTAGGTCACATGTGTGACTCACCCCTGACGCTGAAAAAGATATAAAAACCAGGGGTTGGCCTCTTCTTCCTTGGAGCTCTTTGCCGCAGAAGTGGTGGCATGACTCTGGGCCAGCCCTTGTTCTGAACTCCCGGGCTGAACCTAGATGTTGGTAACTATGAATCTGTATTGGGTCTGTCTGTTGATGTTTGTAATTTGTTTATATTTTGCTCTGAAGTTCAGGGTGCTGGCTTTTTCCCCTAAACTAAGTGAATGATATTTGTGCGCTGAAGTAAAGTAAGCTTGCCACCCCCTTTACCTTGCTTTCTTTATTAAGGCAGATCAAAAGAATCTGTGCTGGCAGCTTTCTGGGTGCTGGTTGTTGGTGGATCTTGCACCCCCACAGAAGCTGCTAGCCAGATTGTGGAAACACCTGGTATTGTGTTGATGTTGATACGAGGCCCCCAGGGTACCCTCATGTCTGGTGGTGTGCTGAGTAGGTAGGGTGGGAAGTGGCTGGCTCTGCTGGAGGCCATTGGAGTCTGGTAGTTTATCTGGTGCTGAGTTGGGTCTTAGTTCTGGTGTCTCTTGTGTGCTGAGGCCAGGCAGGTTGTTTCTACATTTCTCCAGGGCATCACTGAAGCGCATGAGGTCTACTTTCTTATCATTTTGGAAGATGCCCATTTGCTCAGGGCAACACTGACACACATAGTGATTCTTGGAGATGTAGTCTGCTGGTTTTCCAGGCTATGCTAGACATGTGGAGCTATCATGTTGTTGGCATTTGTCTACTCCACCACACTGGGATTCAGGATCTCTCATTGGTTTGCTGAGTTGTAGCTTGCTGCTGGTTTGCTGGAATGCTTCCTGTCCTGGAATGTGCTCCCCTTTAACCCAAGTGAGACGGACATTTCTTGTGAATCTTCCAATTTTCTTGGATAAAAGATTGTTTTACCTCATCTTTTTGCTGTTTCTGCTGCTCCAGGATTTGTTTTGCGGCATTGCTTTATGGTTGCGTAAAGGTGAATAAGGGAGAGTTACATTGATTTGCTGCTTACTCAACCATCTTGGCTCCTAAAAGTCCTTCTCCCTAATTTCTTCTTGAAGTGGACCATTTATAATCACTACTGGGCCCTTATATGGGCCTCCCAAAACAAATTCACCTGTTTCTGGACTGTCTCTTCTAACAGATACCTGAGTAAAGGAGAGATTCAGTGACTTGTTCAAAATTATGCCCATTCAGAGTGGTTGATATGTGATTCAAACCCAAGTCCAATGACTCCAAAAGAGATTCTTTTTTAACTATAAAGTGTCTTTTTTCAAGGAGGAAGAACAAGAGGGTAAATGACAGGAAATATAAGAAAAAGATTAAAACCCCAGAACTACCAAAAGAAAGACCTCAACAAAACCTAGTGTACTACTATATATTTCAACAAAGGATAAAAATAATAAGAATGATGAAAACTTCAAAGTAAATAGAAAGCCACGTTCTTAGCAAATATTTAAATTTTAAAGAAAGCAATCTAACAATATGTAGTGAGAAAGAGAATGCTGTAGAGAATCCAGATATGACATGATGATAGCTGACAACAAAGAGAAGGACAAGTAATTAACTCATGATTTGCTTATATTTTCTCCACTGAGAATAATCGTGAATAGGAAATATAAGACGGTATGGTTAGGACATTATTTACCAGTATAAGAAAGGAGATGATAAGAAATTATCAAACTGTCCTTCCCATTCCAATAAATTAAATCCATTGGCAAGGAAAGAGAAGGCAGATCCATTAAAACCAAATAACTTCAATGGCTCATACCTCCTACCTGAAGTCAGTGTCTCCCCTGCTAACAGGACTGAAAAGCCCAATGGTAACACGCTATAGGGCAGGCTGTTGATGTCTCAGGTTTAAGCAAATTTTGGGCAATCCATGCTGCTGAGGGTGATTCATCAAGTCCACATAGTACACTTACCATGACGGAAGTAGTTACCAAGCATCAATAATAGTAGCCACTGTGCATAAGTTTCTGGCAACATACTAAGATTTGTTATTAAATAGATGGGTTATCAGGAGTTAGAACTGGAAATTAGTGATCACTATGTAGCTATTTGAGTTTATTGAACATATATTACTCCAGATCAATTTCATTTCTGGGATTTCATGGGATTATGTACATATGTACATGTACATGATCATGTACATACAAGCATGCATGCATGCACTCATGTGTGCAGACACAAGCATATGTATACTTAAATTTAAGTAGTTTTAAGTAATTGAACAAGAAGTCTATTCTGGAACCCCAAAATAGCACACGTAAAAGAGAAAAGGGCTTACAGACAGTTGTTGAAGGTGTCTAATTCAATTTATTTATTCTGTCTTTATAATATACTGCATTTATATATATGTATACATATATATGTATATATATATATATATTCTCTACTTCTCCTACTCCAGTCACCATATATTATAATAAATCATAAAGAAAAAGAAAAAAATGAAAACATTTCAGCAAAACGAGCCAAGACATCAGTGAAATGATGCAATACAAATGTTGTTCCTCTCCTATAGTCTCCCACCTCCACAAAGAAGGAAGGGCACCACATTGTTATATTCTTTATCAGCCAAATTCAAGCATAATAATTGCAGAATATTCAACTCATTTTGCCTTCATTCTGTCAATTTACAATGCATGAAAATTTAAATTTTTCTTTATGTTTATAAAAAGACATTCCATTTTAGTTTCACAACAAATCTGAGAGGGAAAGCAGATGTTATTATCACCTCCGTTTTTCAGATAAATAAACTTAGATAGCAAAACCCTGAACCAGGTCTTCTGATTTTCTGTCCAGGACTCTTTCCGTTACACTCTTTTCTCTGCTTAGAAAAGTACATTGGAATCAGTAATACTTATGGGTAGGTGGGCAGCAAAGCAGGAGACAAACACAAGTGCTAGCTGACACTAACCTTAAAAAGCCAAAAGAGGAGGGGGAGAGCCAAGATGTCGGCTGGAAAGCCGGGACTGGTGTGAGCTCCCCACCAAGTCCCTCCAAAAACCTATAAAAAAATGGCTCTGAACCAATTCTAGAGCTGCAGAACCCACAAAGTGGCAGAGGGAAGCAGGGCTCCAGCCCAGGACAGCCTGGATGGTCTCTGGGTAAGGTCTATCTCGCACGGAGCCCCCAGCTCCCAGCTGAAGGGAGTGGAGATGAGTCGAGCAGAGCCCAGCGTGCACGGCGCGGACCGACCAGACCGCGGACCAACCACACCAGGAGCTGAGCAGAGAGTGCCCTGGCATCCTGAATTACTGAACTGTGGCATTTGCCAGACCTCACAATGCACAAACAGCAAAGACAACAGAGAAGGTTAGTGGGAAAAGCTGCAGGGACTGAAATGCGGTTCGGCCTCGGCCCCTGGGGCAGTGGAGGTGGGGCAGCTACAGAACTACAGCTGCAGTAGCTTCTGGCCCCAGGCCAACCTGGTGGGAGGAATTAAGTGGCAGATCAGAGCAGGAGTGAAGAGCCTGCTGAAGATATAAGCCCAGTCTGGGTAGGGGGTTCTTGGGGAAGGAGGAGTGCTGGTGAGGCAGCGCATCCACCCAAGCGTGGAACATAGAACTCTTTAATGTACAAGCAGTCATACCCCGCTGAAAAACTCAAAGGTTGAGTAAGTTGGCTGGGAACATGGCCAGGCGGAGAAAACACACCCAGATTCAGTCTCAGACTCTGGAATCTTTCTTTGGTGACAAAGAACACCAAAACATACAGTCAGAAGAAGTTAACAAAGTCATAGAGCCTACAACGAAAACCTCCAAGGAAAACATGAACTGGTCTCAGGCCATGGAAGAACTCAAAAAGGATTTAGAAAAGCAAGTTAGTGAAGTAGAGGAAAAATTGGGAAGAGAAATGAGAAAGATGAGAGAAAACCATGAAAAACAAGTCAATGACTTGCTAAAAGAGACTCAAAAAAAAAACTGAAAAGTATACTGAAGTAAACAACACCTTAAAAAATAGACT
>CM053624.1:233533482-233590089 GCA_028646595.1 Phalanger gymnotis | reverse complement strand
TGAGGTGGGCCTACTGGGCCTAGAGGCTTGTGTTCACAATACTGGAATGGGGAGGTTGGTTCGCTAATTTGTTGCTGTGGGCCCTGAATAAATTTTTTGATGCCTTCTGCTTGGAGAATTCTGTATACCCAACGATTTTGAAACATTCAGAAATTTATATGACACTTTCTGAGATCATAAATTCGGCCTTCCTACTACAGAGGACAAGAGTGATTTGGGGTTAAGGCTGGTATTTAAGAGAAAATAGAAAAAAAAATCAGAGATTGAACATTTACATTCCCTTTGGGTGTGATAAACTATGTGAACAGAGGGAAAGAAAGAGACAAAGAAAGACAGAGAGAGGAAGAAAGAAAGAAAGAAAGAAAGAAAGAAAGAAAGAAAGAAAGAAAGAAAGAAAGAAAGAAAGAAAGAAAGAAGAAAGAAAGAAAGAAAGAAAGAAAGAAAGAAAGAAAGAAAGAAAGAAAGAAAGAAAGAAAGAAAGAAAGAAAGAAAGAAAGAAAGAAAGGAAGGAAGGAAGGAAGGAAGGAAGAAAGAAAGAAAGAAAGAAAGAAAGAAAGAAAGAAAGAAAGAAAGAAAGAAAGAAAGAAAGAAAGAATGGAAGAATGGAAGGAAGAAAGAAAGGAAGAAAGAAAGGGAAAGGAAGAAAGAAAGAAAGAAAAAGAAAGAAAGAAAAAGGAAGGAAGAGAGAGAGAGAGAGAGAAAGGGATTAGAGAAATGCAAATTAAAGCAACTATTCCTTGCTCCCCTAATTTGTTTATGTCTAAATAATGTACCCATTTCGACCTTATCTTTGTATAAGATGTAAGATGTTGGCCTATGCCTAGTTTTTGCCGTATGATTTTCGCGGTTTCCTATCATTTTTTGTCAAATAGTAAGTTCTTATCCCAGAAGCTGGAGTTTATCAAAGAGTAGATTACTATAGTTATTTACTACTGTGTCTTTTGTACCTAACTTATTCCATTGACCTGCTACTCCATTTGTTAGCCTATACCATATAGTTTTGATGATTGTCACTTTGTAGTTTTATATTTGGTAAGGCTGGCCATCTTCCTGTGCATTTTATTTCATTAATTTCCTTGATATTCTTGACATTTTGTTCTTCCAGATGAATTTTGTTATTTTTACTAGTTCTATGAAATAATTGTTGGTAGTTTTATTACCATGGCATTAAACATGCAAATTAACTTAGGTAGAATTGTCATTTCTTATATTAGCTCAGCCTACCCATGAGCAAATGATAGTTTTACTAATTACATAGATCTGACTTTATTTGTGTCAAAATATTTTGTAATTGTGTTCATATAGTTCCTGGGTTTGTCATGGCAGGTAAACTCCCAAGCGCTTTATATTGTCTACAGTTACGTTAAATGGAATTATGCTTTCTATCTTTTGCTGCTAGGCTTTGAAATGCTAGAAATGCTAATGATTTATGTGGGTTGGTCTGATATCCTGCAACTTTGCTAAAGTTTTTAATTGGTTCAGGTAGTTTTTTAGATGATTCTCTACAATTCTCTAATTATACCATCATATCATCTACAAAGAGTGATAGTTTCATTTCCTCCTTGCTAATCCTAAAAAAAAAAATCACTTTTCTTTCCTTATTGCTAAAGGAAACATTTCTTTAAATTTATCTTATTATTTAATGTTTTTAGTTTTCAACATTCAACATTTCAATATTTCCAACATCAATTTACACAAGGTTTTGGGTTACAAATTTTCTCCCCATTTCTACCCTCCCCTTCACTCCAAGATGGCATCTATCCTGATTGGCCCATTCCCCAGTCAGGCCTCCCTTCCGTCACCACCCCCCCCATCTACTTTACCCTTTCTTTCTTGTAGGGCAGGATAGATTTCTATGCTGACTGCCTGTATATCTTATTTCTCAGTTGTATGCAAAACCAAATTTTTTTGAGCATCTGCTTTTAAAACTTTGAGTTCCAAATTCTCTCCCCTCTTCCTTCCCACCCACCCTCCCTAAGAAGGCAAGCAATTCAACATAGGCCACACACATATCGTTATATAAAACACTTCCATGATACTTATGTTGTGAAAGACTAACTATATTTCCCTCCATCCAATCCTGTCCCCCTTCATTCAGTTTTCTGCCTTGACCCTGTCCCTTTCAAAACTGTTTGTTTTGAATTACTTCTTCCCCCTATCTGCCCTCCATTCTTTCATTCCCCCTTTTTTATCCCCTTCCCCAATGGAGTGTGGATGTTATTCTCTCCTCAACTGAAATCCAATGAGAGCAACTCACCCTGTGCCCCCCCCTGTCTCTCTCTCTCTCTCCATATATATATACATATATGTGTGTGTGTGTATGTATGTATATATGTATGTATGTATGTATATTCCCTTCAACTCCCCTAATACTGAGAAAGGTCTCATGAGTTATACACATCATCTTTCCATGTAGGAATGTAAACAAAACAGTTCAACTTTAGTGAGTCCCTTGTGATTTCTATTTCTTACTTACCTTTTCATGCTTCTCTTGATTCTTGTGTTTGAAAGTCAAATTTTCTATTCACCTCTACTATTTTTATTGAGAAAGCTTGAAAGTCCTCTATTTTATTGAAAATCCATATTTTGCCTTGCAGCGTTATACTCAGTTTTGCAAGGCAGGTAATTCTTGGTTTTAATCCTGTCTCCATTGACCTCCAGAATATTATATTCCAAGCCCTTTGATCTCTTATGGAAGAAGCTGCTAGATCTTGTGTTATCCACAATACTCAAATTGTTTCTTTTTGGCTGCTTGCAGTATTTTCTCCTTGATCTGGGAGCTCTGGAATTTGGCAACAATATTCCTAGGAGTTTTCTTTTGGGAATCTTTTTTCAAGAGGCAATTGGTAGATTCTTTCAATTTCTATTTTACCCTCTGGCTCTAGAATATCAAGGCAGTTCTCCTTGATAATTCCTTGAAAGATGATATGTAGGCTCTTTTTTTGATCATGGCTTTCAGGTAGTCCAGTAATCTTAAAATTATCTCTCCTGGATCTATTTTCCAGGTCAGTGGTTTTTCCAATGAGATATTTCACATTGTCTTCCATTTTTTCATTCCTTTGGTTCTGTTTTATAACTTGTTGATTTCTCATTAATTTATTGGCTTCCACTTGCTCCAATGTAATTTTTAAGATGGTATTTTCTTCAGTGGTCTTTTGGACCTCCTTTTCTGTTTGGTTAATTCTGCCTTTCAAGGCATTCTCCTCATTGGCTTTTTGGAACTCTTTTGCCATTTGGATTAGTCTATTTTTCAAGTTTTTATTTTCTTCAGTATTTTTTGGGGCCTCCTTTAGTAAGTCGTTGACTTCTTTTTCATGGTTTTCTTGCATCACTCTCATTTCTCTTCCTAATTTTTCCTCTACTTCTCTTACCTGATTTTCCAAATCCTTTTTGAGCTCTTCCATGGCCTCAGACCAATTCATATTTTTCTTGGAGGCTTTTGATGTAGGCTCTTTGACTTTCTTGACTTCTTGTGGCTGTATGTTTTAATCTTCTTTGTCTGCAAAAAAAGATTCTAAAGTCTGAGTCTGAGTCTTTTTATGCTGCTTGTTCATTTTCCCAGCCAATTACTTGACTTTTGACCATTTGGTCAGGGTACGACTGCTTTCAGAGTGGAGAGTGCTTTGTCCCAAGCCTCAGGGGTTTTGGGCTCCTGTTTTCAGAGCTACTTCTATTCTGAGGTGGTGTGATGCTCCTCTCCTTACCTGTGCTCTGCTCTGTGAGTACAAACACTCCTTTCTGCCATGTAACAACCAGGAGGACTCCCTCTCCACAGCCACCACAAAGCTCTTCTATACCAGCGCTTGTCCACCCCTAAGAACCACCAACCAGGACCACAACCCAGATTCAAGCAGGGCAAAGCAAGAGAACCTTGCCTCAGTGCCAGCAAAGCAATCCCCACACTCCTGCTCTGATCCGCCACCTGATTCCTCCCATTGTGTGGGCCAGGGGCTCCAGAACTGGCCTCCTGAACTTCTTGCTGCTGTCACTGTGTAGCCTTGGCCACCCCCAGGGCTAGGGCTGGACTTTTCACTTCCCTCATCCAGATTCAGCAGTTTTCCTACTGACCTGCTCCATTGGTCTTTGGTATTTGTGGGTTGAGATGTCTGGAAACTGCCACAGCTCAGTGATTCAGGACCTTGAGGCCTGCTCTGGCAAGTCTACTTGGGCCTGGTCTCTTCAGGCAGAGCTCACACTGGACTGCGCTCAGCTCCCAGAAAGGTGTGATAGACCCTTCCCAGCCACCACCCAGGCTGTCTTGGGCTGAAGACTTGTTTCCCTCTGTAATTTTGTGAGTTCCGTAGCTCTAGAATTTCTTTAGGGTCATTTTTACAGGTATTTGCAAGGGTTTGGGGGAGAGCTTAAGCAAGTCCCTGTTTTCAAGCAGACATCTTGGTTCTAACCCCCTAAAGGAAACGTTTCTAACACTATATAAAATAACAGTCATGATAGTGGGCATGCTGGCTTCACCCATGATCTTATTAGGAAGACTTCTTATTTATTCTCATTACAGATAATGCTTGCTGATGGTTTTAGCTAGAGTCTACTCATCGTTTTGAGGAAGACTCCATTCATTACTATGCTCTCTAGTGTTTTGGGTTTTTTTGTTTTGTTTTGTTTTTTTTTGCTTTTTGGCAGGGCAATTGGAGTTAATTGACTTGCCCAAGGTCACACAGCTAGTATATGTGTCAAGTGTCTGGCATCAGATTTGAACTCAGGTCCTTTTACCTCCAGGGCTGGTGATCTACTCACTGTGCCACCTAGCTGCCCCTCCCTAGTGCTTTTAGCAGGAATGAGCCTTGTATTTCTGTCAAAAGCTTTTTTTCCGCATCTAATGAGATAATCATATGATTTCTGTATGTTTTGTTGTTGATATGGCCAATTATGCAGATAGCTTTACCAATATTGAATGAGCCCTCCATTCCTGGAATAAATCCTGCCTGGTCATAGTGTATTACCATCATAATAACTTGCTACAATCTTTTTGCTAATATTTTATTTAAAATTTTTACTTCTGTATTCATTAGGGAAATTGGTCTATTATTTTCTTTCTCTGTTTTGACTCTTACAAGTTTAAGTATCAGCACCATATTTGTATCATATAAAAGAATTTAATAGGACTCCACCTATTTTCCCAAATAGTTTATATGATACTGGAATGCATTGTTCTTTGATAGAATTCACTTGTAAATCCATCAGGCCCTGGACAGTTTTCTTAGGGAATTCACTGATGGCTCCTTCAATTTCTTTCAGCGAAATGGGGGTATTTAAGCATTTTATGTCCTCTTCTATTAATCTGGGAAGTTTATATTTTTGTAAATATTGATCCACTTTACTAAGATTTTCAAATTTATTGGGGTACAATTGAGCAAAATACCTCCTAGTTATCATTTTAATTTCCTTTTCATTGGTGGCGAATTGACCCTTTTCATGTTTGATATGGGTAGTTTAGTTTTCTTATTTCTTTTTTTAATCAAATTAGCCAAAGGTGTATCTATTTTATTGATTTTTTCATACAACCAATTCTTAGTTTTATTTATTAGTTCAATAGTTTTTGTAATTTAAATTTTTCATTATTCATTTACCCACTCCACCCCACCCCACCCCCCATCGCCATTTCCCTTACTTTCTTGTAGGGCAAGATATATTTCTATGCCCCACTGCCTGTATATCTTATTTCCCAGTTGCATGCAAAAACATCTTTTTTTGAACATCTGCTTTTAAAATGTTGAGTTCCAAATTGTCTCCCCTCTTCCTTCCCCACCCACCCTCCCTAAGAAGGCAAGCAATTCAACACAGGCCACACATGTATCATTATATAAAACCCTTCCACAATACTCATGTTGTGAAAGACTAACTATATTTTGCTCCCTCCTATCCTGTCCCCCTTTATTTCCTTTTCGAAAGTGTTTGGTTTTGATTACTTCCTCCTACTATCTGCCCTCCTTTCTATCATCTCCCCTTTTTTATCCCCTTCCTCCATCTTTCCTGTGGGGTAAGACACCCAATTGAGTGTGTATGGTTTTCCCTCCACAAGTCAAATCCAATGAGAGCAAGATTCATTCATTCCCCCTCACCTGCCTCCTCTTCCCTTCCAACAGAACTGCTTTTTCTTGCCACTTTTATGTGAGATAATTTACCCCATTCTATCTCTCCCTTTCTCCCTCTCTCAATATATTCCTCTCTCATCCCTTAATTTGATTTTATTTTTTCAGATGTCATCCCTTCATATTCAACTCACCCTGTGCCCTCTGTCTATATATCTATTTAATTTTTAAAGTGCTATTTTCTTCAATGATCTTTTGGGCCTCCTTTTCCATTTGGCTAATTCTGCCCTTCAAGGCATTCTTCTCCTCATTGCCTTTTTGGAGTTCTTTTGCCATTTGAATTAGTCTATTTTTGAGATGTTATTTTCTTCAGTATTTCTTTGGGTCTCCTTTAGCAAGTTATTGGATTGTTTTTCGTGGTTTTCTCACATCACTCTCATTTCTCTTCCCAATTTTTCCTCTACTTCTCTTGCTTGCTTTTCCAAATCCTTTCTGAGCTTTTCCATGGCCTGAGACCAATTCATATTTTTCTTAGAGGCTTTTGATGCAGGATTTTTGACTTTGTTGACTTCTTCTTGCTGTATGTTTTGATCTTCTTTGTCACCAAAAAAAAAGATTACAAAGTCTGAGTCTAAATCTGAGAATGTTTTTCACTTCCTGTTCATGTTCCCAGCCAAGTACTTGACCCTTGAGGTTTTTGTCGGGGTACCACTGCTTGTAGAGTAAAGAGTACTTTGTCCCAAGATTGAGGGGCTGTGCTGCTATTTTCAGAGCTACTTCTACTTCTCTGCCACGTACCACCGCTTTTTCTCCCCCAAGAACTGCCAACCAGGATTGCGGCCCAGATCGAGGCAGGGCAAAGCCGGCTTTGCACTCTCACTCTAATCTGCCCCTTAATTTCTCCCATCATGTGGGCCTGGGGCCAGAAGCAACTGCAGCTGTAGCTCTGGAAACAACTTCAGAGCTGCACCACTGCCATTGCCCCTGGGGCAGTGGCTGACTGTGAAACTCCTTTCACTCTGTCCCAGTAGCTTTTCCCACTAACTTTCTCTGTTGTCTTTGGTGTTTGTGGGTTGAGAACACTGGCAACTGCCCAGCTCCCAGTCTGGTTGTGGCCCACACTGGCCTCTGCTCTGCTCCATTCCACTCCTAGCTCCTTGCAATAGGCCCTTCCCAGTGACCATCCAGGCTGTCATGGGCTGGAGCCCTGCTTTCCTTTGCTATTTCATGGGTTCTTCAGCTATAGAATTTGTTCATAGCCATTTTTATATGTGTTTGGAGGCACCTGGGGGGGGAGGTAAAGCAAGTCCCTGCTTTCTAGCTGCCATCTTATCTCCATCCCCCTGTAACTTCAATTTTATTAATCTCTCCTTTGGTTTTCAGAATTTCAAATTTGGTGTTTAGTTTGGAATTTTCCATTTGTTCTTTTCTAGCTGTTTTAGTTGCATGCCCAATTCATTGGTCTCCTCTTTCTCAATTTTATTCATGTAAGCATTTAGACATATAAAACTTACCCTAAGAACCACTTTCACTGGATCCCTTAGGTTTGATATGTTGTCTCAAAAGAAACCTGGTTTTTGCCCAGAAGACATTACATCCTTGGGTACTCTCTCCAGCTGCCAACATATCTTTAATAGTGCTCCAAACATACTTGGTCAGGAAAAGTAAGGATACTTTTTGCTCCTCACTTTCACTTTAAGACTCTCCCCTTACCACTTCTCACATCCCTTGGCAAACTCTTTTCCTTTAAGCTTCATCCCATTCAGAGTGATATAGTAATGTATCCACATTCAAGTGGATATTCTACAACAGTGCCCTAATAATTTTCCTCCTTTGTCCTATCATCATTTATCCCTATCTCATATTTCCTTATCCTCCTACTCCTATCTTCCACCATTCATTTTATTGAGTCCTACTTATGTGCTGCTGAACACAAATGGAAGACTCACACAACTGGATTGACTGGATTCACTAAAAAACTATGTACTATGATATTAACTGGGCCAATTCTTTTTCTGTTCCCTTCATTGAGAGTCTGTTCTAAACCTTATCTATTTCTCCAAAGTCATTTACAAACCTGTTTCCTTCTCAGAATGTGACTTGCTAAATAGTTCACTGAAAAAATTGTGGCTATACTTCACAAGATTCCTATTCTCCCCAATTTTATACTCCAAATCGCCTAGACATCATATTCCAATCTCATAGAAAGAAGCAATTCCACCATTAAATCCCATCCCACTCCCTCTCATTTCTCCTGGAAACTTTGACCTCCCCATCCCCCCATTTGATCTCTTTGGTCTCCATCAAGTTACTCTTGACCGTAAAAATCCTCTGTATAGCTGCAAAATTAATATTTCTAAAACTGAACAGCCATTCTCTTTCCAAAGAGGGTTAAATGCATCTTCTCACCACTAGGAAAAATACAAACTCTTTATTTTAGCTTATTAAGGTCTCACATTCTATTTCCAGCCTCCTTGTCCAAGATAATCATCTATTATTCATTATTCGTTCACTCACTAGATTTTCTGTACAAACCGGCCTCCCAGCTGTTTCTCCATAGGTGATATTCCATCTTCCCTCTCTATGTCTTTGTTCAGACTATCTCTCATTTCTGAACTACAACTTTTCCTTATATCTCCCTCACAGAATCCCTAGCTTCATTAAAAGCTCAGCTCAAATGCCATTCATTTCAGGAAACCATCCTGATTCACTACTCAGCCATTTACTGGCAATCCTCCTCTCCACCCTGAAATTATTTAGATACATTTTGTATTTCATCTTCTACATACATTTATTGTACCTTAATAGAAGGTAAGTTCCTTGATGTCAGGAAATGTAACCCTGCTTCTATCATTTCAGTTTTTGTGTTTTTGATATCTACTACAATGCCTGGTCCATAGCATTTGCTAAATGAAGGCTTGTAAATTCATTGAACTGAATTAGTTCAATTCTTTTGGTTCATTTCTTGAGATTGGGCCTGTTTGATCTGAGCTCAGAGCTGTAAGGGGTATGTGTGTGTGTGTGTGTGTGTGTGTGTGTGTGTGTGTGCATAGATATATACACATATACATACATACATATGCATATATTCATATATGTACATATATTTGCATGTATGTATATGTGTATATATACATTTGTAAATGACTTTGGAGAAATATATATATATATATGTATGTATATATATATATATATATATATATATATACATATGTATATAAATTTTCTGAAGGATTGGGCCAAAAGTTACATAGGATAAAGTATTAATGATTTAGTCAGAGGCAGCTTGTGGTAGTGCAGTAGATAAAGTGTTGGGTGTTGGTTCTGGAATCAGGAAGATCTGAAGTCAAATTTAACCTCTGACACTTACTAGCTGTGTGACTCTGGGCAAATCACTTCACTTAACCTCTGTTTGTCTTAGTTTCTTCAACTGTCAAATTAGGATAATAATAGTACTTATATCACAGGGTTGTTGTGAAAGTTAAATGGGATAACATTCTTGAAGAGCTTACCACAGTGCCTGACACATAGTAACATCTAAATAAAGCCTTATGCCTTTCTTCCCATCTGTATCTGTGGAAGCAATATCTTCATTGATATGATCACAGATTCAGGAAAATATTAAACTAGTGTACATAAACAATAACATGCGTATAAGTACACATACACAACATATTTTGAATATCTGATTAAATATTATAGAAACATCTTTTCATATATCTTTCTTCTATTCTTATATCTTTAACATTTAAAATAAAAGCATACCACTATTTTTAATAACTTCTAATTTCTAAACTGAACTGAAATGATACAAAACTAAACCAGTTAAAGTCACAGAGATAAAGAAGCAAAGTATCTTGAAATCTTCACCATTCACCTTCTATTCCCTTCAGGAGAAGAAAAATGTCCTGTTTTGTCACGTCATGCTCTTGATTTAAACAAGAAAAGTATAGGCAGTGCTTTCCACTCGATTTCCTTTTAAAATATCTCATAAATCATAAATTATACCACACATTGACATTCTTCAATCCCTATTTTCTGAGCATGTTGAAGGAGCCACCTCATTGCTCATTTTCATTAAAGGATATAAGAAGAGGTGAGATCTGGAAATAAGGGTGTCAGTATGGAATCTGTATAAGGCTATTCTTTTTTTTTAAGTCCACATTGCATAACTGTGTGGAAATGAACTTAGTGTTCCCAATAAATCATATGCATGCCAGCTGTCTGATAGCATAAGGCAAGCTGCAACAGAAGTGTATTTCAGAAAACCTCTGAAGAATAAGCAGGGCAGATTTCCAGGGAACGTAACAGCCGATGAGACAGAGGTTTTGGGGCCAATAACTTCTACTCTCTACCTAGACAATAAAAATATTTTTAATTACATCTTTTTTGGAGGGAGAAAGGCAAGACAATTGGGGTTCAGTGACTTACCCAAGATCACACAGCTAGTAAGTGTGTCAAGTATCTGAGGCCGATTTGAATTCAGGTCCTCCTAACTCCAGGGCCTGTGCTCTACTAACTGTGCCACCTAGCTGCCCCTATTGAAAATATTTTTAAAAGTTCAGTTTACTTTAAGGCTTACAAGGCAAATGCCCTCTACTTTCATGCTATCCTGAACAAAGAAAAAGAATAATTCTTCCTTGATATTCATCTTTTATTTTTCATAATTTGTATCCCTAATTTTATTAGAGCAGGAGACTTTCTGTGGAACGGTAGATAATTGCTTCAACTTATAGTCTTAAGAAACTTCTCTGGGATGCAGGGAGGGTAAGGGATTTCCCTAAGGGCCCAATCACCAGGACATGTCAGAAATGGGACTTAAACCCACAATTTCTTGAATTGGAAGGCTCTTTTTATCCACTCTATTACGCTGGCTCTCATTCAAGTATATGTCTGTGTTTTGTGTACACACATACACAAACACACACACATAAGTTCATCTATATCCAGGCACGTTTTATATTCCATAAAACCCTAATCAATCCTAACAAAACCCAAATCAAACCTTAACAAGCATTAATAAGGACCAACTACATACAAAGCACTAGGGATATAAACACATAATTTAAGGGAAGATTTGAGGAAAAACATACACACATGTATATAAATTACAGAGACAAGGACTGAACCTCTGATTTTATTGGTATAGAGAACCTTCATTTGAGGAGACTACCTCTACCAATGCAGGTTGGCCCTTTCTCTGCAATTTCTAGTCTTAGATGTTTTTCTATTGCACTAAGAATCTAAATGAGTTGCCTAGGGTCATGTAACCAGTAGATATAAGAGGTAAAAGTTGAACTCAAGTCTTCCTCCTCCAAAACGAGCTCTCTGTATATTACACCAGACTGCCTCTCAATTATCTAAGTTAGACATTCAAATATTTGAAATAACGGATCAGATTAGGGTTTGGGGGGCTCCAACCTGTTATGATCTTTGTGTGGAAATCTTGGATTAACATTCCCTCCCTCAGATTCAGATCAGTATCTATAGATTCAGATCAGATCCTCTGTTATTTATAACTTTAGAAAATATCCTGTAGTGTAGTCAAAGGTTAAATGTCTTGCCTATGGTCACACAGCCTAGTATGTGTCAGAAGTAGAATTTGATCTTTTATCTTCACAGCTCCAACTATAGCTTTCTATCCTCCACACCAATCTACAGATTAGAGTGATAACAACAAATCAAATCAACATAGAGTACAATCCCTCATTGTAGCCCCCTAGCATTATATAGGTTAATTTCCTTTCAAGCCATTTATATAGACTGATACAGGTGATAAAAGGGCCAAAAGGTGTTTCACTTTCTTTGCTTTTCTAAAGTGTTTTTCCTTGCTCCATACTGTCTAATAAATAGTGAAATGGCCAAAAAGTAAGCATCAGAAATGAAAAGAGAGAAAGAGACAATCTAGATAACCCAGTGACTAGAAAATCAGTTTCTTCCTTAGTAATTGATTGTTGACAGTCCTTGTTTTAAAGTGCTTTCTCTGATGAAATGACTAGTGTTTTTATTTCAACAGTAGAACAGCAAAATTCTAAGCACAAAATATATTTACATTTTATGGTAAGTATGTATATATGGGGATTCATTCAAGGTTCAACGTTGTTCAATGAAAATTACAGAACAGAAAATAAAAGGCAGTAGGCACAGGACTGAACTAAATCTTTGTCTACATGGTGAAAGTAGTTCAGTCACCCTACAGGTTTATAGTCGAAAGGAGCCTTACTTATTATTTGGCTCAGCCTCCTTATTTAATGAAGAGGAAGCTGAGATTCATGGATGTTACATGACTAGTCCAAGGACATAGAGTGGGTGAAATAAAAGAGCTGGCATTTGAGCTAAATTTTTCTGATTTCTCCTCCAGTGCTCTTTCTACGAAAAATTTAAATAAGATCATCAAATAACAAAATCTCTGAAAATAATACTCATTATTAATGTCAGGTTTTATGTTTTTGTTTTACTTAATTTTAATTTATAGAGGATAATCTACCCTCCTTAATCAGGAGGTGGTGTCTCAGGAAAAACAAAAGAGGAAGCATTGGTCTCTTGAACAATGGGTGTCAGTCTGAGGCACTGTTCACCGTACAAGTGCTGAGTAAAGGGAGCAAATATATTCCCGGGTCTTGTGTAACCTGTCCTTCTGACAACAGAGTAAGTAGCATTCAAACTCTAATCATATATGGTAGCTTCTACATTGCTAGGCTCTTGACCTTAACTGATCAAAGAGTACCTACCCAGGAAGTAGAAAGGGAAGAGAATTCACTTCTTCTGGATAACAGAAAGGGAGATTAATCCCTGTCTTCTGTTGTGTAATTTCTCCAATAGAGTTTCCACAGGACAAATTCCAGGGCTTTTACTTGTAGCCACTGGTGCATTGTTTGGAAGCCGAGAACAGAAAATACCTTGACCTGAACCGAAAGGTCATTGATATGAGATAGCAAATTCTATTCAAGATATAACTGATTGTTCAGACAAACATAAAAATGAAAGGAAATAATTTTGGTGTTAATAATTGAAAGGATCTTCCATCCATTGCATCTGATTTTAATTTTTTCTAATACTATACACATAATATTTTAAAAGATTTTACTTCAACCTATTGGTATACAAAAGTCCTGTTATACAAACTTCCTCTAACAACTCCAAATTGTTTTTAACTTCTAAACTTTAAGAGGTGCCTGACAGATTAAGAAAGTAATTAACTAGTTTATAGTCACATGATATATATCAGAAATAGGGACTGAACCCAGATCTTTCTGATCTTGATGATGTCATTCTATATATTAGATCATTGCATTTCTTAGAGCAGCTTTTAATCATGATAGTTCATATATAAAATTATTAATTTAAAGAAGCATTAAAATGGAAAAACAGTGTCAGTAGCGGTATCCTTATTTTTACAGATGACAAAAGGAGTAGTAGTTCAAAAAAGTGACATATCTCCAAGGTCACAAATGTAGTGGCAAAGCTGACATCTGAAGTTAGATTTCCTGAAAAAGCAGAACTGCTAATAACTCTTGTCTTGCCCTGGTGCAAATTTATCCTTCAAATTAGAAGGAATGAGGATGAAGTCAGGAAAACAGAGTAGAGGAAGTATTTGGCCAAACTCTCCTAAAATTCCCTTCCAAAGAACATTAAAATAACTTGTCAAATTTGATCCTAGAATACTATACGCAGTAACAGCAACACCGTGCAATGATCGACTATGATCGACACAGCTCTTCTCTGCAGGGCAATGACTCAAAACAGTTCCAAAACACTCATGACAGAAAATGCTATCCACATTCAAAGAAAGAACTTAAGGAATCTAAATGCAGATTAAAGCACTCTATCTTCATTTTCTTTATGTATTCGTAGGTCTGTTTTCCTTTTATTCTATTTTTTCTTTTACAACGTGACTAGTAGGGAAATATGTTTTATGTGATTGCACTTATAAGTTACATTAAATTACTTACCATCATAGAGAATAGAGAGTGGAAAGAGGAAAGGAGAAAAATTTGGAAGTCAAATTCTTATACAAATAAATGCTTAAAATTGTCTTTACAAGATGGCAGCTTGAAAATAGGGACTCGCTTAAGCTGTCCTCCAAATCCCTCCACACACCTGTAAAAAAATGACTCTCAACAAATTCTAGAGCTACAAAACCTACAAAATAACAGGGAAAAGCAAGTCTCCAGCTCAAGACAGCCTGGATGGTCCCTGGGAAGGGTCTATCACACCACGCTAGGAGCAGAGCACAGCCCAATGCGGGCTGTGCCAGGACAGACCAGGCAGGAGTAGACTGGGCAGAGCAGGCCTCAGGGCCCTGAATCACTGAGGTGTGGCAGTATCCAGACTTCTCAAACCACAAACATGAAAGACAACAGAGCAGGTCAGTGGGAAAACTGCTGAATCTGGGTGGCATGGTCCAGCCACAGCCCTGGTGTGGCGGAGATGGCTGCAGCAGCCACGGCAGCACCAGCAGTGGGGGCTGCTTCCACAGTCCTGGGACCACAGGCAGCAGGGAAATCAAGTGGCTGATCAGAGCAGGAGTATAGAGAACGCTTTGCTGGTGCTAAGGCAAGATTCTCTTGCTTTGCCCTGCTTGCATCTGGATCACAGTCCTGGTTGCCAGTTCTTGGGGGAGGAGGAGCACTGGTGTGGAAGAGCTTTGTGGTGGCTGTGGAGAGGAAGTCCTCCTGGTGGTTACACAGCAGAAAGGAGTGCCTGCTTGCACAGCAACAGCACAGGCCAGGAGAGGAACATCACACCACCTCAGAATAGAAGTAGCTCTGAAAATAACAGAGCAAAATCCCTGAAACTTGGGACAAAGTATTCTCCACTCTGAAACCAGTCATACCCTGACAAAAAGCTCAAAAGTCAAGTAATTGACTTGGAAAATGAGCAAGCAGTGTAAAAGGACTCAGAGTAGCAATTCTTTCTTTGCTGATAAAGAAGATGAAAACATACAGCTAGAAGTCAACAAAATCAAAGATACTGCATCAAAAGCCTCCAGGAAAAATAAGAATTGGTCTCAGGCCATGGAAGATCTCAAAAATGATTTGAGCAAGTCAGAGAAGAGAAGAAGAAAAATTGAGAAGAGAAATGAGAGTAATGCAAGAAAATCATGAAAAACAAATCAGTGACTTGGTAAAGGAGACCCCAAAAATACTGAAGAAAATAACATCTTAAAAATAGACTAACCCAAATGGCAAAAGAGTTCCAAAAAGCCAATGAGAAGAAGTAGGCCTTGAAAGGCAGAATTAGCAAAATGGAAAAGGAGGTCCAAAAGAGCATTGAAGAAAATACTGCCTTAAAAATTAGAGTGGAGGCTGGAAAGCAAGGACTTGCTTAAGCTCTACACCAGGTCCCTGCAAACACCTATAAAAATGGCTCTGAACAAATTATAGAGCTGCAGAACCCATAAAATAGCAAAGGGAAGCAAGACTCCAGCCAACAGCAGCCTGGGAAGGGTCTATCGCATGGAGGTGGGAGTGGAGTGGATAAGAGCCCAGCATGGGCCATGGCAGGACCAACCAAGCTGGGAGCCAGGCAGAACAGGCATAATGCCCTGAATCAGTGAGCTGTGGCAGATATGAGCCTTCTCAACTCACAAATGCCAAAGACAACAGAGAAGGTTAGTGGGAAAAGCTTCTGGGACAGAGTGAAAGGAGTTCCCTGTCAGCCAATGCCCCCAGGGCAGCAGAGGTAGTGCAATTCTGAGACTGCTCCCAGAGCTACAGCTACAGTTGCCTGCAGCCTCAGGCCCATGTGGTGGGAGGAATTAAGGGGCATATTAGAGCAAGAGTGCAAAGCCTGATGGGGCCTGCCTGATCTGGACCACAATCCTAGTTGGTGGTTCTTGGGGGAGAAGGAGCACTGGTACGGCAGAGCTTGCCATGTACAAGTAGCTCTGAAAATAGCAGCACATCCCCTTGAACTTGGGACAAAATACTCTCTAGTCTACCAGCAGTGGTACCCCTACAAAAAGCTCAAGGGTCACGTACTTGGCTGGGAACATGAACAGGCAGTGAAAATGTTCTCAGATTCAGACTCAGACTTTGGAATCTTTTTTTGGTGACAAAGAAGACCAAAACATACAGCCAGAAGTCAACAAAGTCAAAGAGCTTACATCAAAAGCCTCCAAGAAATATATGAATTGGTCTCAGGCCATGGAAGAGCTCAAAAAGGATTTGGAAAAGAAAGTAAGAGAAGTAGAGTAAAAAACAGGGAAGATAAATGAGAAGGATGAGAGAAAACCATGAAACAAGTCAATGACTTGCTAAAGGAGACCTCAAAAAATACTGAAGAAAATAACACCTTGAAAAATAGACTAAGTCAAATGGCAAAAGAACTCCAAAAAGGCAATGAAGATAAGAATGCTTTGAAAGGCAGAATTAGCCAAATGGAAAACAAGCTCCAAAAGACCACTGAAGAAAATACTAGCTTAAAAATTAGATTGGAGCAAGTGGAAGCTAGTGACTTTATGAGAAATCAAGATATTATAAAAAAGAACCAAAGGAATGAAAAAAAAGGAAGACAATGTGAAATATCTCATTTGAAAAACCACTGACCTGGAAAATAGATCCAGGAGAGATAACTTAAAAATTATTGGACTACTTGAAAGCCATGATCAAAAAAAGAGCCTAGATATCATCTTTCAAGAAATTATCAAGAAAAAGTACTCTGATATTCTAGAGCCAGAGGGTAAAATAGAAATTGAAAGAATACATTGATCACCTCCTGAAAAAGATCCCAAAAAGAAAACTCATAGGAATATTGTCACCAAATTCCAGAGCTCCCAGATCAAGGAGAAAATACTGCAAGCAGCCAGAAAGAAATAATTTGAGTATTGTGGAAACACAATCAGGATAACACAAGATCTAGCAGCTTCTACATTAAGGGATTGAAGGCCTTGGAATATGATATTCTGGAGGTCAATGGAGCTAGGATTAAAACCAAGAATCACCTACTCACCAAAACTGAATATAATGCTCCAAGGGAAAATATGGACTTTCAGTAAAAGAGAGGACTTTCAAGCATTTTTGATGAAAAGACCAGAACTGAATAGAAAATTTGACTTTCAAACACAAGAATCAAGAGAAGCATGAAAAGGTAAACCAGAAAGAGAAATCATAAGGGACTTACTAAAGTTGAACTGTTTTGTTTACATTCCTACATGGAAAGATGATGTGTCTAATTCATGAGAACTTTCTCAGTACTAGGGGAGTTGAAGGGAATATACATACATACATATATATATATTATATATATATGTGTGTGTGTATACATATATATGTGTATATATATACATATGTATGTGTATATAAATATATACATATGTATGTGTATATAAATATATACATATGTATGTGTATATAAATATATACATATGTATGTGTATATATATAATATGTATATGTATATATATATAGAGAGAGGGCACAGGGTGAGTTGAATATGAAGGATGATATCTAAAAAAATAAAATCAAATTAAGGGATGAGAGAAGGAGAAAGGGAGAGAGAGAATGGGGTAAATTATCTCACATAAAAGTGGCAAGAAAAAGCAGTTCCATTGAAATGGAAGAGAGGGCAGGTGAGGGGGAATGAGTGAATCTTGCTCTCATCACATTTGACTTGAGAAGGGAATAACATCCACACTCAATTGGGTATCTTACTCCACAGGAAAGAAGGAGGAAGGGGAAAAAAGGGGGGACAACAGAAGGGAGGGCAGATGGGGGAGGAGGTAATCAAAAGGACTTTTGAAAAGGGACAGGATCAAGGGAGAAAATTGAATAAAGGGGGACAGGATATGAGGGAGCAAAATATAGTCTTTCACAACATGAGTGTTGTGGAAGGGTTTTACATAGTGATACACATGTGGCCTATGTTGAATTGTGAGCCTTCTTAGGGATGGTGCATAGGAAGGGAAGAAGGGAGAGGATTTGGAACTCAAAGTTTTAAAAGCAGATGTTCAAAAAAATTTGTTTTTGCATGCAACTGGGAAATAAGATATATAGGCAATGGGGCCTAGAAATCTTATCTTGCTCTACAAGAAAATAAGGGAAAAGGGGATGGGGGGAGTGGGGTGACAGAAGGGAGGGCCAACTGGGGAATGCGGCAATAGAACATATGCCAGAATACATGAGTGTGGTGAGGGTAGAAATAGGGAGAAAATTTATAATTCAAAATCTTGTGGAAATCAATGCTGAAAATTAAAAATATTAAATAAATAATAGAAAAAAATTGGAATGGAGCAAGTGGAACATAGTGACTTTATGGGAAATCAAGAAATTATAAAACAGAACCAAAACATGAAAAAAATAGAAGACAATGTGAAATATCTCATTGGACAAACCACTGACCTGGAGAATAGATCTAGGAGAGATAATTTAAAAATTATTGGACTACCTGAAAGCCATGATCAAAAAAAGAGTCTAGTCACCATCTTTTAAGAATTTATCAAGGAAAACTTCCCTGATATTCTAGAACTAGAGGGTAAAATAGAAATTGAAAGAATCCACCAGTTGACTCTTAAAAAAGATCCCAAAAAGTATACTCCCATGGAATATTGTAGCTTAATTCCAGAGTTCCCAGGTCAAGGAGAAAATATTGCAAGCAGCCAGAAAGAAACAATTTGAGTATTGTGGAAACACAATGAGGATAGCGCAAGATCTAGCAGCTTCTACGTTAATGGATCATGAGGTCAAAGGAGCTAGGATTAAAACCAAGAATCCCCTACCCTGTAAAACTGAGTATTTAATACTCCAGGGCAAAATATGGATTTTCAATAAAAATAGAGGACTTTCAAGCATTTTTGATGAAAAGACCAAAACTGAACAGAAAATTTGACTTTCAAATACAAGAATCAAGAGAAACATGAAAATGTAAAGAGAGAAGAGAAATCATGAGAGACTTGCTAGAGTTGAGCCATTCTGTTTACATTTCTACATGGAATAATGATATTTGTAAATCATGAGATCTTTCTCAGTATTAGGGTAGTTGAAGGGAGTACCTATATATAGACAGAGGGCATAGGGTGAGTTGAATATGAAGGGATGATACCTAAAAAATAAAATTAAGGGATGAGAGAAGAATATATTGGGAGGAGAAAGGAAGAGATAGAACAGGGTAAATTATCTCAAATAAACATGGCAAAAAAAGCAGTTATAATGGAAAGGAAGAGAGGACAGGTGAAAAGGAATGAGTGAATCTTGCTCTCATTGGATTTGACTTAAGGAGGGAATAGCATACACACTCAATTCAGCATTTTACCCTACAGGAAAGTGGGGGGAAGGGGATAAGAGGAGGGGGAGATGAATGAAGGGGGCAGATTGTGGGAGGGGGTAGTTAGAAACAAACACTTTTGAAAAGGGACAGCTTCAAAGGAGAAAAGTGAATAAAGGGCACAGGATGGGATGGAGGGAAATATAGTTAGTCTTTCACAACATGACTATTATGGAAGTGTTTTGCATAATGATAGATGCATAGTCTACATTGAATTGCTTGCCTTCTCAAGGAGGGTGGGTGGGGAGGGAAGAAAAGAGAGAATTTGGAACTCAAAGTTCTAAAAACAAATGATTAAAAAATTATTTTGCATGCATCTGGGAAATAAGATATACAGGCAATGGGGTATAGAAATCTATCTTACCCCACAAGAAAGTAGGGGGAAAGGGAATGGGGGAGGGGAGCATGGTGATAGAAGGGAAGGCAGACTGGGGAAAGGAGCAATTAGAATATATGCCATCATAGGGTGGGGGGAGGGTAGAAGCGGAGAGAAATTTTGTAACTCAAAATCTTGTGGAAATCAATGTTAAAAAATAAAATATTAAATAAAAAAATAAATAATAAAAAGAGAGAAAAAAATTATCTTTAGCTGTAAATAGAAAAATACTATTAAAAATCTAATTCTGGAGTAGCAGTTTCCCTCCCCCAAAAAATGTCAAAGTGAGACATTTTTCCAGCTCTAGAGAATTTGGAGGTTAGCAGGAAAGGTCTATGACATTGGCCCAAAGCACATAAGAGTAGCATAATTGGGCAGGATTGAGGGACAGCTATGATGGCAGTAGCAGTATTCAGGAACTTTCAGTCAAGACACAGTAAGTGAATTGGACAATTGGTCAGAAAGAGATAAGAGGGCACCTGGGTTGATGTTGGGCATAGGAATGGGAGCTGTCTGGTGGCTCTACTGCCCATAAAAATTTGGGGGTCACAATTACATGGCAAAGCAAGCAAGGGCTCTGGTCATAGTACCAGGGTGCAGAGGAGCATTAGGGTTTTGTAGTTATAGGGCAGTGGGGGATCTTTCCTGGGTAATGATTAGAGTAGAGGCCAAAAGAACAGTGACCAAACCTCTTTCCAAATCAAAGCACTTTATTTTTATTTTATCTAGAATTTTATTTTTCCCAGTTACATGTAAAAACAATTTTTAACATTCATTATTAAAATTTTGAGTTCCAAATTCCATTCCTTCCTTCCTTACCACTCCACTCATTGAGAAGGCAAGCAATTAGATATAGGTTATACATGTATAGTCTGGCAAAACACATCTGTAATAGTCAAGATATACAAAAAAATAGACAAAAAAACCTCAAGAAAAAATAAAGTAAAAAAAAATATGGTTCAATCAGTATTCAAACATCTTCAATTCTTCCTCTGGGGATGGATAGCATTTTTCATATTAAGTCTTTCAGAGGGGTCTTGCATCCTTGTATTGCTGAGAATATCTAAGTCATTCACAGCTGATCATCTTCCAATATTGCTGTTACTTTGTACACAATACATGTCACTTTGTATCACCCCATGCAAGTGTTTCCATGTTTTTCTTTCTTTTTTGTCAGTCTTTTCATTTTATGTTGAAATTAAAAACATCAGAAAAAGAGCATATGTCCATACAGAAAGCAGAACAGGAAAGGATTATATGTGAGAATATGAATCTCTGTTACATACAGTTTGATTTTTAAGAAAAAGTATGTAATAAATTCAACATATTTTCAAAGCTTGCCTACTTCTCTGTCTTTCTTTATCAATTTCCTTCAAATCTCTTTTATACACTTAATTCTTGAATGGCATTATTTTCTTTCTTTTCTCCTTCCCATCTCTAACACTAGCTACACTTTCCCCTTCCAAATAAAAAGAAGCATAGAGAAGCAAAACAAATCCATA
This sequence comes from Phalanger gymnotis, assembly GCA_028646595.1. Lineage (NCBI taxonomy): Eukaryota > Metazoa > Chordata > Mammalia > Diprotodontia > Phalangeridae > Phalanger > Phalanger gymnotis. The sequence continues at coordinate 233,568,901 of CM053624.1, read as the reverse complement.
ATTTTGCCATGTTTAAAAAAAGTATATCTCATTTTGCCCTTTGGTCTTTCACCTTTCTCTCCAGAGATGGGTAACATGCTTCACTATCATTCTGGAATTATGATTAATCATTGTTGATCAGAGACCTCAGTCTTCAAAATGTTTTTAAATAATAAGTTAATTTCTTTATTTTTAGTTTTCAACATTCACTTCTATGGGTTTTAAATTTTCTCCCCCTTCCTCCCCTCCACTTCCCTCAATAGCATGCTATCCAATATAGGCTCTACATATACATTCCTATTAAACATTTTCACATTAGTCATGTCGTATAGAAGAATTAGAATGAATGGGAGTAACCATGATAAAGAAAAACATAAAACAAGACAAAACAAAAAAAAAAAAGGAGAGTCTGCTTCCATTTGCATTCAGACTCCATATTTCTTTTTTATGAATGTTTTTTCATCATGAGTTTTTTGGAATTGTTTTAGGTCCTTTCATTACTGAGGAGAGCTAAGTCTATCAAAGACAGTCATTGAACAATGTGTCTATTACTGTGTACAATGTTCCCCTGGTTCTGCTCACTTCACTCAGCATCAGTTCATATAAGTCTTTCCAGGTTTTTCTGAAGTCCACCTGCTCATCAGTTCTTATAGCATTCCATTACATTCATATAACACAACTTGTTCAGCCATTACCCGATTGATGGGCATCCCCTCAATTTCCAGTTCTTGGCCACCACAAAAATAGCTGCTATAAATATTTTGGTACATGTGGGTCCTTTTCCATTTTTATGATCTCTTCATTATACAGCCATAGAAGTGGTATCAAAGGGTATGCACATTTTTATAGCCTTTTGGGCACAGTTCCAAATTGCACTCCAGAATGGTGGGATGAGTTCACAACTTCACCAACAATGAATTAGTATTCCAGTTTTCCCACATCTTCTCCAACATTCATCATTTTCCTGTTTTGTCATGTTTGCCAATTTGATAGGTGTGATGTGATACCTTAGAGTTGTTTTGATTTGCATTTCTCTAATCAATAGTGAGTTAGAGCAATTTTTCATATGACTACAGATAGCTTTAATTTCTTCCCCTGAAAACTGCCTGTTCATATTTCCAAGCATTTATTAATTGGTGAATGACTTGTATTCTTATAAATTTGAGGCTGTTCTCTACATATTTTAGAAATGGGCCCTCCGTCAGAGATACTAGTTGTTAAAATTCTTTCCCAGTTTTCTGCTTCCTTCCTAATCTTGGATGTATTGGCTTTGTTTGTGCAAAAGCTTTTCAATTTAATGTTATCAAAATTATCTATTTTGCATTTCATAATGTTCTCTCTCTTGTTTGGTCATAAATTCCTCCATTCTCCATAAATCTGACAGACAAACTATTCCTTGTTCCCTTAATTTGTTTATAGCATTAGCCTTTACATAAAAGTCATGTATCCACTTGGACTTTATTTTGGTATATGGAGTCAGATGTTGGTCCATGCCCAGTTTCTGCCATACTACTTTTTCCCAGCTGTTTTTGTCAAATATTGAGTTCTTATCCCACAACCTGAGGTCTTTGGGTTTATCAAACAGTAGATTACTATAATCATTGATTACTGTGTCTGGTGTACCTAACCTATTCCACTGATCAACCCCTCTATTTTGTAGCCAGTACCAAGTAGTTTTGATGATTGCTGCTTTATTTAGATTTAAGATCAGGTATGTTTAGGCCACCTTCCCTAGCATTTCTTTTCATTAATTCCCTTGATATTCTGGACTTTTTGTTCTTCCAGATGAATTTTGTTATTGTTTTTTCTAGCTCTGTAAAATAATTTGTTGTAGTCTATGTTTTTCTGAGAGCATCCTGCTCATCATTTCATGTAGTACAATAATATTCAATCATAATTATACACCACAACTTGTTCAGCCATTCCCCCATTGATGGCATCCCCACAATTTCTAATTCTTTGCTCCCAGAAATGAACTCTCCCAATATTTTTGGACATATAGATCCTTTTCCTTTTTGTTTTTTATCTCTTTTGGGATACAGACATATTCCTTGGTCAAAAGGTATGCATGGTTTTATATCCTTTTGGGCATAGCTCCAAATTGCATTACAGCATGTTTGAATCTGTTTAAAACTCCACCAACAGGGTGTTAATGTCTCATTTTTTCCACAACCCTTCCAACATTTGTCATTTATCTTTTCTGTCCTATTAGAAAATATAATAGGTATGAAGTAGTACCTCAGAATTATTTTAATTTACATTTCTCTAAACAATGGTGAGAGTATTTTTTCATATGGTTATAGATAGCTTTGAGTACTTCATTTGAAAACCGATCATATCTTTGAATTATTTATCAATTGTGGAATGGTTCTTTATATAAACTTAACTCAGTTCTCTACATGTTTGATAAATGAGGCCTTTATCAGAGACACTTACTTTAAAATTGTTCTTCACAGTCATTACTGTTAGCTGTATAACTCTCCATTCTATTCCCTCCTCTCATTTATTATATTTTCTCTTTCTTTTCACCATGTCACTCCTCAAAAGTGTCTTCCTTCTGGCTACCCCCTCCCCCAATCTTCCCTCTTTTCTATCACCCCTCTTATCTTATCCCCTTCCTCTCCTACTTCACTGTAGGTTAAGACGGATTTCTATATCCAGCTGAGGGTGTAGGTTATTCCTTCTTTGACCTAATTCTGATGAGAGCAAGGTTCACTCAGCCCCCCTCACTTCATCCGTCTTCTGTTTCATTGTAAAAACTTTGCTCCACTATTTTATGAGAGATAATTTACTCCATTCTAGATTTCCCTTTCTCTTTCTCCCAGAACATTGTTTTTACCCCATAATTTTATTTTTTAGGTACCATCCCTACATATTTAACTCACGAATGAACCCTTTGTCTATATATGTATTCCTTCTAACTACCCTAATAATGAGAAATGTCTTATGACTTATAAATGTCATCTTACCATTCCAGTCCTTTCATCAAGAATTCTGGAAAGTCCTCTACCTCATTTAATGTTTATTTTCCCCAGGAAGGATTATGCTCTGTTTTGCCAGATAAGTGAATTTTGGTTGTAATCCTAGTTCCTTTACCCTCTATCGTATGCCAAACCCTACAATTCTTTATGTTAGAAGCTGCTAAATCTTGTGGTATCCTGACTGGGGTTCCACCATCCCTGAGTAGTTTCTTTCTGGCTGCTTGCAATATTTTCTCTTTGACCTGGGAAATCTGGAATTCAGCTGCAATATTCATCATGTAATATTATCAATTGGGGAATGATTTGTATTTTTATAATTTTGACTCAGTTCTCTACATAAATGAGAAATTATCACAGACACTGATTGCAAAAATTCTTACCAAGTTTTCTCCTTAAATTCTAATCTTGGTTGCATTGGCTTTGTTTGTGCAAAACCTTTCAATTTAACGTAATCCGAATGAAATTTGCATTTCACAATGTTCTCTATCTCTTGTTTGGTCTTGTATTCCTCCATTCTCCATATATATGACAAGTAACCTCTTCCTTGCTTTCCCATTGTGCTTATAGTATCAGCCTTTATATCTAAATTGTGTGCTCATTTTGAGTTTATATTGGTATAGCATGTGAGATATTGGTCTATGCCTAGTTTCTGCCATACTGTTTTCCAGTTTTCCCAGCAGTTTTTGCCACATAGTGAGTCCTTATCCCAGAACCTGGAGTCTTTTGGTTTATCAAACAGTAGATTACTGTACTCATTGACTACTGTGTCTTATTTACCTAACCTATTCCACTGATGCACCACTCTATTTCTTCACTGGTAACAAGTAGTTTTGATGATTATTGCTTTAAAATACAGTTGAAGATCTGGTGTGGCTAGGTCACCTTCCATTGCATTTCTTTTTATTAATTCCCTTTATATTCTGGAACTTTTGTTCTTCCAGATGAATTTTATGATTATTCCTTTCTAGCTCTATAAAATAATTTTTTGAATTTGATTATTATGGGATATATAAATATATGTATATATATATAAATTAATATATATTATATAAATTAATTTAGGTAAAAACATCATTTTATTATATTAGTTCAGCCTACCAATGACCAGTTATTTAGATCTGACTTTATTTGTGTGAAAAAGGTTTATAATTGTATTCATATAGTTCTTGGATTTGTTTGGCAGGTAGACTCCCATATTCTACTATGTCTGTGATAACTTTAAATGAAAGTTCTCTTTTTATCTTTTGCTGTTGGGCTATGTTGGTAATATATAGAAATGCTGAGGACTTATGTCAGTTTATTTTATATTATTCAGCTTTGATAAAGTTATTAATTATTTCATGTAGTTTTTTACTTAATTCTCTAGGACTCTCTAAGTATATTATCATATCATCTGCAAAGAATGATAGCTGTGTTTCTTCTTATGCTTTTGCTAAATCCCAGAAGTTTTGCCATGCTGTCTCATTATTATCATTCTCTTGAATGAAGTTATTAATTGTTTCTATGATTTGCTTTTTGACCCACTCATTCTTTAGGGTTAGATTACTTAGTTTCCAATTAATTTTTTAGTTCATCTTTCTATGGTCCTTTATTACAAATAATTTTTATTGCATCATGATCTGAAAAGTATGCATTGACTATTTCTGCCTCTGTGAACTGGATTGTGAGGTTTTTATGCCCTAGTACATGGTCAATTTTTGTGCATGTGCCATGTATCTCTGAAAAAAAGGTATATTCCTTTCTGTCCCCATTCAGTTTTCTCCAGAGGTCTATCATATCTACCTTTTCTAAAATTCTATTCACTTCCTTAACTTCTTTCATGTTTATTTGGAGGTTAGATTTATCAAATTCAGAAAAGGGGAGGTTGAGGTGCCCCACTAGTAAAGTTTTGCTGTCTTTTTGTAACTCCCTTAACTTCTCCTTTAATAATTTGTATGCTATACCGTTAGAGCACATATGTTAAGTAATGATATTGTTTCATTTGCTGTGGCACCTTTTAGCAGGATATAGTTTCCTTCTTTATCTCTTTTAATTAGACCTATTTTTGTACAAGCTTTGTTTGAGATTAAGATTGCTACCCCTGATTTTTTTTTTACTTCATCTAAAGCATAATATATTTGACTCCAGCCTTTTAATTTTACCATGTGTATAGCCCCCTGGTTCAAATGTGTTCCTTGTAAACAATATCTTGTAGGATCATAATTTTCAATCCATTCTGCTATCTAGCTCCATTTTATGGGAGATTTCATCCTATTCACATTCACAGTTATGATTACTATCTGTGTCTTTTTGTCCATCCTGTTACCTCCACCTCCATATATGTTTTTATTTCTCCCTTCTCCTTATCAAAAGAGTTTTGCTTTTTACTACCACCTTCCTCAGCTTTCCCTCTCTCTTGACTCCCCTTCCTTGTCTTACCCTTTTCTCCTTGTTACTTCTTCCCTCCCTTCTAACCACCCCCCCCTTTTCTTTACCCTTTCCCCTTCTATCACCTGTAGGACAAGTTTGATTTCTATAATTAATTATGTTATTCCCTCCTTGAACCAAATCCAATGAGAGTAAATCTCAAACACTGTTCTTCTCCCTCCCTTCTCTCCTGCTACTATAATATGTTTTTTTTGCCTCTTCATGTGATGTAATTTACCCTTTCCTACCACCTCCTTACCTCTTCTCCTAGAACAATCCCTTTACACCCCTTAATTATGTTTTTGTTATCATATCAGTTATTTTATACTGACACCCTCAGTCTCTGTGTATCCCTTTTAATTGTAGTAATAACTGTACCACCCTCAAGATTGACATATATATGTGTGTGTGTATGTATGTAAAACATATATATAACAATATAATCCTATATAAGGATGTAAACAATTTGTCCTTATTCAATAACAAGGGATTTTTACCCCTGTCCACCTTTTTATGTCTCTCTTGGTTTTTGTATTTGAAGATCAACTTGTCCATTGAGCTCTAGTGTTTTCATCAGGAAGGTCTGGAATTCCCTTATTTCATTTAATGTCCATCTCTTTGCCTGAAAAATTATGCTCAATTTCGCTGGGTAGTTGATCCTTGGTTGTAGTCCAAGCTCCTTTGCCTTTTGGAATATCATATCCCAGTTCCTCCTGTCTTTTAATATAGAAGCTGCAAGATCCTGCATAATCCTGACTATAGTTCCATGATATTTGAATTGTTTCTTTATTGCTGCTAGCAGTATTTTCTCCTTGACCTGACAATTCAGTAATATGGTTATAATATTCCAAAGGAGCTTTCAATTTAAGATCTCATTCAGGGGATGATCAATGGATTCTTTTGATGACTATGTTACCTTCTGGTTCTAGGACCTCAGGGCAATTATCTTTGCTGATTTCTTGGAAGACACTGTCCATGGTCTTTTTGTTTTCATCATCATGACTTTCCAGGAGATCAATAATTCTTAGATTGTCTCTCCTGGATCTATTTTCCAGCTAGTTGTTTTTTTTTTCCAATCAGATATTTCACATCTTCTTCTACTTTCTCATTCTTTACATTTTATTTGACTAATTCTTGATGCCTCATAGAGTCATTAGCTTCTACTTGCCCAATTCTAGTTTTTAACGAATTGTTTTCTTCATTTAGTTTCTGAACCTATGTTTCCATTTGGTTAATTTTGCTTTCCAAGGAGTCATTCTCTCCATTTAGATTCTGGACCTTGTTAACCATTACACAAATTACACTTTAAAAAAAATATTGTTCTCATTAATTATTTTTTTTTCCATTTTTTCTTTTACCTCCCTAAATTTGTTTTTAAAATCCTCCTTGAGCTCTTCCAAGAATGCTTTTTGGGCTTGGGACCAGTTCACATTCCCTTTTGAGGTTTCATATGTGGGTATAGTGTCAATACTGTCTTCCTCTGAATTGGTATTTTCATCTTCTCTGTCTCCATAAAAAGAATTAATAGTCCTTGGTTTTCTGGGTTATTTCTTCATGGGTTGGTCTTTTTCCTGGCTTTTAGCGTGGATCTCTGCTTCTGAGGCCCAGGGGCTCTGTCACATGCTTCTTGTGCTGGGAACTGGGAGCCTGGTTACTGGCTTTGTGTGTTGTAGTAGTAGTGAAGTGTGGGGAAGGGGTTGTCATGCTGCTGGAAGTCTCCTCTTCCCCTGGGTCTGCTCCACAGTGTGGGTGGTCTCAGCAGTTCTCTGTGCTGGTGTCAGCCACTTCCTCTGGCTGTGCAAAGACATCTTTGAGGTCCTGGAGTTGATGCTTGCTGGCTTCACCCCCATGGGGCTCAGGAACTCCTGACATTTGCCTACTGAAGCCCCACTTCTGGCTCCTCTATTTCAAGGTTTCTCCCAAGGAAGTATCATCTGGGTGAGGGAAGGAGGGATGACAGCCATTTTACCTGGTTATCGTGGCTCCTCTCAAGTTCAAGAAGGTGAGTTTAGACTGTGGGCTGGAAGACTCAGGAGGCGTTGCTCTCATGGCCACAGGTGCTGTACTGCTGTCTCCCATAGCTCTACAGACTCCCGTCTGGGGCTTAGAGGCCTGGGGATTGCCACCTGTTTCTCATGCTGAGCTCTCTCTCTCTGTGCTGTTCACTGGCTGGGTTCCCCTGCTCCTCCTGTTTTGCTATGGTCTGGTGTAGTTCCATGTGCTGGTGCTCTCCCAGCCCACAGATCTGTCCCATTGACCCTGAAGACTCTCCTGGCTTGGAAATTTGCCACACTCAATATACTAATGGCTTTTAACTCTCTCAAATCTAATCAGATTAACTTTTTTTTTTACAGGTTTCTGACAGAATTTGTAAGAGAGCTCCAGTAAATCCCTGCTTTCACAGAGCTATCTTGGCTCCACCCCTACTATATAAATTTTGTAAAATTCTATTCGCCTCCTTAAATTTTTTCTTGTGTATTTTGTGGTTATCGAGTTCAGAGACGGGGAGGATGAGGTTGCCTACTAGAATAGGTTTGATATCTATTTCTTCCTGTAGCTCCATTAACTCCTTCTCTAAGAATTTGGATGCTATACCACTTGGTTCACATATGCTTCCTAATGATATTACTTCATTGTCAATGGTTCCTTTTATGAGTATGTGGTTCCTTCCTTATCTCTTTTTATTAGATCTATTTTTGCTTTTGCTTTTTCTGAGATCATCATTGCTACTCCTGCTTTATTTACTTAAGTTGAGGCATAATATATTCTACTTCAGACTTTTGCCTTCACTCTGTGTGTATCTGTCCCTTTCAAATGTGTTTCTAATAAACAACATATTGTAGGATTATGTTTTTTAATACATTCTGCTATCCACTTCCATTTTATTGTAGTGTTCGTTCCATTCACATCTACAGTTATGATTACTATCTGTGTCTTTCTCTTTGTCCTATTCCCTCCACCCCATTTATGCTTTTCTTTCTCCTCCCTTTCTTAGAGTTTTTCTTTTAACCACTGTCTCCCTCAGTCTTCCCTCCCTTCTAAGAGCCCTCTCCCTTTTCTTTCCCCTTTCCACTTCTACTGCCTTTAGGGCAAGTTACACTTCCATACCTATGTTATTCCCTCCTTGATCCAAATATGTTGAAAATAAGGTTCAAACAATGATCATCTCCCTTCCTTCTGTCTCTTTACTGTAATATGTCCTCGTACCTCTTCATGTGATATAATTTATATTTTTCTGCCTCCTTGTTTCCTCTTTTCCCATTACAATCCTTTTTCACCACTAAATTAGATTTTTTATCATCACATTAAAGTCTACTTATGCTCACACTCTATGTCTATGTATATCACTTCTAAATATTGTAATAAAATTCTCAAAAGTTATAAGTATCAATTTCCCTTATAGGGATGTAAACATTTGCCCTTGTTGAATAACAGTTTTTTTTCTTTTCTGTTTATCTTTTTATGTCTCTCTTTAGTCTTGTTTTTGAAGATTAAATTTACTATTGAGCACTGTTGTTTTTTTAATCAGAAAGGTCTTGAAGTCCCCTATTTCATTGAATGTTCATCTTCTCCCTGAAAGATTATGCTCAGTTTTGCTGGGTAGGTGACCCTTGATTGCAATCCAATCTTCTTTGCCTTACAAAATATCATATTCCAATCCCTCCAGTCTTTTACTGTAGAAGCCGCAAGGTCTTATATAATCCTGACTGTGGTTCCAACATATTTGAATTATTTCTTTCTAGCCATTTGCAATATTTTCTTCTTTACTTGATAATTCTGGAATTTGGCCACAGTATTCTGTGGCATTTTCAATTTCAGATTTCTTTCAGGAGGTGATAAATGGATTCTTTTGATGACTATTTTACCCTCTGGTTCTAGGACCTCAAAACAGTTATCCTTGATGATTTCTTGAAAGATGCTATCCACTCTCTTTTTTTTTTTGATCATGGCTTTCAGGTAGTCCAATAATTCTTAAATTATCCCTCCTGGATCTATTTTCTGGATCAGTTGTTTTCCCAATGAGGGGTGTTTTTTTTGCATTTTTTTTCTATTTTTTCATTCTTTTGATTTTGTTTGATTGATTCTTGATGTCTCATAAAGTACTTGATGCCTCATAGAGTCATTAGCTTTTACTTGCCCAAATTTAATTTTTAATAAATTGCTTTTTTCATTTAGATTTTGTACCTCTTTTTTCATTTGGCCAATTTTACTTTTCAAGGAGTCATTTCCTTCAGTTAGGTTCCATACCTCCTAAACTGTTTTGCCAATTTTTCTTTTAAAAGATTTGTTCTCCAGAGCCACAGGGGATGGGGATCCCCATCTGCCTCCCTCTCCTTTGAACTCTGGTAGCATCTTGGGGGGAGGTCCCCTTTCTTCCTCTCCCCCCTTTAATTTTTTTGCTTTGTTCCTGTGAAATGTTGATCTCTGTGAGTTTTGTCCTGGTTCACGTGTTTTGGGGGGTTTGGAGTGGGAGGGTATGAGTAGGAAAAGGTACAGTTTTGGGGTGCCCCAACCTTGAGTTCACAATGACAGGAGGGAACTGCTGCCCTCTTACCCCTCTCAGACTCTTGAGTTTACCAGGGGCTGATGGTTTGGAACTTGGGTGGCGGGGACTATAGGCAAACTCCCTGGGGGCCCGGTTAGATTGGAATGAGTTGGTTAGCTCCATGTGCCGTGCCCCCACCCAGATTGGCCATAGGCCCTCCCTCCAACTTTTCTTCACATTTCTTAAAGGCATTTTTTTAAATCTGTACAGCAAGAGCAACTTTTTCTATCAAATAAAAATGAGAAATGCAGGAAAAAAAATTTGTTCTCATGAGTGATTTTTTTTTCCATCTCTTCTTCTAGCTCTCTAATTTCATTTTTTAAATCCTCTTTGAGCTCCTTCAGGAATGCTTTCTGGGCTTCAGACCAGTTCATATTCCCTTTGGAGATTTAACAGGTGAGTATAGCGTCAATGCAGTCCTCTTCTGAATTGGTATTTTGATCTTCACTTTCTCCATAATAACAATCAATGGTACTTGTTTTTCTGGATTGCTCTTTCATGGTGGTTGCCTTTTTCCTGGATTTTTAAGTGGATCTCTGCTTCTGGATCCCAGGGGTCTCTATCCAAAGTTTCTTATGTTGGGGGCCAGGGGCTTGGTGTGCTCTGGCCTCTGATTTTGTCAGTTACAGTCCATATATTGTTGCCACTCACTTGGTGCTGAGCTGAAGCTGGTTGGTGTGTGCCAAGGATTGAGGCCCAGTGAGGTCTTTCTGAGTTTCCCCTGGGTTTAGAGCATTCAGTGTGGGGCAGGGGTAGTCTGGCTGGTGGAAGTCTCCTCTTCCCCTAGGCCTGTGCTATATAGCAGGGGTAGTATCAGCTATTGTCTTTGTTTGTGTGTCCTAATTCCCTTGACTGTGCAAAGGCATGCTTGGGGTCCTGGTGTTGGTGCTTGCAGCCTCCACCCCATTCCCCCTCCAAGCTTAGGAACTCCTTCTGGTCTGCTGAGGTGGTATAAACCCAATCAGTAAGTGAAAAGATCTTTCCTGACCATTCAATAGGCTTAAGGTGAGGCCAATAAAGGGAGGTCTGATAGAGACAGGTCCATACCCTTTCACTAATTAGATGTGAGGCCCCAGGCTGGTTTGCAAGCTAGTTAGCTAGTTTGAGAGAGGTGGGAAGCCCTTTGGGCCCTAAGGGGTGTTACTAATACCAGAGCAAATGGTATGTGCCTGAGTTCTAGTCAATCAGATGGCATCTAAGGACTGTGTAAAAAGAGAGCACAGAAGCCAAGGGCCAGCTTCTAGAGTGTGCAAAGCAGAGAATGCTGCAGAAGAGGGAGTTTCAGAACTTGAAGTCAGTGTTGTGGCAGGACAGAGTGTTGAGAAGACACTCAGGATTTGTGAGTGATCTCTTATAGCAGGGCCCTAGGACTGAGGGGAAGCCCAAGTATGATTTGGTTTGCTGCTACAACATTTTGTTACAATCTCCTTGTTACTGTAGTGAGGTGGATTTATCAGTTTTGGAATGTTATTGCAACAGAATCAATTAGGGGGCATTGGTGCTTGAGTCTGATCCTTTGGAGTCTAAATAAATGTTATACTTCCTCTGCATTCTAACTAGAGAACACATTATACTTTGCTATTTCGAAACATTCAGACATGCTCATGGTCCTCTCCAAGGTCATGAATTTTGCCTTACTGATATAGGTGGGGCCTGCTGGGATACCTCCCTTCCTGCACTGGTCTCCTTCTATCACACTTCCGAACCCCCATTTCTAGATCCTCTATTACAGGGTTTCTCCTAGGGCAGTATTCTCTGGTTATTCACAGTGGGGATGAGAGCAATTTTACCTGGTCATCATGGCTCTTGAAAGTTCAAGAAGGTGAGTTTCAAACCTTTAGACTGTGGGCTTTTAGCTCCAGGAATAGCATTGCCATGGCTGCAGGCTCTGTGCTTCTCTCATGTAGTTCCAACAGACTCCTGTCCTGGGCCGAGATGCACAGGGATTGCCACCACAGCCAGCGATTCAGCCCTGGGACTGCTCCTGCTCCTGATCCAGTATAGTTTTCTGTGCATACCCTTTTATCAAGCAATATCACTACCTGGTCTATGTCCCAAAGAGATCTTTAAAAAGGAGAAAGGATCACATGTACCAAAAATATTTATAACAGTCCTTTATGTCATGGCAAAATAATGGAAATTGAGGGGTTACTGACCTATTGGGGAATTGTTGAACAGTCTGCAATATATGAATATAATGGTATACTATTGTGCAAGAAGAGATGATGAAAAGGCAGATTCCAAAAAAAACCTTGTACGAACTGATGCAAAGTAAAATGAACTAAACCAGGAAACTGTTGTACACAGTATCAGCAACATCATGTGTTGATCAATTATGACTCACTCAATTTTTCATGGCAATACAATGATCCATGACAAGTACAAAGGACTCATGAAGGAAAATGCTATCTATGCCCAGAAAAAGAGCTGATGGTTTCTGAATACAGACTGAAGTATATGTTTCACTTACTTTATTCTTTCTTGTGTCTTTTTTTCCTTTTTATCTGTTTCATCTTTCACTACTGTGACTAATACCAAAATATTTTTACATGATAGAACATACATAAGCCATGTCAAACTATTTACCATTTTCAGAAGAGGGGAGTGGAGGGATAAAAATTTGGAACTCAAAATCTTGTAAAATTTCAAATTTCTCCTGAAATGTAACTGGACAAAAAATGGACAATATTGGGTTTAAGAGTTGACACAATTGATCATAGTTAGGATTGAAAAAGATTTTGAAAGGCTAGAATGTTGGACTAAATGTATAAAACAAAACTCAGAACAAATGTAAAGTATTGTACTTGGGTTTAAAAAATAAACTTGAAAGGAATAAGCTGGAGGAGTCCTCATTATACAGTAGTTCTGAAAATGATCAGCTGTATATGATTCAGCAGTGTGGTGTGGCAGCTAAAAATGCTAATGTGTCTTTGGGTTAAATTGAGAATCCTAGCGTGCAGGTGTAGGGTGGTGACAGTACATTGTCCTGGTCAAATTACATCTGGATAGTTCTGGGTGCTTCAGTTTAAAAGATGACACCAATAAGCTGGGAAGTGTCTGTAGAATAGTAACCAGGATGGTGAAGATGGATGAGTCCATATATACGAACATTAGTTGAAGTAACTGGGAATGTTGCATTGTAAAGGAGAAGGTTTTAAGAGATCATGCTTGCTCTCTTTAAATCTGAAGGACCATTGCTTGGAGAAGTAAGTATATTTGTTCTTTCTGTCTACAGACAGTGAAATCAGTAGCACTGATGGGTTGCAGAGAAGCAAATTTAGAATATCTATCAAAAATCCAAACAATTGTACTTGTTTGAAAATGGAATAATTCAATCAAGAGGTAAAGACCTTCCTTGAAGTTCTTTAAGAAGGAGCTAGGTAGATGATCATTTGTCTTTAATAGTGGACTTCATTTCATGTATAGGCTGGACTAGATGGCCGCTGAGACCCTTTCCACTGTAAAATCTTTTGATTGCTTGACTTTAAGTTCAATGATTTTCCATAGCACTAAACTGTACCATTCCCCTCACCCCAACTTTCTGATATTCTGGAATGCATTCTTGTAAAGAAATATCCCTATACATGAAAGGAGGATAAACTCCCAAATGAGCTTCAAATCCTCAATGGTTTCTTCAAACTCAAACATCACATATACTTCAAATTTGTTAGAATTATAGCCATTTTTCTTCTACTATCACCAGTACTAGTTTGTCTTCTAGGGTATTCTGCTTTTCCTAGGTCTCCTGGCATAACCACAAGCATAGATTCTTCTGACCCAAGATAAAGTTGGGTTTTTCAAAAATTAGACTTTACTAAGATGGAGAAAGATAAATTTAAATAAGCATTAGGGTGCAGAACTGAAGAATTTGTGGAGCATAGGAATGTAATCCTACAATATGATATTTCTTATTTATCCACCTCTGGAAGAAAGCATCTGAGGGTTATCAGCCTCTTTTTCATATCTAATACCTTTGTCAACACTGTTTTAGCCATTTTTGATATATGCCCTATTCCTAGGAATACTGTTAGTCATTATTTTACTCAAATTATTATTTAGGCTTTGCTTCAACATGTGGTCAAAATCAAAGATCAATAAAAAGTGGCTTACACAACTGATACTTTTTTTACATTTTATTGATTTGCAAATCTACCTCTCCCCACCTTTAGGCTACCTAGATTATCTTGTAAGAAAATTAAATAGAGAAAAAATGTTCAGTAATATCAACTAAAACATAGACTGTGTCCAAATATGTATGTAAAATTCTAACCCATAGTCTGCCATCTCCAACAAGGAAGGGAAATGCATTTTCTAATATCTTCTAACAAATTGAGCTTAGTCATTATAATTATGTAGCATTAAAGGTTTTTTCTTAATTTTTAAAAAAATTGTTCTTTCTATTTATGTTGCTATATTTTTGTGGTTGTTCAGTTGTTCAATTGTGGCTGACTCCTCAGGACCCCATCTGGGGTTTTCTTGGCAAAGATAATGGAATATTTTGCCATTTGCTTCTCTAGCTTATTTTACAGATGAAGAACTGAGGCAAACAAGGTTAAGCAACTTGCCCAGGGTCACACAGATAGTAAGTGTCTGAGGCCATATTTGAACTCAGAAAGATGTCTTCCTAACTCCAGACTTGGAGTTCTATCTGTTGTGCTACCCAACTGCCCAATTAATACATTGCTATAGCTAGTCAATATATTATTTTCTTTGTTCTACCCTCATGCTTTCTCAGTTTATGTGCTCTCTAAATTAATAATATTTATGCTTTCTTATAGTGTAGTAATCCCTTCTATTCAGTTTTGAAAATCTTTTGTCATCTTTTAATTCAATTTCTTTACTATAACAAAAATACCTGCAACAGTTGTTTGGTAAGTATAGCACTTTATGTCTTTGACCATCATGGAGTATATTCTTAGAGGTGAGATTCTAGACTTTCATCTCTCTCTAAATTAATAACATTATTTTATCTCACCCTATGAAGTAACCCCTAGGTAGTATGAGTAGTATAACAATTCATGTAAGGTAATATAGTTATTATTATTTTTATTATATTTGCATAGACTAACTGTGAACAATGGATATTCCTTTAGGGATACTGAATTATTTTTCTACAATTATTTCTTTAGAATAATTTGCAAGTTCATATGTCTACGTCTCAATAGATTTCTAGATATTTGTATTTCTTTGATAATTCTATAAGGTTTTCTATACAAATCATATGTAAAAACACAAATGATGTCTTCTTTTCAATGTTTGTATCTTTACTTTCTCTTGATAGACTATTTTTACTAGAATTTCTTGAATCATGTCAGAAAATAGTGGGGAAAGATACCTGCTTTTTACTCCTCCATTCATTGGTGAAACTTGTAGTTTTCCTGCACTGAAAATAAAGCTAGCTTTTGGTTTTAGATATATACTTTAAAAATATTTTCATATCCACCCCTCCACACACACACACGCACACACACACACGAGTGTGTATAGTGTGTGGATATGTGTGTGTGTGTATAGATGTTGAAGGAACCAAATTGGCTCCATTTTGTGAACAGCATCCATTTTATGATTTAAAGTTTGTGTTCCTATAAAAAGCTTTGTTCAGATGATTTCAGGGAAATCAGATAGTACTAGCCACACAATGGTACAATTTGTGGTTAGTACCCTTGGTGTTGTCATGCTCTGGCCAATCAGAAAGAAGAAATGCCATTGTTGTTCAAGATTATGTAACCTAATTTTTTTTTTCTTTACTGAGTATAAGAAAGTTTTGTTAACTACAATTTGGCATCCTTGTGCCTGCTGAGAGGTCTTGGGTCTCATTTACTGTTCAATTGCTTTAGGCCAGTGGGTTGTCTTCTTGCTGGAGGGCCCTGGCATTGAGGAGGAAGCACCAGTATGGCTTGGCTTGCTGCCAAAATGTTTTTTTTCTGTGGTTTCTCGGTCACTATTGTGAGATGGGCATACTGGTTTTGGAAGATTCTTGCTAGGATGTCGAATTGGGAACACTGGTCCATGGGTCTGCTACTTTTGAGTTTCAGTAAATGCTTTAACTCCTCTGCCTTCTACTTAGAGAATTCCTTATATCCTGTGATTCTGGACCATTCAGGCATATTCATGGTTATCTTTGAAGTCACGAATTCTGCCTTAATGATATAGGGGACTTCTCTGCAGAGGACTGCCCTCAAGGTTGGACTCCCCCTCAACCTTGATCTTGATTCTTTTGAGCTTTAATAAGATCCATCACTGTTGGGGAAATCCTTTAAAAAATTATGTCATCAGGGAACCTCTTTGAAACACTTCACATATCTCATAACTAAGAGAAATTCTGTCAACCAGGATTGACCAAAAAAAAGCTCACTATTGTGTGAAATTTGATTTAAAACTACAAGGGATTCAGCAGATAAGTTGTTCTGTCCTGCATTTTGCACTTTTTGTTGTTAGATTATCATAAAAATTAAAATTGGTCTTTGAATAACCCCACCCTAACCAAATGAATGATTAGTTTTGTTGGGATGCCCTGCCCAAAGTGCCATGCCCACTGCTTCTTAAAGTGTCCACTCCTTTTTGTCCTATTCTGGATTGTCTCCCTTTGACTTCTTTAAATCCTTCATCTTACTCTCCTTCTACCGTGGTAGGAAATTTAACTTCTTTCAAACATGAAGGACCAGCTGTGGATGTCTTTTCTGTCAAAAAATGTTTTGTTC
Organism: Phalanger gymnotis; assembly: GCA_028646595.1. NCBI lineage: Eukaryota > Metazoa > Chordata > Mammalia > Diprotodontia > Phalangeridae > Phalanger > Phalanger gymnotis. The sequence goes on along the minus strand of CM053624.1, from coordinate 233,552,288 downwards.
ATGATGTCACCCAGCCTTAATATATAGCACATTTAAGACTCTATCAACATTTTAGTTCTTTTGATCTCTCCACATGAAGTAGAAATAGTCCTAAATTTTATTAAGACCCTATGGATGTTACAATCCAATTTCAGGTCATATTTAGAGGTTATAACCGTTCCTGTAGAGACATTGTTGACTTGATGGAAAACTTGCTCTTCCCTGGGTGGGTGGACAAAAACAAAAACTATCAATATAAAGGCTTCAAATAGAAACGTCCCAGCTGACACTGCTCCTACCTACCAGGCCAGGTGATCTTCCTAATTGGCTTTTACAAAAACAACATTGGCATCCTAACAACCCAACTGATTACACCAGGCTAACAAAAGTCAGGAAATCCTTAAACAGAATGCAGGTACATGCTATTTGTGGTTCAAAAATGTGGAGCAAATTTCAAGAAACTTGTCAAGAGAAAAATGAAACCCCTAATTGCTTTTATGAGAGGTTGTATAGCACACTCCTAAGCAGTGTGCAGGATTAGACCCATTCAATCCATGAGATGCTCGGATCTTTAATTCTGCCAGAGATAGAGAGATATTTTGACAAAAGTTGGCCTAAATGTCATGAAAAGGGCATACGTAAGCTTTAAAGCATTGTCCAATATGTATATGAAGGAACAAAGAAAAGGCAAAACATAAACCAAAATGCAGATTATTCTGACTTCTGTTCAGATAACATAAGAAAACTGCAAGTGTTTTATTGGCACAGAAAGGGTCATCTTGCCAAAGGTTGGAGGAAAAGAAGTGGGACTTAATAGAATAAAGGGAACTCAAAGAAGATTTATTGCATAAGGGTGCAGGTGAGGGGTAAAGATAGTAAAATCTGAAGAAAATCTTTTTCCCTCTAATCCAGATGTCCTTATCCCTACTATTGCAGTCTTTGCCTCTCCCTGCACTGGTACATCATATGTTGCTCTTCAATTTGGTAATACATTATGTGAGTCATTGTTAATACTGGAGATTCTAGTTCAGTTTTGAGAAGAAAACCAAACTCAAATGTTATTGGGACTATAAATGTTTTGGAGTCTCTGATAAGCCCCAAAATGTGTGACTCCCCATATGGTAACTGTTAGTTCCCTTACAATGGAACACTATTTTCCAGGTGTACCTGAATCTCATGAGATTTGTTAGGATGAAATCTTCTCCGTGAACAATGAGCTACAATTTCATGCTCCTCTAAAGGATCTCTTGAATTTTACTGCCATGAGAACTCCCTCTTCTTGTTCCCCATTTTGGCACAAATGTCCAAGTAACGCATGAGTACGGTCCAGGTGTACTGTTTATGTCCCTGACTCTCTATGGACTACCACATCCTCAGATGTAGGGTTGTTAAAATCTGCTTTTCCCATCAGTGTTAGAACCAAAGGAGGACCACCACCATTAATTCCCTAGTATCCTTTATCAAGGGAGGCTATTGAAGGTATTTCCCTCACTACTGACTCTCTTAGAGACTAGGTTATTATTTATCCCTGTAAATCCTCCTGTAACATTTCTATCCTAAAAAACAACAACAACAACAACAACAACAACAACAGAACTAAGACAGGCCCTGATAGCAAATCTAGTTATCACTTTATGCAATATTTATAAAATTGTTAATGCTTAAGTTATACTTTGACACAGTAATTTCAAACTCAGTCACCACTGTTTCTTCCATTCCTTGTAATGCTACCATTTTACAGTAATAGCCATATATTTAGCTTTCTTTAGTATTCCCAAGAACTTACAATGAATATGGACTTCTCTGCCTCAAGAAAATGTAAAGAACCCCATGCTGTTTTCTCAAATCTTACTGTTTCTTTTTTTTGAGGGGGGAAGGCAAGGCAATTGGGGTTAAGTGACTTGCTCAAGGTCACACAGCTATTAAATGTGCCAAGTGTCTGAGGCCAGATTTGAACTCAGGTCCTTCCGACACCAGCATCAGTACTCTACTCACTGTACCACCTAGCCACCCCTGTTTTCTCAAATCTTACTGTGTGATTTAGCTTTTGTCACTTTCAAATTTTCCCCTCTGCTTCAGTGCTTTAATGACCTCCTACAAGCAGTACTCAGTGTTGGTATTTGTCAAATTGACAGCCATCATATTCTCTTCTAACTTTCATCTGAGGCTGCAAAGTCTCAAAATTGAAGGTCCAGTGGTACCTTCCCCAAATAGAGTATCTTGGTTTCATTTTTTCTGTTGGTGCCCTCTCTGTCTCCCTTAAGGATATACAGACTCTTCACCAATTATCTGTTCCTAGGATCAAAAGAAAATTGCATGCTATTTTGGGAACAGCCAGATATTGTCAGGAGTGGATCCCTTCCTTTGGCTTTCCCTTGAGGCAAGCAGGTCATCAAAGACTCCTGATTTAATCAAAGAAACAAAAGCCAGACTCATCAAGGGCACTTGATTAAATAAGTGCTCCAAAAGAGAAAATGGTAAAAATGTCCCAACTTAATTACTGATACAGTGTGCTTATACTATATTATATTATATATACTATGCTATATTATTCAGGAAATCCTATATTTAGATGAATCAAATGTAAGAATTTATCTATTGTTTAAATTCTTGAACCTAACACTTACTACTATATTCTATTCTGCTATTGAGAGCATCAAAGCAGACGTTAAGAAAAAAAGACTGAGCTCTCCCCTAAATGCCTGCAAATACTTCTAAAGTGACTTTAAACAAATTCTAGAGCTGCAGAACCCAAAAATGACAGATGAAATAAATTTCCATCCCAAGGCAACTTGGAGGGTTGACAGGAAACGTCAGTTGCACCAGTCTGAGAGAGGAGTAGAGTCCAGCACAAAATACAGGAGCACAGAGAGGACCTAAGCAAATCCAGAGCAGGCTGCAGGGGACAGAATTAGTGGCAGCTGTGGCATTTTATAGACTTCTTAATCCACAAGTGCCAAAGACAAATTAGAAGGTCAGCAGGAAAAGTCTGTCAGACCTGAGTGACAGATGAGAATGGATACAGCCCCAGCCCCAGGGTTATGGTGGCAGTGGCAGCAACAGCAGCTGTTTCCAGAGTTCTTGGCCCTGAAATGGTGTAAAAATGGTAGTATCAGGTCCTGTTGAGGTATAAGGCCAATAACACTGGGACACAGAAGGGCTGCTAGCACATGTTTCTTTCATCTGATTTTCTATGGAAAGTGACTCTAAGGGTTTTACAATCTCACTTTAATTAAAGATACATATATCATTCACTTACTTCAGGGGAAAAAGTCAGCACCCTGAACTTCAGAGAAAATACAAACAAAAATTACAAGTGGAAATTATATAAACAGACCAAATAACACAAATCAGTAGACAGGGCTTCTGTCTGTCCATGTCAATATATACACAGTTATGAGAAAGAGAAGCACCAACATCTGAGTTTTCAAAGCCAGGGGCTTCTTAAAAGCTACCCAGACTATAATCTGGCCAAATCACGTGAACACTCTCTCAATAAGTGAGCCCCAAAGCAAAATGCTTACCTCAGAGTATATATACACTTCTTCAGGGTCAGAGGGTGTCACAACCATGTGACTCAAACTCATGTGACTTAGGCTTTCTTGTGACTTAAGCAGTTCATCAAAGACTCTGAATTCAAAGACTCTTGATTCAAACAAAGGCAAGACTCAATCAAAGGGACTTGATTCACTTAGTGCTGAGAAGCACTCCAAAAGAAAAAATGGCAAAAAGTCCCACTTTGCTTGCCATTATAAACAGTGGGGGTATAGAGCAGCTAATCAGAGGATGATTGCTGTGCTGGCAGTGAGCAGGATTCTGCTGCTTTGCCCATGCTTGGATATAGGTCGCAGACCTGGGTGGTGGTCCTGGGGTGAGGAGGAGTGCTGGCATGGCAAAGCTTGTGATAGTTGTGGAGAGGGAATCATTTTCACAATTCCAAGGCAGAAAAGAGTGCTTGTCATCAATCACAGAACACAGCACAGGCCAGGAGAGAAGTAAATAGCTCTCCTTTGATCATATGAACTTGGAAGAACTGAACATTCAAAGGTCCCTAGAAATACATCTGAAAACAGCTGCATAAAATCCCTGAAGCTTGATATAGTACACCCTCTACCCTAGAAGCAGAGTCCTACCTTAACAAAGAGCTAAAAAGTCAAGTTCTTGGCTGGGAAAATGGGCAAACAGTGGGAAAATATCAGACTATAGAATCTCACAGTGGTGACAAGGAAGATCAAAACATACAACTAGAATAAGGCAGCAAAGTCAAAGCTCTTACATCCAAAGCCTCCAGGGAAACTTTGAATTGGTTACATGACATGGAGGATCACAAAAAGGATTTTGAAAATCAAGCAAGATAAGTAGAGGAAAAATTGGGAAGAGAAATGAAGATGATACAGGAAAATCACTAAAAATGAGTCAACAGCTTGCTAAAGGAGACCCAAAATATAATGAAGAAAATAATACCTTAAAAAACAGACTACTCCAAATGATAAAAGAGGTCCAAAAAGTCAATGAGGAGAAGAATGCCTTAAATGGAAAAGGAGGTCCAAAAGCTCACTAAAGAAAATAATTCCTTAAAATTAGCATGGAGCAAATGGAACCTAATGACTTTATGAGAAATCAAAAAATTATGAAACAGAACCAAAAGAAGGAAAAAGTATAAGACAAAATGTAACATCATTGGAAAAATAGCTGACCTGGAAAACAGATCCAGGAGAAATAATTAAAAATTATTGGACTACATGGAAGCCATGAGCCAAAAAAAATGTCTGGACAGCACCTTTCAAGAAATTATCAAGGAAAACTGCCCCGATATTCTAGAACCAGAGGGTAAAATAGAAATTGAAAGAATCCACTGATCACTTCCTGAAAGAGATACCAAAAGTAAAACTCCTGGGAATATTGTACACAAATTCCCGAGATCCCAGGTCAAGGAGAAAATATAGCAAGCAAACAGAAAGAAACCATTCAAGTTTGTGGAAACACAATCAAGATAACACAAGATTTAGCATCTTCTGCATTAAGGGATTGGAGGGCTTGGAATATAATATTCCACATAGTGAAAGGTGCTAGGATTAAAACCGAGAATCGTCTACTCAGCAAAAATGAGTATAATACTTCAGGGTGGAAATGGACATACAACACAATAGAGAACTTTATAATATTCTTTTTGGTTTATTTATTTTTTTAGTTTTAGTTGACAACACTCAGTTCCACACATTCTGATTTTCAAATTTTTCCCACTCCCTCTCCTCTCCAGCTCCAATACAGCAATATAATCTGTTACAGGTTCTACATATACCTTCACATTAAACTTATTTTTACAACAGTCAAGTCAAAAAGAATTATAACTGATGGAATAAACCATGAGAAAGAAGAAACAAAACCAAGAAAGAGGGGAAAAAAGAGAGAACAAATAGTTTGCCTCAATCTACACTAAGACTCTGTAATTCTTCCTCTGGATCAGTGGACAGCTCTTTCCATCATGAGTCCTTTGGAGCTGTCCTAGAACCTTGCATTGCTGAGAGGAGACAAGTCTACCAAAGTTAGTCATCACAGACCCAGTATGTCTGTAACTGTATATGATGTTCTCCAAGATCTGCTCTCCTCAATCGGCATCAGATCATATAAGACTCTTCAGGTTCTTATGAAGTCTATATGCTCCTCATCTCTCATAGCACAAAAGAATTACATTACATTCACAAAGAACAATTTGTTCAGCCATTCCTCAATTGATGGGCATCCCCTTGATTTCCAATTCTTTGCCACCAAAAAAAGAAATGCTATAAATATTTTTGTACAAAAAGGATTCATATGGGTCCTTTTCCCACTTGTGTGATCTCTTTGGGATACAGCCCTAGAAGTGGTATTGTTGGGTCAAAGTGTATGAATATTTTTGTAGCCCTTTGGACAAAGTTCCAAATTGCTCTCCAGAATGGCTGGATCAGTTCACTTCACAACTCCACCAACAACACAACAGTGTTCCAATGTTCCCACATCTTCTCAAGCATTTATAATTTTCCTATTTTGTCATGTTAGCCAATCTGACAGGAGAGATAGGGTACCTAAGAGTCGTTTTAATTTGCAATTCCATGATCTACAGTGATTTAGAGTATTTTTAAATATGACTATAGATGGCTTTAATTTCTTCCTTTGAAAACTGCCTGTCCATATCCTTTTACAATTTATCAATTGGGGAATGACTTCTATTCCTACAAATTTGACTCAGTTCCCTGTATATTTTAGAAATGAGGTTTTTTACCAAAAAAAAACTGGTTGTAAAAATTCTTTACCAATTTTCATCTTCCCTCCTAATCTTGTTTGCATTGGCATTGCTTGTACAAAACCTTTTAATTTTACCATAATCCAAATCATCCATTTGCATTTTCTAATGCTCTCTATCTCTTCTTTTGTCATAAATTCTTCCCTTCTCCATAAATCTGACAAGTAAGCTATTCTTTGCTCTCCTAGATTGCTTAAAGTATCCACCTTTATATCTAAATCATGAACTCAATTTGACTTTATTTTGGTATATGGAGTAAGATGGAGTAAGGAGTCTATGCCCAGTTTCTGCCATAATATTTTCAGGTTTCCTGGCAGTTTTTTGTCAAATAATGAGTTCTTATCCCAGAAGCTGGAGTCTTTGGGTTTATCAAACAATATATTGCTATAGTCATTGACTAACGTGCCTCGTGAACCTAACCTATTCCAGTGATCCACCACTCTATTTCATAGCCAGTAACAAGTAGTTTTGATGATTGCTGCTTTATAATAGAGTTTAATACCTGGTATGGCTAGGTCACCTTCTCTAGCATTTCTTTTCATTGATTCCCTTGATATTTTGGACCTTTTGTTCTTCCAGATGAATTTTGCTATTATTTTAGCTAGCTTTATAAAATAATTTTTGGTATGGCACTAAATGAGAAAATTAATTTAGGCAAAATTGTCATTTTTATTATGTTAGCTCAGCCTACCCAAGACCAACTGATATTTTTCCATTTATTTAGATCTGACTTTATTTGTGTGAGAAGTGCTTTGTAATTGTGTCCATCTACTTCCTGGGTTTGTCTTGACAGGTAGACTCCCAAATAGTTTATATTGTCTATAGTAACTTTAAATGGAATTAATCTTTATACCTCTTGCTATTGGGATCTATTAGGAATACATAGGAATGCCAAGGATTTATGTGGGTTTATTTTATATCCTGCAATTTTGCTAAAGTTGTTTATTATTTCAAGGAGCTTTTTACTTGCTTCTCTAGGATTCTCTAAGTAAATTATCATATCTTTGCAAAGAGCAATAACTTAATTTCTTCTTTGGTATTCTAATTCCTTCACTTTATTTTTCTTCTCTTATTGCTAAAGCTAACATTTCTAGTACCATATTGAATAACAATTGTGATGATGGACATCCTTGTTTCACTCCTGATCTTATTGGAAATACATCTAGCTTATCCCCATTACAAATAATGCTTGCTGATAATTTTAGGTAGATGCTACTTATCATTTTAAGGAAGACTCCATTTATTCCTATGCTTTCTTTTGTTTTTAATAGAAATGGGTGTTGTATTTTGTCAGAAGCTTTTTCTGCATCTATTGAGATAATCATCTGGTTTCTGACAGTTTTGTTGTTGATATGATCAATTATGCTGATAGTTTTCCTAATATTGAACCAGCCTTGCATTCCTGGAATAAATCCTACCTGGTCATAATGTATTATTATTATGATAAATTGCTGTAATCTTTCCACTAATATTTATTTAAAATTTTTGCATCTACATTCATTAGGGAAATTGATCTATAATTTTCTTTCTCTTTTTTTGACTAATCATGGTCTAGGTATCAGTACCATATTCGTGTCATAAAAATATTTATAGGACTCCTTTGTCTTTTCCCAAATAGTCTATAAAGTATTGGAATTAATTGTTCTTCAAATGTTTTATAGAATTCCTTTGTAAATCCATCTGGCCCTGGAGCTTTTCCTCCTAGGGAGTTCATTGATGGCTTGTACAATTTCTTTCTCTGAGATAGGATTATTTAGGTATTTACTTCCTCTTCTCTTAACCTGAAAAATTTAAATTTTTATAAATATTCATCCATTTCCCTAAGAATATCAAATTTGTGGGCATACAATAGGGCAAAATATTTACTAATTATTGCTGTAATTTCCTCTTCATTGGAGGTAAATTCGCTCTTTCCCTTTTTGATACTAGTATTTTCCTTTACTTCTTTTTTTAATGAAATTGACCAGAAGTTTAACAATTTTATTGTATTTTCTTTTTCATAAAACCAGCTCTTAGTTTTATTTATTTGTTCAGTAGTTTTATGGAATTCAATTTCAATTTCAGTCTCTTCTTTGATATTTAATTGAGGTTGCTCAATTTTTTCTTTTTCTGGCTTTTTCAGTTCCATGCCCAATTTATTGTTCTTCTTTTTCTCTATTTTATTCATGTAAGCATTTAGAGAAATAAAACTTCCACTAGGAACTGCTTTCACTGCATCCTATAAGTTTTGGTATATTGGCTCATTACTGTAATTCCCTTGAATGAAGTTACTGATTTTTTCTATGATTTGTTTTTTGACCCACTCATTCTTTTTGATTAGATTATTTAGTTTCCAATTGATTTTTAGTCTCTTTCCATGATGCTTTACCACAAATTTTTTTATTGCATCATGATTTGCAAAATTTTTCATTGACTATTTATACCTTTCTGCTCTGGATTGTGAGGTTTTTATACCCTAGCACATGGTCAGTTTTTGTGCATGTTCCATATGCCACTCAGAAAAAAAGGTATATTCCTTTCCAGCTCCATTCAGTTTTCTGTAGAGGTCTATCATATCTACTTTTTCTAAAATTCTATTCACCTCCTTAACATCTTTCTTGTTTATTTTGAGATTAGATTTATCAAGTTCAGAGAGAGGGAGGTTGAAATCCCTTACTACTAAAATTTTGCTATCTATTTCTTCCTTTAACTCCTCCTCTAAGAATCTGCATGTTATACCACTTGCAGCATATTAGTTTTGTGATGATATTACTTCTTTGTCTATGATACCTTTTAGCAGGATATAGGTTACTTCCTTATCTCATTTAATTAGACCTATCTTTGCTTTTGCTTTGTCTGTGATTAGGATTTACTTCAGTGGAAGCATAATATATTCCACTCCAGCCTTTTACCTTTACCCTTTATGTATCCGCGTGTTTCAAATGTGTTTTTTGTAAACAGCTTTTTGGATGATTATGGTTTTTAATCCATTCTGGTATCTGATTACATTTTATGAGAGAGTTCTTCTCCTTCACTTTCACAGTTATGGTTTCTATCTGTGTCTTTTTTTTTCCATCCTATTCACCCACCATTAACACTTTTGTTTCTCCCTTCTCCTCAAAAACGTTTTGCTTTTGATCATTTCCCCCTCACTTTTCCCTATCAGCCCCCTCCCTTATCTTACCCTTTTCCCTTACTAATTCTTCCTTCCCTTCTAACCACCCTATGTAACAGAGTATGCTATTCCCTCCTTGAACCAGATCAGATGAGAGTAAAGCTCAAACAATGCTCTTCTCCCTCCCTTCTTTCTCTATTCTTTAATGTTTTTGTGCCTCTTCACGTGATGTAATTTATCCTTTTTTGCCACCTCCTTACCCCTTCTCCCATTACAATCTCTTTTCACGCCTTACTAAGGTGTTTTATTATCACATTAGTTAATATATTCCCACACCCTCTGTCTATGTATATCCCTTTTAAATGTCACAATAAGTATACCATTCTCTAGATTAACAAGTATCATCCTCCCATATAGGGATGTAAATAATTTGCTCTTATCGAATAACAAGTTTTTTTTCCCCTATTTACCTTTTTATGCCTCTCTTGAGTCTTGTATTTGAAGGTCAAATTTTCCAGTGAACTCTGGCCTTTTCATCAGGAAAGTCTTGAATTCCCTTATTTCATTGTTTGTTCATCTCCTTGCCTGAAAGATTCATTTTTGCTTGGTAGTTGATCCTTGTTTATAATCCAAGCTCTTTGCCTTTCAGAATGTCATATTCAAATCCCTCTTATCTTTTAATGTAGAAGCTGCAAGGTCCTTTGTGATCCTCACTGTACTCACTGTACTGATATTTGAATTGCTTCTTTCTGGTTGCATGCTGTATTTTCTCCTTGACCTAATAATTCTGGAATTTGGCTACAATACTCCTTGGAGTCTTCAATCTGGGATCTATTTCAAGGGCTGATTGGGAGATTCTTTTGATGAGTATTTTACCCTCTGGATCTGGTACCTTGGGGAAGTTTTCCTTGGTGATTTCATGGAAAATACTGCCCAGGCTCTTTTTTTCATCATGGCTTTCTGGTAGACCAATTATCCTTAAATTATGTCTCCAAGATCTATTTTCCAGGTCAGTTGTTTTTCCAATGAGATATTTTACATTTTCTTCTATTTTTCATTCTTTAGATTTTATTTGACTGATTCTTTATGCCTGATGGAGACATTAGCATCTACTTGCCCAATTCTAATTTTCAACACATTATTTTCTTCAGTTAACTTCTATACCTGTCTTTCCATTTGGCCAATTTTACTTTTCATGGAGTTATTTTCTCCTGTTAGGTTCTCTACCTCCTTATCTATTTTACTTTTTAAAGATTTGTACTCATCAGTGATTTTTTCCCATTTGGTACATTGTATTTTTAAAAGAATTCATCAATTTTTCTTTTACTTCTCTAATTTGGCTTTTAAAATCCTCTTTGAGCTCTTCTAGGAATGCTTTTTGGGTTTGAGACCAGTTCATATTCCCTTTTGTGGTTTCAGATGTCAGTATATAATCAATGCTGTCATCTTCTGAATTCACGTTTTGATCTTCCCTTTCTCTATAGTAAAATTTCATGGTCTTTGCTTTTCCAGTTTGCTTCTTCATGGTGGTTGTCTTTTTCCTGGCTTTTTAAGTGGATCTCTGCTTCTGGGGCTCAGGCAGCTCTTGCCCAAGCATCTTATGCTGGGAACTCTGAGCCCGATTACTGGTTTTGTGTGCTATGGACTCTGGTTTTGTCAGCTAGAAGTTATATAATGATGCTGCTCACATGGTGCTGAGCTGGAACTGCTTGGTACATGCCAAGGATTGAGGCCAGTGAAGTCTTTCTGAGTTTCCCAAAGGTGTCCCTGTGTGAGGTGTGGGGGAGGGGTGGTCTGGCTGCTGGAAGTCTCCTCTTCCCCTATGGTTTACTATTACGTGGGGAGCCTCAGCCACCATCTGCACTGGTGTCTGCCAATTCTTCTGGCCGTTCAAAGGCATGCTTGGAGTCTTTGTGTTGGCGCTTGCTGGTTGCACCCACCCTAGGGCTCAGGAATTCTCACTTGTCTGCTAAGATGAGGCTTCCTGGGATGCCTCTAGTCTTGCACTAGTTGCCTTCCACTACAGCATGAGGGATGCTTCTCCTCAGCTTCCTAAGCTAAAAGACTACTGCACCTCTACTTCTGGCTCCTCTATTCCAGGGTTTTTCCTAGAGCAGTATTCTCTGTGTTACTCAAAGTCAATAAGGGAGGGATGAGAGAATTTGCAGTTTACTCCATCAACATGCTTCTGAGAAGTACAAGAAGGTGATTTTCAAGCATTTAGTCTGTAGGCTGATAGCATTAGGAGTAGCTGCTGCAGCTGCCCCAGGCTCTGCGCTTCTGTCTCACCTAGCTTCAACAGACTCCTGTCCTGTGCTGAGAGGTTTGGGTATCACCACTGCAAGCTGTGATTCAACTTGCCAGGGTTAACCTCTGCTCCACTATGGTTGGGTGTAGGCCTGTGCACTCTCTGTGCTCTCCTAGTCCAGTGCCACAGATCTTGGATAAGTAACTTCTTTCCCCTAGGCATTACTTATATCATATATTGAGTGAAGGGGTAACTATGAACTATTTTTAAGGTTCTTTCCAGTTCTAAATCCTAAGACTTTATGAGTAATAGAGTGGTTGGCTGGAGTAAGTGAAATAGTTTGGGTGAATGGTACGGTAATGCTACACATAAAGAATATTTAAAGGTAGAGGCTAGTGAGTCAAGGTGTTTGTGTTGTTTTAGGAAAAAATGGGAAAAGATAAAGGGGATGGAGGACTAACTTTTTAAGAGTGAGAGAGAATTTGTCTTCTTAGTGTCATTATCATCATCGTTCTTAATTATATCATTCCTTATTTTCAATGGATTTCAGATGGAACCTAGAACAATTAACTTTCTTGTTGTTGTTACTTTATGGTTGATGTTGTTATAGTTATTCCTCTTGTTCTCATCTTTTTCTATGCTGGTTGTTGTCCTTTGTTATCAAAGAGGATGAAAATGGTAGTATTATGTTGAGTCAATGTACAGTGTGTTCAACGGTGGTTGATCAGACCAATATGAGCTTGGACACAAATAGTCTGTATGAACATTTGCAGTGTCAATGCCTCTAAAATTGCACATCTTGAATTTATTTTGAGCTATTGACATTCTGCTTTGTTCATAGACTACACTATGTGGGCATGATGTGGGCACACCATGCTGGATGGTCATGTGTCAGTGTCTCCCAAGTTTCACAATTGATTCTAAAGTATTTTAGAGCAATCTTGGGAGTATCCTTGTATCACATCTTCTCACCTCTACATGGGTATGTGCCTTGTGCGAGTTCTCTGTAAAATTATCTTTTAAGAAAATGTATGTTTGGCATTGGAACAACATGGCCAGCCCATGAGAGCAGTGCTTTCTGAAGGAGAGTTCAATACCTGGTAGTTCAGTTTGAGGAAGAACCTCAGTGTCTAGTGCCCCATCTTGCTAGGTGATATTCAGAATCTTCCTAAAACAGTTCAAATGAAAGTGATTCCATTTCATAGCATGGCCCTAGTACACTGTCTAGCTTTTACAAGCGTAAAACAACAAGGTCACTCTTCTTAGATTGGCCAACGTGACAAGACAGGTTTATTATAAATGCTGGAAATGTGGGAAAATTGGGACACTAATGCATTGTTGGTGGAGTTGCGAACTCATCCAACCATTCTGGAGAACAATTTGGAACTCTGCCCAAAGGGCTATAAAAATGTGGATGCCTTTGCACACAGTAATACCATTTCTAGGACTGTATCCCAAAGAGAACATAAAAATGAGGAAAGGACTCAATGTACAGAAATATTTATTGCAGCTGTTTTTGTGGTGGCCAAAAACTGGAAATTGATCAGGTGTCCAACAATTGTTGAATGGCTGAACAAGTTGTGGTATATGAATGTAATGGAATACCATTGTGCTATAAGAAATGATGAGCAAGGAGACTTCAGAAAACCTTGAAAGACATACATGAACTGAGACTGAGTAAAGTGAGCAGAACCAGGAGAACACTGTACACAGTAATACCCACATTTGGTGATGACTGACTTTGATAGTCCTAGCTCTTCTCAGTAATGCAAGGACCTAAAACATTTCTAAAAGACTCATGATGGAAAATGCCTTCCACATCCAGTCAAAAAAAAATATAGAGTCTGAATGCAGAATGAAGCATACTATTTGCTCTCTGTTTTGGTTTTATTTTGTTTTCCACAAGATTTTGAGTTCCAAATTTTCTCCCTATCTGTCCCCTGCTTCCCAACCCAATATGTCATGCATTCTAATTGCCCTTTCCCTCAGTCCTCCCTCCCTTCTATCACCCCAACACTCCTCTTCTCCCCTCCCCCCTTACTTTTTTGTAGGGCATGATAGGTTGCTGTACCCCATTGCCTATATATATTATTTCTCAGTAGCATGTAAAAACAATTTTTAACATTTGTTTTTAAAACTTTGAATTACATATTCTTTCCATTCTTCCCTTCCCACCCACCCTCATTAAGAAGGAAAGCAATTCAATATAGGTCATATTTGTGTACTTATGCAAAACATTCCCATAATAGTCATATTGTGAAAGAGTAACTATATTTCCCTCCATCCTATCTCATCCCCCATTTATTCAGTTTTCTCCTTTGACACTGCCCCCACCTCAAAAGTGTTTGCTTCTGACTACACTCTCCTCCAATCTGCCCCCCTTCTATCATCTCCACCTCTTATCCCCTGCCCTGCTACTTTCCTGTAGGGTAATATACCCAATTGAGTGTGTATATTTTATTCCCTCCTTAAGCCAAATCTGATTAGAGTAAAGTTGACTGATTCCCTTTCATCTCCCTTCTCTTCCCCTACATTGTAACAGCTTTTTTTCTTGCCTTTTTATGTGAGATAATTTACCCCATTCTATCTTTCCCTTTCTCCTTCTCCCAACATATTCTTCTCTCACTCTTTAATTTTGTTCTTAGATATCATCCCTTCATATTCAACTCATTCTGTGCTCTCTGTATATATATATATATATATATATATATATATATATATATATATATATATGTATATATTCCCTTCAACTACCCTAATACTGAGAAAGGTCTTATTACTTACAAATATCATCTTTCCAAATTGGAATGCAAACAGTTCAACTTTAATAACTCCCTTATGATTTCTCTTTCCTGTTTATCTTTTCATTCTCCTCTTGATTCTTGTATTTGAAAGTCAAATTTTCTGTTCAGCTCTGGTCTTTTCATCAAGAACTCTTGAAAGTACTCTATTTTACTGAATTTCCATTTTTCCCCCTGAAGTATTATACTCAGTTTTGCTGGGTAGGTGATTCTTGGTTTTAATCCTAGCTCCTTTGACCTCCAGAATATCACATTCCAAGCCCTTCAATCCCTTAATACAGAAACTGATATATCTTTTCTTATCCTGATTGTGTTTCCACAATACTCAAATTATTTCTCTCTAGCTGCTTGCAATATTTTCTCCTTAATCTGGAACTCTGGAATTTGGCTACAATATTTCTAGGAGTTTTCCTTTTTGGATCTATTTTAAAAGTTGATCTGTGGATTCTTTCAATTTGTATTTTGCCCTCTGGTTCTAAAATATCAGGGCACTTTTCCTTGATAATTTCTTGAAAGATGATATCTAGGCTCTTATTTCGATCATGGCTTTCAGGTAGTCCAATAATTTTTAAATTCTCTCTCCTTGATCCATTTTCCAGGTCAGTGGTTTTTTTTTCCAATGAGATATTTCACATTGTCTTCTATTTTTTAATTCTTTTGGTTGTGTTTCATAATTTCTAAATTTCCCTTTAGCTTTCATCTGCTCATTAGCTTCCATCTGCTCCATTCTAATTTCTCAAGAATTATTTTTTTCAGTAAGATTTTGGACCTTCTTTTTCATTGAGCCAATTCTTCTTTTTAAGGCATTCTTCTCATTGGCTTTTTGGGCCTCTTCTGCCATTTGGGTTAGTCTATTTTTAAGGTGTTATTTTCTTCAGTATTTTTGGGGTCTACTTTACCAAGCTGTTGACTCATTTTTTCACAATTTTCTTGCATCACTCTCATTTCTCTTTCCAGTTTTTCCTCTGCTTCTCTTACTTGAATTTCATAATCCTTTTTGAGCTTTTCCGTGGTCTGAGATGAATTCATCTTTTTCTTGGGGGCTTTGGATGTAGGACCTTTGACTTTGTTGTCTTCTTCTGAGTGTATGTTTTGATCTACCTTGTCACCAAATTGAGTTTCTATGGTCTGAGTGTTTTTTTCCAGTGTTTGGCCATTTTCCCAGCCAAGAATTTGACTTTTTAACTGTTTGTTAAGATACGTCTCTGCCTCCAGTGTGGAAAGCATGCTGTCCCTAGCTTCAGGGGTTTGGGGCAGTTGTTTTCAGAGATACTTCTATGGACCTTTAAGTTTTCAGTTCTTTCAATGTGGTATGATCAAAGAAGGGTGTTTATTCTTCTCCTTGCGTGTGCTCTGATCAGTGAGTGACCACAAGCACTCTATTCTTCCCTAGAACTGTGAAGAGGGTTCTCTCTCCACTGCTAACACAAGCTCTGCTATGTCAGTGCTCTTTCTTGCCCCAGGACTGTTCACCCAGGACTGCAACCCAGATCCAAGTATGAGCAAAGCAACAAAATCCTGCCTCAGTGCCAGCAAAGAGATCCTTGTAATCTCCTTCTGCTCAGTTGTTTGATCCCATGACCATCTCGGGGCTGAGAGCTCTGGAAGCAGCTGCCACAGTTGCACTGCTGCTTCTGTTGCCACTGCTGGCACCATTGCTGCCACCACCCGGGGCCTGATCTGGCACCTCTCTCATCTAGGTCCAACAGATCTTCCCCACTGATCTTTTAAGTTGTCCTTAGTGTATGTGGGTTGAGAAGTCTGGAAATTGCCTCAGCCACCAATGATTCAGTCCTCTGAGGCCTCTTCTGATTTTATTGGTGCAGAGTGTGTTCTGGTGTAGCCCATGCTGGACTGCACTCCTCTCCCAGTCTGGTACAACAGACTTTTTCCATGGATTATTCAAGTTGTCTTGGGCTAGAAATTTGTTTCACTCTGTCTTTTTGTGGATTAAGCTGCTCTAGAATTTTTTTTGAGTCATTTTTACAGTTATTTAGAGGGTTTTGAGGGAGAACTCAAGCGAGTCCCTGCTTTTACTCTGCCATCTTGCCTCCACCTCCAGGTGTCTTTTCTTAATCTGTTTTGCTGATTAGATTTTCTATTTTAAAATTTTATTTTTTATATTTTTCAATGAAGAAAAAAAATCTGTCTCTTCACCCTCCCACCTTATATCCCATTGGAAAAATAAAGAAAAATTAAGGAAAAAAATACTTTGGAATAAATATACATAGTCAATCAAAACAAATTCATGGATTGGCTATTTCCACAAAATATGTATCATCTGCAGCCTGAGTTCATCACTCCAATGTCAAGAGGTAAGTAGCATGTTTTATCACCAGTCATCTGTAATTGTGATTGGTCGTTGTACTTATCAGAGTTCTTAAGTCTTTCATAGCTATTTATTATACTGTCATTATTGCTTAAATTGTGTTCTTTTTCTGCTCTATTTATTCATGCATCTGGAAATATAAGTCGACCCAATGAGTTCTGGAATCATAGCCTGCTTCATTTCTTATATCACAATGACTATACATTCATATTCCATAATTTGTTTAGCTATTCTACAATTGATGATTATCTATTTATAAATAGTGCATCAATGTTTCTGTTTTCTCTCTGTTCTTCAACATTTGTAATTTTTTGTCGAATTTTACAATTTGGTGGGTGTATGGTAGAATATCAGAACTGAAGTAATTTGAATTTTTCTGGTTTTTGGGGTTTTTGTTCAGGGAGGAAGGCAGGGCAATTGGGGTTAATTGACTTGCTCAAGGTCACACAGCTAGTAAATGTGTGAAGTGTCTGAGGCCAGATTTGAACTCAGGTACTCCTGACTCCAGGGCCTATGCTCTACTCACTGAGCCACCTAGCTGCCCCTAATTTGAATTTTTCTAATTATTATTAGTAGTGATATGTAACATTTTTTCATACGGACATTAATAGCTTTGATATCTTCTTTGGAAAACTGCATGTTCATAACCCTTTACTATTTATCAACTGAGTCATGGTTCTTATCCTTAAAAATAAGAATCAGTCTCTCATATATCTTAGAAATGAGATACATCGGAAAAACTTGCTATAAACTTTCTTTCCTAACAATCTATTTCATGTCAAATTTTAACTACATTAATTTTAGTTTTTCTTAAATTATAAAATCAAAACTATTTTTTAATACTCTCTGTCCCCTATTTGGCAATTGATTATTCCCCTATGCAAAGATATGGCAGGTAATTTCTCATTTACTCTAATTTGTTACTGATGACATTTTTTAATATCTAAATTTTGAATCTATTTAGAGTTTATCTCAGTTCATAGTGTGAGATATTGGTCTATTTCTGCCAGACTACTTTCCAGTTTTCTTGCAGCTTTCGTTAAATTATAAATACTCTAGTAGCTAGGATTTAAATATTAGCTGTCAATATCATAGTCATCGTCATCTTTGTGTTTATTGAACAAAAGACTTCTGGGTTTGTGTGTTTCATTAAGTTGCCAAATTATTAATGTATTCCATTGGTTGAACTCTCCTTTTCTTAACTGGTACCAAATTATCTTGATGACCAATCATCAAAGGAGATTAAATTACAGTTTGAGATCTGGTATTGCTTGGCCCCCCTTTGGAACTTTTCCTTCATTATTTATCTTGATTTTCTTGGCTTTTTTTTCCCTCCAGATAGTAAATTTCATTATTTTTTTTAGCTCTAAAAGTAATTATTTGGTAGTTTTGTATGCCACTGAGTGCATAAATTAACTTAAAAAGCATTATCATTTCATTATATTGACTCATGCTACAATAAGCAATTAATCTAATTATTTAGGTCTCTATTTCTGCAAGTATTTTTTGTAATTGTATTTATATTGTTCCTCTGTGCATCTTTCCAGACAGATTCCAAGTCTTTTAAACAGTTTGTAGTTATTTTAAATGGAATTTCTCTTTCTATGTTTTCCTGCTGAGTTTTGGTGGAATGTATAGACATTCTGACAATAGATGTGGACTTATTTTATAAACTACAACTTGGTTAAAGTTATTGTTTCAATCAAAATTTTAGTTGACTCTATAGGGTCCTCTCAGTAAACTATGATACTTACAAAAAGCAATAATTTTATTTTCTCTTTGCCTATGCATATAATATCTATTTCCTTTTCTCGTCTTATTACTAGAGAGAGCATTTCCAGCATTCTTTCAAATAATAATGGCTCTAATAGAAAGACTTGTTTTACTCCAGCTCTTATTGGACAGTCCTCCAGTTAATCATCATTACATATAGGTGTAGTAGGAAGGCCGAATTTATGATCTCAAATATAATCAAGTATATGTTTGAATGGTCCGAAATCGCAAGGTATGAGAGATTCTCTAAGGAGAAAACAACAAGAAATTTATTTAGGCCCCACCGCAGCAAAAACTTG
>CM053624.1:233481968-233532982 GCA_028646595.1 Phalanger gymnotis | reverse complement strand
AAGAGTTATACATAATGATACGCATGTGGCTTATGTTGAATTGCTTGACTTCTTAGGGAGGGTGTGTGGGAAGGGAAGAGGGGAGAGCATTTGGAAGTCAAAGTTTTAAAAACAGAGGTTCAAAAACAAAAAAAAAACAGTTTTTGCATGCAACTAGAAAATAAGATACACAGGCAATGGGGCATAGAAATTTATCTTGCCCTACAAGAAAGGAAGGCAAAAGGGGATAGGAGGGGAGTGGGGTGACAGAAGGGAGGGCTGATTGGGGAACAGGGCAACCAGAATATATGCCATCTTGGAGTGGGGGGGAGGGTAGAAATGGGGAGAAAATTTGTAATTCATACTCTCATGAAAATCAATGCTGAAAACTAAATATATTAAACAAATTAAATTTTAAAAAAGAAAAAAAAACAATGTATAGAAGTAAGGCAAGATTCATGACTTTGAGGATGACCATGAAAGTTTCTGAATGGTTTGGAATCTCAAGGTATAAGAAATTCTCTAGATAGAAGGCAGAAGAAGTATAACATTTATTTAGACACGAGAGAAACCAACCCCAGGACCGATAATTCAAATTCCATATAGTAGCAATTATATTCCAAAACCAGTAAGCCCACCTCAATGTGGCAACAAAGAAATTATAACACAGTATTATAGCAAGGAGCCAAGCCATACTGCAACCTCCCCCACTTCCCCCTCCTCCCCCCGCCAGGGCTTTCCTCTAAACAATCACTCATTAATCACTCTCTACTCAGCACTCTCTTCTGCAGTTCTGCTGACTCAGAGTTTCTTGATCTCTGCACCTCTCTCTTGTTCTGCACACTCCTCTCTCCAGTCTCTCTCCCTCAGTGTCTTCTGCCTCAATGTCTTCTTGATGTCTGCTTCTGAATCCTGCCATTTTCCTTTCCACTGCACCCACTTGTGGGCTCCCTTTTTATACAGTCCTAGCCAGCATCTGATTGGCTAGAACTCAGGTCTCTGATTGGCTGAATTCATGATTGACTAGAACTCAGTACACATACCACTGGCTCTGGTCTTAGTAACTCCCCTTAGCGCCCTGAGGGCTTCATGCCCACATTGACTTAGCACCTAGTAAGTAGGGGCTTTAGGGCTACTTACAAACAAAGATACAATCAGGCTTTCCCACCTGAGGCCTATTGAATGGATGGGGAAGATCTCTGATTACATTAATACTACACAAGCATGCTCTCAGTGTAGCAGTCCACTTTGGAAGTTTGAAAAGTTGAATATTATGGTTCTCTAAGTCAAAGTTGACTGGCAGTGGGTGTGTATGAATTAGGAAGAACACAACTGACAAGCAAAGAAGCTCAATCAGGTTCTCTGTCTTGCAGAACACATGGACAAAAGGAAGTGGCTGGTGACTGTGGAATGTAAAATGAATATATAGCAGTCCCCTCCAAAAAAAACTACATCATCTTGATGTTTTATGTGCCAGACTCTTGGGAAAGTATGAGTAGTTACAGTTACTTCATCCTTTTGTAAGTATTTATGTCACTCTGAATTTGTGATTTTTGTTTGTGATAAAGATTTCTTTTGTGCAAAGAAAAGAAATATCTTTCTCAAACCCGATTTGCATTTTACCTTTGCTTTTCTCCTCAACCCTTTGGGAACTCTTGAGATACGAGGCAAACTTAAGCTTTACATAAAACTTCTTACAGAAGATGTAGTTGGAGGGGTGTAGAGGGGTGGTGTAGAAATGAGAAAAAAGGAGTCTAACCTCTCTAATTAGAGGCTAGAAATCCTCAAGACTCAACCTGGTTTGTACTGAGTGTATGGGACCTGTAAAGATGGGCCCCAGCATGGAGAAGAAGAGAGTACAGTGGCTCATGTCTTTGATTTTGATCACGTCAGATATTTAGAGATATAATTAAGTGATCTTTATTCTTTTTGCTGTTAAAATGGATCACTGTATTTATAGTTTTCACATTGTTGAATTACATCTTCCATTCCTAATATAAATCCTACCTAGACAGAGTGAAAATATTCTGATTTAGGTTATAAAGCTTCTTTGCTAATACCTTCTTCAACATTAGATACTATTTTAGAATCTTCTTTCTGTGCTTTATCTATACTCATTTTAGTCTTCAGGACCATATTTGTTTCAGGATACAAGTATTATATATATACATTTCCTCTTCTATTTTTTAAAATAATTTAACTGGTATTACAGTTATTTGTTCTTTAGATATTTAATAGAATTTACTTCTAAAATCATGTGGCCTTGAGTTTTACCTTTGAGAATTAAAAATTGTCCATCTTCCTCCACCCCGAGATCAATATGATTACATTTTCTATTTATTTTTTGATCATGTAGATATTTTGTATATTTCTAAATATTAGCTTATTCATTTTAAATTATTAGTTTTACTGGTGTATACTTGAACAAAATAGTTTCTAACAATTTTCTTCATTTCCCCATAATCTCTTATTATTTCTGTTTTCTCCTTTTTCATAAGCTGATTTTCCTATCCTTAAAAACAATAGATGACCCTGATGACCCTGGCAATACAGAGTTTGAATATGGATATGAATAGACCTTGAAAATCCAAGGTGGGAACTTTATGAAGAAAGAAAGGATTCCTAAGCTATGAAGTTTGAGGAGTAGTCTTTACCACGTAAGTATCTTTCTCATGTTCCTCTCTACTATGGTAATCTAAACTTGATTTTACTATTTCTGTGTGTATTTACAAAGGGGTATAATTCATGTAGTTTTTTCTTAAGTATTCACACACTAGTCATTTAGCATGTGGTACCTTTCAGCAAAATATAGTTTCCCTGTTTGTTTTAATTAAATGTATTTTTTTTATATCGTCTTCTCTGAAATCGTAATATTACTCCTGATTTGTGTGTGTCTGTGTGTGTGTGTGTGTGTGTGTGTGTGTTCTGTTGAGGAATATCCACTTTGCCTCAGTTACTCATATTAACTCTCTGGGAGTCTTTATGTTTCTTGTAAATGACATAATACCGAATTTTGCTTTCTAATTTATCCTGCTTATACCTTTTGTTTTATGAGGCATATCCCATTTATCCCATTCACATTTAAAGTTAAAACAATTAATTGTGTATTTCCGCCTATCCTGTTTTCTTTTTCTTCTTCTCTATATTCTTTTCTCCTTCATTATCACAAATTCTTATCCTTTCTCTATTTCTTTTTAACTTCTTCTTTATTACCCCTTGTGTTGGTAAGCAAAATAGGCTCTTAGCACTCAGTTCAACCAAGTGCCCTTGAAGAGTTTGGCCTTTGTTTCCTTGATTAGATTTGGGTGTTCATGGTGCCTTCTTGCCTCAGGGGAGGGCCTAGTTTACACATGAGTTTGAATGACATGTTTGGAACATCAGAGGCTTTTAGACCACGTGGGTTCAAGTCACCTCTTTGTGATGATTCTAGGTCACGTGGGTGAGTAGCATGTGTGACTCACCCTTGACCCTGAAAAAGATATAAAACCAGGCATTGGCTTTCTCTTTTTCAGAGCTCTTATCCACAGCAGTAGTGGCATGAGTGGCTCTGGGCCAGCCCTCGTTATGAGCTCCTGGGCTGAACCTAGATGTTGGTGACTATGAATCTGTATTTGGTCTGTCCCTCAATGTTTGCAATTTGTTTAGGGCTCTCACTCATGGTGGTGCTGATGCGGAGACTCCAGGCAGCTGTAGCTAAGAGCCTTCCACCTCGTAACCCAGATGCTGAGACTTTGTTAAACTCCAGTAACTATGTATTGGGATTTGAATCAGACAAAGCCTGTGTGTTGATGTTTGCACTTTGTATTTTGCTCTGAAGTTCAAGGTGCTGGTCTTTTCCCCTGAACTAAGTGAATGATATTTGTATGCTGAATTAAAGTAAGCTTGTCAACCCCTTAACGGTGCTTTCCTTACTAAAGCAAATCAAATGAACCTGTGCTTTTGCAGCATGCTGGTATCATTCTTGTTTTTGGGCTTGTGTTGGTCTTTCACCCCCACAACAGCTGCTAGCCAGATTGTTGAAACACCCCTCTCCAAAAACCTTAGCTACAGGGAAAGATGACTCATTTATTTGATTAAAACTGCTGGGACAATTGACAGTAGTAGTGAATAAATATAATTTATACTAACACCTTACACTATATTCCAAGATAAACTGCAAGAGGATATATGGCCCACATGTAAAAGTTACAACATAAACTAGAGGGGGAAAAAATATCTCTCTCTCTCTCTCTCAACATATATATACACATATAGATATATGTATGTATATATATATATATATATACACATATAGATATATATCTATATCTAATATATGTATACATCTAATATATGCAATAATAATATGTATATCTATATATCTACATGTAGATATATAGATATAGATATAGACATATGATAGGTAGAATAAAAGTTCTTAGCCAAATAAGGGAATGAAGATAAAATTAACAATTCTGAGTACATAAAATTTATAGTTTTGTGCACAAATAAAATTAGTGCATCTAAGATTAAAAGGGAAATGATTAACTAGGGGAAAATGGTTATTTTCTCATTGTTATCTCATTTCTAAGAAAAGTAGCTAATTCAAATTTATAAGAATAAGAGCAATTTCCAAACTTAAAATGTTCTAAAGATATGAATAGATAATTGTTAAATGAAGAAACCTAGGATATCAATAGCATATGAAAAAATTCTCCAAATCACAATAATTTCTTTAAAATATAAATTCAATTATTTCTCCTGTTGCACCACACATCCAAAAAACAAAGGAAATGGAAAATGGCAAATGCTAGAGGCAGAAGCATAATGATGTACTTTTGGCAGCACTTCAAATGAACACAACTTTATTTGAATGAAATTTGGAATGATAGAAAAAAGCTCTTAATGATATATGCCCTTTTGCCCAGCTTTATTATTATTAGGTCTACAACCAAGAAAGATCAGGGAATATGGAAAAGATACATGCAGAAATATTCAAAGCACCTCTTTTTTTTCCCTGATCACAGAAAAATGGAAACTCAGGAAAGGCCCATAAATTGAGGGCTGGCTGAACACATTTTGGCATATGGATGTGATTGAATACTATTGTGCTATAAGAAATGAGGAAGTAGATAATTTGCCAAAAGGTGTGGAAAGAGGGACAGCTAGGTGTACAATGGATAGATAACTGGCCCTGGGATCAGAAGGTTCTGAGTTCAAATCCAACCTCAAACACTTGTCACTTACTAGCTGTGTGACCCTGAATAACTCATTCAACCCCAATTGCCTCAAAACAAAAAAAGGCATGGAAAGACTTGTATGAACTGATGCAGATTAATGTAATCAAAGCCAGAAAATTTATACTTGAAATTAATATTATAAAAATTAACAAATTTGAAGATGCCTTTTTAATGACAAAGAATGAAATAAGCAAAATTAGAATAATTCATGTAACAATAACAATACGGAAACAAACAACTTTGAAAGCTTTTAGAACTATGATCAACATGATAACCATCCATGATTCTAGAAGGATAATGATGAAGCATGCTTCCTGATGGAGAAAAGATGGATGCATCAAAGTATTGACAGAAGGTAGGTTATTATTATTTCTCTCATTCTTATGATGCCAGAACAGAAAGGCACACCACTTAATCTGTTGTCCTCCATGTTAAATTCATCACTAAAATTTTGAGTTTAGTGCAGTCTGCCACATCATGCTGCCCTTTCTCTTTCTTATCTTCATAGGAGCAGTTCCATCACACTGGCAGGCAATGCTAGGGTTTATTACTTGTCCATAAGGGTATCTTTGATAACTTTACCTTTCTTTCTTTGATTCTTCTTGTGACAATAATTGCTTCATTTATTGTTGCGTGAAATCCCTGAAATGTTTTAACATTTTTTTTGACAGGTACTTTGGGAGAATATGTTTCTTCTTGATGGTTATATCAATTGCCAGATTTAAAAAAAATATATTCAGGCTTGGAATTAGTCTGGTAGTTCAATTCAGGGTCAAACTATAAAGGAAATTTTCAAAATTCTAGACAAAGTAAGTCCTACTTTCCAAAACTATTTGAGACATCCTGTTTTTTGTCTTCATTTTGTTGTTTTAATTTCCAAAGTTTGAACTAAGTGAAAACTTTCAGTGTCTTCAAATTCTTCACTATTCTCTCTATAGATTTTAAGTGGCCCTCAATTTCTTCTCCTATATAATTAAATCTATTTTGGGGGACACATTTGTTTTTACTATGAGTTGATTGGCAACCATATGGTGGTAGGTAACACTCTATCATATGACTTGAAGCCCAAGTATCACTGTCAAAAAGCAGTATGATGCCCTTGCCTATACCTGGTGAGATATTTCGAACATTATCATGATATGGCACAAGCTCATAATGTCTTTGATCCATTTCATTAACACTCATATGACTGAAGTATTTCCAGAAGTTGGGATATTGGTATTTCTTTTTTTTTCCTGATATATTAAGCCTTCTCGTGGTACTAGAATATGAAAAAAGCAACACATCATTTGTTCAGCTATCTTCCATATCATGTTAATGCCAATGGCTCCCAGATGGGTTGTCCTGCAACTTCATTCATTTTTTGTTGACTCTTAGAAACAGTTCTGTCACATTGACCAGTCTTAATTCAATTAGTGGTATCACTAGAGAACAATTTGACAATTGTTCAGGGTTCTCATCGTATTATTTAATGTAACAGTTTGAGGGGACATTAAATGCCAGCTGGAATTCCTTTACTTACTCTTTTACCTATGGCATAGGGGTTGTTATTATCATCACTATTATCGAGTAGATTAAAAAGCTTATCCTTTGAGGTGGGGTAAGAAGATACATTCTTAGAAAGGCAGACTGATTATTAGACCATGTTTAAGATAGAATTGGACTTAAAATCAAAATAAATCTTGATCTCATTTATGAATTTCATTGCTATGTGAAAGAGGCAGCTGTGGTTGAGTAGAATGTAGTGTAAAACACTGACTTTAGAATCAGAAGACCTCTGTCATTTGCTATTTATGTGACTCTGGGAAATTCAGTTAACCACTCTGAGACTCAGCTTACTCATCTGTAAAATTAGTGTTTTTAATACATCACTATCTACCTGAAAGTATGATAATGAAATAGGCAAAGATGGGTAAAGCACTTTGTAACTGATAAAACACTTTGCAAATAATAGCTACTATTATTGTTTATTTTTTCTATTATTTTAATAGTACTGTGGGTGTCCAGCATGGGAACTTTCTTTCTTGATACAGAGCAGCAACTTATCTATAACTTATAATCTAAAAATTAACCGTTGAAGGTTAAGTGATTTCCCTCATTCACATGACTAATATCTATGAGATTCAAGGTTGGAACTCATTTCTTTCTGACTTCAAGTCTATCCATCAGTTTACTATGTAGTACTGCCTCTCAATTTTATTATTATCAGGACAAAATTCTGTGACCCAAAGGTTTTAGAATATGAAGAGGGTGTCTGTCATTCTGTCCACATGATAACAGGATCATAGATTTAGATCTTTAAGTGAACTTTGAGGCCACTGAGTTCAATCCCCCTCACCTATTTTATAAACGTAGAAACTAAATCGTAGAAAGGTGAACCCTGAAAACTTGGAATCCTGAAGCACTGGCAAATTGTCCCACTGATTGAATTAGCATTACAGGCTATGTGATGTAACTGCTGCTATGAGTCAGATGAATGGAATTGCAAGTCAATTCTCCTTGGAGCCAATATGATAAACATGACAAAGAGGATAGGTGACCAGGGTCACATAGAATGCATATGAGACAGGATTTTGCAAATTCATCTGTCGTTGATTGTATGAAGATTGATCACTAATGTGGCTGAAAAAGCTTCAATGCACTGAATTTTGCAATGGATAATTTGGTGGTACTTATTATTGGCTGAATACTGAAGTTGAAGTCTAAATGCTTTGTCCACATAATGAAAAGACAGGACTCACTGGAAAAGACCCTGATGTTGGGAAAAATTGAAGGCAAAAGTAAAAGGGGACAGCAGAGGATAATATGGATAAATAGTGTCATGGAAAAAAAAATGAACATGAACTTGGAGACTTCAAGAGTTAGTGGAGGACAAAAGTGCCAAGTGTGCTATGGTCCATAGGATCATGAAGAGGTGGAAAAAACTGAATAATTGAACAACAAAACAGTGAAGCAGATTTGGGAAAAGCAAGTTTTCAAAGTGTACACTTCACAAGTTGGTTTTGGTGAAAGTGCTTCATGAACCTTAAAGTAGTATACAAATAGGGATTGTTAACAGTACAGACTTGGGCAGTATGGTACAGTGGAAAGGGTGATGGGTGTGGACGTTGAGGAGCTGGGTTCAAATCCAACATCTACAACTTACTACCTGTGTGACCTTGGGTAAGTCATTTACTTTTATGAGAAACAATTTCCTAATACGTAAAATGAGGGAGCAATGTTAGATGATCCATTTTATATCTAAATCTATGATCCTATAATCTTAATTATGGTGCAAAAAGGGGAAAAATGAGAGAATTCTAAAATAATTTGAGTTACTTTTGAAAAATTTCTGGCATATGAAAACCAAGAAGACAGAATAATAATAGCATCTAACACAATTCCTAACACCTTCAGTTCTGATAACTACTTATTGGTACAGTGAGTATGAACAGTGGATTTGGAATCAAGAAGACCTCTATTCAAATTCAGTTGCAAATTCTTACTAGCCATATGACCCTCAGCAAGTTATTTAAACCCTATCAGCTTCGGCTTCCTCATTTGCAAAATGAAATTGATAATAACAGTGTTGTCCAGCACTCAAGATGGCAGAGTAAGCAGTAAGTTGATCTCACTCTCCCTTATTGACCTACAAAAAAACCCAGGAAATATTGGCCTAGGAAAAATCCTGGAACAATGGAGCCAGCAGAAAGACAGGGAGCAGCAGTCTTTTTGCCCAGGAGGTTTGGGGAATTAACAGCAATGATACCTCTCATTCTGGGGGAAAGGGAGAAGTACAGGACCAGAGGTGTCCCAGCGAGCCAGGACCAAGGCCCACCTCAACAAATGAGCAGGAGATCCTGAGTAGGCAAGCAACAACCCCTTCCTTACCTTGACACAGCCAGGGGAACCAGCAGACTCCAGCTCAGAGAACCAACGTGTATGCTGGTGGGCACACATCCTCCAGCAGCCAAACCTCCATGTGTTTCAGCACAACTTGAGGCAGACAGGCATCCTCTAGCAGCTGAACCTCCCACACAGCCCCAGGTGAGCAGGCATCCTCCAAAAGCCAGAATCCCTGCCCCGCCCCACCACCACATACACACCCTGGGAGCTTCAGTGTAGCCCCAGGGAGACACAGAAAATCCTTACCTGGCCTCAGCACATACCAACCACCACCACCAGCTACAACTCAGCACCAGGCAAGCTACCAGGTTGCTACAACCTCCACCTGCCACCACCTGAAGCCCCAGCACACAAAGACAATGACCAAGCCTCTGGCCCCAGCACAAGGATTTTGGGACAGTGTGCTCTGTGCCCCAGAAGCAGAGGTCAACTTTAAAAGCAAGGAAAAAGGCAAACACTATGAGCTAAAAGCAACAATGACCACCAAAAACAAAAGGAAACAAAACAAAAAACGTTTACCATGGAGAATTATTATGGTGACAGAGAACATCAAAATACAAATTCAGAAGAGGACAACATTGTCAATATAACCACATCCAAAATGATAATGGGGAATATAAACTGGTCTGAAGCCCAAAAAAACTTAGAAGAGCTCAAGAAGGGTTTTAAAGGTCAAATAAGAGAGGTAGAAGAAAAATTGGGAAAAGAAATGAGAGCGATATGAGAGTCAACAGCTTGGAAAAAGAATGACAAAAATTTACTGTAGAAAACAATTCCTTAAAAAATACAATTGGCCAAATTAGCGGGGGAGAATACACTGAAGAAAATAATTCCTTAAAAAGTAGAATTAATTGAATGGAAAAGGAGGTACAAAAACTCACTGAAGAGAAAAACTCCTTAAAAAGTAGAATTGAACAAATGGCAAAGAAGGTGAAAAAGCTAACTGAAGAGAACAATTTCTTAAACAAGAGAATTGTACAAGTGGAAGATAATGACTCTATGCCACATCAAGAATCAGTCAAACAAAATCAAATAAAAAATAGAGGAAAACATAACATACCTCATTGGAAAAAAAATAAATTGAAAATAGATCCAGGAGAGACAATTTAAGAATTATTGGTCTACCTGAAAACCATGATCAAAAAAGAGTCTGGAAAGCGTCTTTCAAGAAATCATCAAGGAAAACTGTCCTGAGGTTCTAGAACCAGAGAGGAAAAGAGTCATCAAAAGAATCTATCAATCACTTCCTGAAAGAGACTCCAAATTGAAAATGCCAAAGAATATTGTAGCTAAACTTTAGAATTATCAGGTCAAGGAGAAAATAGTACAAGCAGCCAGAAAGAACACTTCAGATATCATGGAACCACTGTTAGGATTATGAAGGACCTTGCACCTTCTACATTAAAATATCTGAGGCCTTGGAATATGATATTCTATAAGGCAAAGGAGCTTGCATTATAACAGAGGATCAACTACCTAGAGGAATTGAATGTAATTATTCAGTGGAGGAGATATACATTCAGTGTAATATGGGACTTCCAAAACTTCCTGATGAAAAGGCTAGAGCTCAACAGAAAATGTGATCATCAAATACAAGACTCCACAGAGGAATACGAAAGTAAACAGGAAAGAAAAAAAACACATATGTTATTCAAGAAGAGGAAACTATTTACTTCCCTATATGGAAGATGACACTTGTAACTCTTGAGAGCTGCATCTTTATTATGAGACTTAGAAGGGGCATACATAGACAGAGGGCATGAGCATAAAGTACAGTTTGATGTGTTGATAAAAAAATCTAATTAAATGGTGAAAAGAGATTGCGCTGGAAGAAGAGGAAAGGAGGAGGCAGAAAGAGGGTAAATTGCATTACACAAAGGGGCACAAAGACCTATTGCAGGAGAGGGAAAGAAGAGAGGGAAATGAGCATTGTTTGAACCCCACTTTCATCAGATTTGGCTCAAAGAGGGTATAACACACTCAGTTAGGAAAAGGAACTTACTTAACCTAAAGGAAGTAGGAGGGGAAAGAGGAAAGAAGGAGGAGGCAGTCAATAGAAGGGAAGGAAGAAGTAGAAGGGGAAAAGAGAAAGAAAAGGGAGGAAGTGGAGAGAAGGGAGGGCAGATTGAAGGAGGTAGTGGTCAAAAGCAAAATTCTAGTGAGGAAGGAAAGGGAGAAAGGAGAGAGAAAAGCATGAATAGGAGAAAATAGGATGGAGAGAATGACAGAGATAGTAATCATAACTGTGAAATGTGAAGGGGGTGAACTACCACAAAAATTGATCATATAGGGGCATACAAACCACATAATCCAATGCAGGAAGACAGAAACATTACATGCATCCTTTTCAGATCATAAGGCAATAAAAATTACATGTAATAAAAGACCGTGGAAAGATAGACTATTTTTTTTGTTTGGTTTGGTTTTTTTTTGGAAGGGGGAAGGCAGGGCAATTGGGGTTAAGTGACTTGCCCAAGGTCACACAGCTAGTAAGTGTGTCAAGCATCTGAGACAGGATTTGAACTCAGGTGCTCCTGACTCCAGGACTGGTGCTCTATTCACTGTGCCACCTAGCTGCCCCTAGACTAATATTTAATTGGAACCTAAATAATCTAATCCTAAAGAATGAGTGGGTCCAACAACAAATCCTAGAAGCAATAAGTAACTACATCTAAGAGAAGAACAATAATGAGATAACATACTAATGTTTATGAGATGCAGCCAAAGCAGTTCTTAGGGAAAGTTTTAGAATTCTAAATGCCTACATAAATGAAATAGAGAAAGAAGAGATCAATGAATTGGGCATGCAACTAAAAAAGCTAGAAAAACAACCAATTAAAAATCCCTAATTAAATACCAAGTTAGAATCCTGAAAACTAAAGGAGAGATTAATAAAATTGAAATTAAGAAAATTATTATTGGACTAATAAATAAAATTAAGAGCTTGCTTTATGAAAAAATCACCAATAAAATAGATAAACCTTAGGTCAATTTGATTTAAAAAAGTAAGAGGAAAAGCAATTTACCAGAGGAAAAATGAAAAGGGTGAATTTACCACCAATGAAGAGGAAATTAAAACAATAATTAAGTGCTACTTTGCCCAATTGTGCACAGTAAATTAGACAATCTACTAAATATATGAATATTTACACACATATAAAATTGCCCAGATTAATGGTAGGAGAACCAAAATACCTAACCAACCCCATTTCAGAAAAAGTAAATTGAACAAGCCATCAATGAACTCTCTAAGAAAAAAATCTCCAGAGCTAGATGGATTTACAAGCAAATTCTATCAAACATTTAAAGAACAGTTAATTCCAATAGTATACCGACTATTTTGGAAAATAAATGAAAAAGGAGTCCTACCAAATTCTTTTTGAGATACAAATGTGGTATTGATACCTAAACCAGGAAGAGTCAAAGCAGAGAAAGAAAATTGTAGAGCAATTTCCCTAATGAATATCGATGAAAAAATTTTAAATAAAATAATAGTAAAGAGATTACAACAACTTATCTCAAGGATAAGACACTATAGCCACGTAGGATATACCAGGAATGCAGGGCTAATTCAATATTAGGAAAACTATCAGCATAATTGACCATAACAATAATAAAATTAACTGAAACCATATGATTATCTCAATAGATGCAGAAATAACTTTCGACCAAATATAATACCCATTCATATCAAAAACACTGGAGAACATAGGAATCAATGGATTTTCCTTAAAATAATAAGTAACATCTATCTAAAACCATCAGCAAACATCATATGTAATGAGAATAAGCTAGATGCACTTCCAAGAGATTAGTTCTGAAACAAGGATGTCCATTATCACCACTATTATTCAATATGGTACTAGAAATGTTAGCTTTAGCAGTAAAAGGAGAAAAAGAAATTGAAGGAGTTACACTAGGCAAAGAAGAAATAAAGCTATCATTTTTGGGAGTCTACCTGCTGAAACAAGCCCAGGAATTATATGAACACAATTACAAAACACTTTTTACTCAAATAAAGTCACATCTAAATAACTGGAAAAATAAATCAGTTGTTCATGGGTAGGCTGAGCTAATATAATAGAAATGAACATTCTACCTAAAGTAATTTACTTATCAGTGCCATACCAATCAAACTACTAAAAATTATTTTATAGATCTAAAAAAATGATTACAAAAATCACCTGGAAGAACAAAAAGGTCAAGAATATCAAGGGACTTGATGAAAAGAAATGCAAGGGAATGTGGCCTAGTTGTACCAGATTGTAAATTGTATTATAAAGCAGCAATCATCAATACTACTTTGTAATGGCTAAGAAATTGAATGGTGGATTAGTGGAATAAGTTAGTGCTGCAACAATTTGGCTAGAAGCTGTTATGGGGGTGAAAGACCAACACAAGCCCAACAACAAAAATGCTTCCAGCATAAGTTATTTGATCTGCTTTACTAAGGAAAGCAATGTTAAGAGGTTAACAATCCCAGTTTAATCGAACATACAAATATCATTCACTTACTTCAGAGGGAAAAGCCAGCACTGTGAACTTCAGAGCAAACACAAACAAATTACAAACATCAACAGACAGACTTTGTCTGATTCAAATCACAATGCATAGTTACCAGGGTTTAACAAAGTCCCAACATCCAGGTTTACAAGCTGGAGGGCTCTTAACTACAGCTACCCAGAGTCTCCACATCAACACACCTCCAACAGTGAAAGCCCCAAGCAAATAGCTCTGTTCTCTCTTTTTATACACTCTTGAGCAATCATCAAACATCATCTGAGCAACCAGAACTCAGGCTCCTACTATTGGCTCTGTCCTTAGCAGCTCCCCTTAGGACCCTGAGGGCTTCATGCCCACATAGTCTTAGAACCTAGTAGATAGGGGTTTGGGCCTGGGACTTTGCACCTAGTAAAGTTCAATCAAAGACATGTAATTAATCTTTCTAAAACAGTAAGAAAGTCCCAACTTAATTGCCAACACAGTTAGGTACACAAAACCCAGCAGTGAATGGGTATAGTAATCTAATGTCTGGTAAACACAAAGACTCCAGCTTCTGGGACAAGAACTCATTATTTGACAAAAACTACTGGGAAAATTGGAAAATAGTATGGCATAAACGAGGTATAGACCAACATCTCACACCATATACCAAGATAAAGTCAAAAAGGGTACAGGATTTAGATATAAAGGCTGATAATATATATATAAAAAAAACTAGGAGATCAAGGAATAGTTTACCTGTAAGATGTATGGAAAATGGAAGAATTTATGACCAAACAAGAAAGAGAATATTATGAAATACAAAATGGATAATTTTTATTACACCAAATGGTTTTTTGCACAAGCAAAGTCAATGCAACCAAGATTAGGAAGGAAGCAGAAATCTGGGAAACAATTTTTTATTGCCAATATTACTAATGAAGGCCTCATTTCTAAGATATATACAGAACTGAGTCATATTTATAAGAACACAAGTCATTCCCCAATTGATAAATGGCCAAACGATATGAACAGGCAGTTTCCAGATGAAGAAATTAAAGCTATCTATAGTCATATGGAAAAAATGCTCTAAATCACTATTGATTAGAGAAATACAAATCAAAACAAATCTGAGGTATCACATCACACCTTTCAGATTGGCTGACATAAGAAAACGGAAAAAGATAAATTTTGGAAAAGATGTGGGAAAGTTGGAACACTAATTCATCGTTGGTGGAGCTTTGAATAGATCCAACCATTCTGGGGAGCAATTTAGCATGATGCCCAAAGGTCCATAAAAATGTGCATACCCTTTTACCCAGCAATACCACTTCTAGGTCTGTATTACAAGGAAATCATAAAAATAAGAAAAGGACAGATGTACAAAAATATTTATAGCAGCTCTTTTTGTGCTGACCATGAATTGGAAATTGAGGGGATGCCCATCAATTGAGGACTGGCTGGAAAAGTTGTGGTATATGAATGCAATGGAATAATATTGTTCTAAAAGAAATGATGAGCAGACAGACTTCAGAAAAACTTGGAAATACTTACATGAACTGATGCTGAGTGAAGTAAGCAGAACCAACAGCAACAGTAACATTGTGTGATGGCTAACTTTAATAGGCTTAGCTCTTCTTAGTGATGCAAGTATCTAAGACAATTTCAAGATATTCATGATGAAAAATACTATCCACATCCAGAAAAAGAACTTTGGAGTCTGAATGCAGATGTAGCATACTATCTGTTCCTTTTTTGGTTTCTTTTCTCTCATGTTACGTTTCATTGATTCTCATTCTTCTTTACGACATAACTAATGTGAAAATGTTTAATATAAATGTATATGTAGAGTGTATATCAGATTACATGCTGTTTTGTGGTGAGGGAGGGTAAAGAGGAGGAGAAAATTTATAAATAAAAATCTTATGGAAGTCAATGTTGAAAACTAAAAATAAATTAATTAATAAATAAAAAATGAACAATAATAACTGGGTTGCTGTGCCAATCAAGTGAGATCCTAATGTACAACACTGTGTAGACATTAAACTACTACATTATTCTTGTTAATAATAATAATGATAATTGTTGTTGTTGTTGTTGTTATTCTTTAGCCAGCACAATATTGTATCCTTTTCATGTAATTTTATGAACTTCTAGAGGAGCAGATCTGCTTCTGTGTAAGCGACTTCTGCCATTGAAAAGGGAAAGTCTTAGGAATTATATATATTAAAGTGCCATACTGATGCCATATTGTTTTCCCCTAGTCAATCAATGTAATACTGTATACTTAACATACTTGGTATAGGTAGCTTGAACTGAAACAATCATTCTTCTGTTCCTCTGAAGTCTAATTACAAACCAGCTAATGCTGTTTAATTGCGCTGAGATAGGAGTTATATTAGAATTAAGAAAATGTGAACTAGAATGACTTTTGACTACATGTTTCAATGCTAATAAGATGCAACTTAATGGCTTCTATGAGTTTATCTGCCTTCTGACACATGTTTGAATTGGACAGGCCCAATTAGTTTTGTTGAACCTTATTAGATAAATGAACAGCACCTGCCTATCCAAGGTTACAAATCAGTTTGACTGTTTCTGCTTTCTGTGCCAGCAGGATAACTCTGTGATGTGTGAAGGCATGGGCCTTTACCTAAGTGAAGTGTGTGTGTGTGGCTGGGGGCGGGGGGGAGGGACCTTGTGCAGAGGAGGGGTACTTTAATCCAAATGCTTCCTCAAATGAAGTCTGCAATTCCATTAGTGATTCAAATCTCTATGTTAAGCACTGCCCTCTCCTTACTATCTCCTGTAATGTGAATCCTTTCTCTCTAAGAGAGAGAGTAGTACATTAAAAATAACTGAAACTTTCATGGGCTTCTAAGGATTACGAAGCACTTACCTTGTAATAAGAATGCAGGTAGGGAGTGCGACTATTAACCCCATTTTGTTGATAGGGAAGCTGAGGCTCATAGAGATGAGGTTAATTGCTTAATTGACTGCTGGTAGACGTTGAAGGTAGGATTTAAATCAGATCTTCTTTTTGAAAACCAGCATGTAGGATTTTACTTCTAAGTGTATGAAATTGGGCAAAATACTTCATCTTCCTCAAATTCAGTTTCCTCTCTTTATGATGATGACCTTTAAATTTATGCATCCTCTCTGCCACTCAGTTTCTTGCCCTATACAATGGGATAATAATGTATGACCTATTTACCTCACAGAGTTGCTGTAAGAGTCAAAGAAAAGAATGTCGAAGTATTTTATCTGGAATAAAGTGTTTTATGAGGAAACAGTAGTATGTAATATTATGTTGAGTTATAGTGATGATAAAATAGTATTTGACGCTTTGCTATAATTGAGTTTATCCAATTAAATTACTTTTCAAGAAGATGAATTGGGGTAGTACAAGATGGTTGATAGCCTTGCAAAGGAAAATCTGGAAATAAAAAAGATAACTCTACACTTTTCACACATTTGCCTTAGGCCAGCCCTGCCTGCTACTTTATTTCTCTTATGCTCATTGTGAAAAGTCACCTTGGAGAAGCTCAGTATGAGATCAATATTCTTCTATGATTTGGAACCACAACATCAATTTGATTTTTCAACCTGTTTGTGACTTAACAGTTAAAATTCTCAGAAACTGAAACTTCTACTTCAGAGAGGGCGAGATAGAATTTGGTATTTATTTTGAGACTGACCTAGACCATAAAATTACTAGTCCATACATAAGACCATGCAGCATAACTTTCAGGAAGTAATATCAGACCTAAGTGCCTAGAATTCTATACCTTAGGACCTACACTACAATTCTTACTCTTTGTAATACTTACCTTGCTCTTATTGTTATTTATGTCTATTACCTTGTGGCATCCAGATAACAGAGAGTGGGGAAATCAAATCCTGCCCTATAGAGTGATTCCTTTTGGTTTTTCAGAAGTTCCATCTTCAGTGGTGGTACAGAAAGTGAGAGAAATGAAAATAGTACAAATGATGTGGGAACAGCATGTAAGACATATATAAGACATTAATGTGAGGTAATATCTCTTCTCTGCAGAAAACTCCCAAGGAATTTAGAAAAGTATCATGGTGGCAGTTAGCACAGAAATCAACCACTCAACAAACCTGGATTTGGAGCCAGAGAATCCTGGGTTCCATTCCCAACTCAGTCACTTACTACCTGTGTTACCTTGGATAAATCATTTAACCTTTTGTTATCCTCATCTTTAAAATGAGGGTATTGAACTAGATCACAATTCAAGTACTTTCCAGCTCTAGAAATTGAGGATTCTATAACACGTTGTTTAAGATTTACTAATCATTCCAAATTGATATTTGGAGGAGACTTGAGATGTATGACTTTGAGAATCAAAATGTATATTTGACCCCTGGCCCAGTGGAGTGGGCACTGCAGCCATAGTCTAACGTCTAAGACCGTGATGAAAGGTACTTTGGGACATTATTGATTTACTTTTAAAAATAACCCCGATTTTTCCTAAGATATTTAGCAGATATAGAAAACAAAAAAAAAAGCATGACATGAAGTGAAAGACACTTAGAGAAAAATATTCACATTTAAACTATTACCAGTACCACTGGATGGAACGGGTTGACTAGAGACTGCTGAAATCCAGGAGGCCCTTAGGTCTGCAAGGTGAATATGGTATTCTGTTCAGGCTATTTGCCCCTGTAGCACACAATAGTTACTAACAGCCCTGTTTATATTCTCTGTGAAATTGGCAGAGAATTCTCCCAGAGCACATCATTTGCAGCTAGCTGAAGTGAAACCACAAAATTGCCTACTTTTAAACCAAAGAAAGAAAGAGGTTTTTTTTTTCTTCGTTTCTTGAAATGAAAGTTAGTGTACTAGAGCAAGGGGAAAATATGTGCAGGTTTTCAAATACTTTCATATACTGTTGTATGTTCCTACATCTTTATAAAGGATAAGAGATTGGTTGTGTTTCCTGTTGGTGATAAGACTTTCAAGTGAAGTTCTATGTCAGTGGCTCATTGAGTTAATATAGGAGTCTTAAAAGCTATACCAGCAGAATCTTACTGTTTTGTAGTTTGTAAAATCTATCTTTACTTTTCTGAAAATTGAGACCTTTATTAGTCTGTCATTTGTCACTTGGCATCTTTCCTGTTTCCCATATTTTCTCAAAAATTATACCCAGTTAATTTGCAAACATTGGCCTATTGTGGCTGGGATCCTTTCTGGATTTGGATTAGACTATTGGACCATTGGGATTCCTTTTTACAATTATTTTTAATTTTTTTTTCAGTTGAAAACATCTATTTTCTCTCCTCCCCACTTTCTACCCTGGTTAAGGAGAAGAGAAAAACAAAAATAGTCCTCCAATATTTATCATTTTCTTTTTTTAATAACTTTTCCAATTTTGTGTATGTAAGGTAGAGTCTCAGAGTTGCTTTAATTTGGGTCCCTTTAAACTCTAAAAATTTATGACTGATTTTCAATGTAGAAGTTCAGGAAGATAATGAGAGTTAACGTCTGTACAGTACTTACTATGTGCTAAGTACTTTATAAATATTATCTCATTTGGTCCTCACAATAATTCTGCAAGGTAGGAGCTATTATTAGCCCCTTTTTTTCAGACAAAGAAACTGAGGCAACAAGAACTTAAGTGACTTGCCCAGGGTCACAGTCTAGTAAGTGTCTGAGGCCAGATTTGAGCTCATGTATTCATGATCTGGCACTTGATACACTTTGCCACCTGGTAGGTGGGTAGGCTAGTCTGCCTACCCAAGACACAAAGACCAGGCAAAGTTCTGTATTTTAGCCATTTAAGGACCTTCCAAGGCAAATTTGCAGGAAAGCCTCACCACTTAATAGCTGGCTACAGGGTGATGAATTTTTCAGCCATAGAAACTCATGATTACTAACCCCTGAGGCAAAAGAGGGTTGTAAAGTCCTTTGATGTATGGAATAACCATGGATCCTCAAAGTAGTGAGAGGAGAAAGGAGAAAGGTTGCAAGACTGGAAGTTCTTCTCGCAGTTACTTTATTTAAGAAAAACCTAGTCTCAATGATGAATTGAACTACCATTTACCTGGGTGAGACAATTAGGACTGGGTGGCCTAAGGCTTAACATGCAGGGGCAAGACAGTACTTTATATGCTGGACCATGACATAATCATTCTCAGGTCTGGAGTAGTATTGCCTACTGCAGCCTCATGTTTGGACAATGCAGGAATTCCTGGATCCTGTGGGAGCAGTTTCCAAGTTAATTGTCTCACAACAGGGTACAAAACTAGCTGGAACACAAGTGCAGTACCTGGTTTGGTTCACCTGCAGTTACAAGGAACAGGAATTGTGAGCAAGTCAAGAGATGTGACAGATATTGACTCTCAGGTCCCTGGAAAATAGGGGGAGCTAAAACTATAAATTCCTCAGTAAACACCAGGCGCTGGTCAAAGCAATAAATTTTGCCAGAGGGTGAGATCATCCAGAGTGCAAAGGATTCTTGTTATGCCAAGCTCAGGGCACAGTAGGTTTGCTGGGCCTTAGCTGTGGGAAACAGGGTGTCTCTAAAATATGTTGACAGAATAAACCCTGGCTCCCAGTTACTAAGACTTTTGGAGCACATGGCAATAATCATCACATTAGTTGTAATATGGATTTTCAGAGATTCGGCATAAAAGTCATTTCCAAAAAGGACTGCCTAAAGCAGACACTCCAAGTTGCCCCACAGACCACTCTCTCCTCTCTAAATTATATCTCAGCTTTTTTTTTTATTAGTGAGGCCATAAAAGTCTCTCTCTCTCCCTCTCTCTCAGCTGATAGCTGAGAAAATTATCGGACCCTTACTAGCCATGCATCTCAGCTCTTGGGTTCATAAAAATAAATAAATAAACAAGCAAACCAGTGAACAAATGAATAAATAAAAAAATCAATGAAAAAGACAAGGGGAGAGGGAGGGCAGGACAGCAGCCCAAAGTGCCGTACGCCATGGGCAGAAGCACAGCATGTGGAGAGCTGATAATGATGGCAGCCTCCCAACTAGTTGACATCTGGCAGCCTCAGGAATGTTAACTGTCTTGCTGGCCCCAGATTATTTCTTCGCAACTACTATTTGAGGTTTACTTTCACTTTATTAAACAAGAATACAGTCAACATCACACTTCTCCCTGATATAGATTAATTCATACTATTTTGTCAAGGAAAGGACTAGAAGAATTTTTTGATGATGCAAAAAAAAAAAAAAAGAAATGGTCAAATCAGGTGGTGAATAGACCTGTGAATAGTTAAGGTACCAGAGTAATGCAGATTTAAATAAACTTTGGTGTGTCCTACTGAAAGAAAAAAAAAAATATTCCTCATGTTAGAGTACCAAGCCAAAAGACGAATTGCCAATGCCTGGCTCCCAGTAATTAGAAAAGGTTTTAAATTCTGTGAGTGAATTACATAAAATTATTCAGGAGACAATGCTTTGAGACTTCTTCAGACAGGTCAAGAAAGGCCAAGACAAAGTGACTGGAGAAAAGAAATTTTTGGACATTATCGTTTGGCAAAGGACAAACAGTAGTGGCCAATACCTTGATACCTAAACAAAAGAGAAAACAAGAAGTACTTTGCGATGCCTTGTGTGGAACAGTTTGTCAGAGTGAAACTTACAAAGTACCTATGTAGGAAAGTCAAGAAGAAAACTTTAAAGAGAAAGAAAGAGAAAACGCTTGAAAGAAAATTTCCACACATGTCTGCAGAAGCACAAAATAGAAATCTAAGCTAAGATATGGTGAATTGTTTTACTTTTCCTAATTCTATTTCACCCAAGTAAAGTTAAACTTTTTCACTTAAGTTGTAATTTAAGGCTGACTGGTAAATATGCAAATGTAAGTTCACAATAAGTGGTTTATTTAAAAAATCTCAAAAAAAAGGAAAAGAAAAAAAAATTTCTGGATTTCAGGAGTTAAGGCCTAGGTAGATCAGACTTCACATTGAAAACTGAGTGTCTGAAACAAATTAAATCCATAGACAAAGTTCAGAATGTGCATGGCCTTAAGGGAACTTTCTTAAACCATCTGGTTAAAAACCAGAGCCCATTGCTTCCAGGAAGATACATGCTGGTCCATCTGAATTGACATCTGTGTGCAGGCTGAAGTCCCTGAGGATAATTAACAGAGAAGCCTCCAACGGCAATACTGACACCAGCTTGGGGAACTGAGCTATAAAATTCTCTATATAAACAAGTGGCCTATATACCCAAAGAACTATAAATTTTGGTCTTGCCCCGGGGCACTAGAAATAGCCAGATGCTCAAATAAATTTATGTTTGAAGTACAAGGCAAACATGATAAAAATATCATAGCTACTCTCTTCACACCTTTGTTCATCATGAGACAGACAGATCAAAGATAGCTGAATAAGACCTTACATTGGGTTTTACTGTCTCAGGAGAGATGTGAGTGACAGTTCATGACAGAAGTATAGAATATGTTGCTCTTATTTACCACAAGAATTTGAGTACTTCATGTAAGGGGATTCTGGATTGCTTACAACACATATATATACACACACACACATACATATACAAGCACATGCTAACACACCAAATCTATGATCATGTGATTTTACCACGCTCTATGAAATGCCACCATCAGAAAATTATTTCCTTGGGTTAAGGTACTGTCTTCCTATTAAATGTTGTTTATGATAAATCCTTTTGAAAAATTCACAAAACCCCAAAACAGGTGACACACTAATCAACCTTTTCTCTCTCTCCCGGAATCTTGCTTCTTTGGTTAGTTAGTTTGTCTTCCTTCTGGGCGGCAGGTGGCCTCCAGTCTAGCTCCCTATAGAAAATATCCAGGGAAGCAATTGTGAAATAATATTGGAAGCAGAGCTGGTGGGATTTTTTTTATTCTGTTGTCATTGTTTGTTTTGTTTTGTTTAGAGGGAAGGAAGGAGCAAAGGCACTCTTATTCTTGTGATATCTTTCATCTGATATTGTTACAGCTTGTATTATTTTTGAACTTTCATGTATTTGTATATATTTTCCACAACTGGAGTTCTTCATCCAAAAATCATTTCTTAAATATCGAATATGTGTGATACAATTTACAAGGACCTGGGGAAAGTTTAAAAATGATTAGGCATGCTTCCTTCTTGTCTTTCAAAACAAGGATTAGATTAGACTTCAATGAAATTTTCCTTGTCCTATAAGATGAAAAGTATCTCATCTCCTTAAATATTTTATAATATTTTATCTAAACAATGGCTTCTTAATTTTGTGTGACTGTGTCAGAAACACTTTTGTCAGTCTAGTGAAGCCTAATACTAGTGTGCTGTGTTGCCTACATTAATAATTGTTGGAAATGCACAATTTTAATTACATGTTATTAAGGATAAAGATATAATTTTCCCTGTGAAATCTATCCACAGACTCCAGATTAAGAATCCTTGTTCTAGTCCTCTCTTTTGTTGTTATCACATTCCACTTCGAATAATATATTTTTTGTAAATAGTTTATTTCCCTTACCCTATATTAGACTACAAGTTCCTTGAGGGCAGAAGTTTTTTGTGATTTTTCCTTTTGTATCCCCAGCAACTATAGCATTGCCTTGTATGCAAAAAAATAGTAATAATAAATTTTTTAATTAATAGAGCTTCCTAGAGCTTAAAATGTAGCTCTGTAGACATAAATATTTAAGGATGCA
Source organism: Phalanger gymnotis (assembly GCA_028646595.1). NCBI lineage: Eukaryota > Metazoa > Chordata > Mammalia > Diprotodontia > Phalangeridae > Phalanger > Phalanger gymnotis. Next base: position 233,509,745 of record CM053624.1, on the reverse strand, counting down.
ATACTATACAAAAACATACAATGACTACAGTTCAAAATTGTGTGCAGTGAGAACATACAAGATTTAACAAAGTACATTCTTTGTTGGAGGAAAGATAAATCATTTCCTATCAGGTAAGATAGACTGGTATAGACTCAGGAGGTGGCATTTGAGCTGGGCATTTAAGAATGAGTAGGATTTCAGCAAGAAGAGAAAGAGAGGGGAGAGTATTCTAGTTGTAGGGAATATACTGATAAAGGGCCAAGAATGGTAAATGATAGGATATTTATGTGAGGATAGTGAGTAGTCTAGTTTGGATGGCACATGTGTATGGAGAAGTGTGGTTTGTGATGGGGTTGGAAAGGAAGTGGTTCCAGATTTTGGAGAGACTTGAAGATCAAAGGCATAAATCTGAGGAGTCTCAAAATGATTTTTCCATTGATTACCAGAAGATTACTTTTTATCTCACTCTACCTTCCCAACTACTCTTTCTTTGTTGTCTTGATCTATTAGAATGTTAGCTGCTTGATGGCAGTAACTAGCTTGCTTGTTTTTAAGTAAATCCTAGTATTTAGCCCAATTCTTGACATATTGTAAGGGCTGAATAGATTTATTTTTTCATCCATTCATTCTCATTCACTTATTGGCTTTAACATATTTTCATAACAACTACTATTTATAAAGAACTTTTAGATATGTGAAGTGCTTCTGAAGTTTTTTTTTTAAATTTTATCCTCAAAAAATCTTGGAAGGATGGTTAGATTAATAAGATTACATTTATGATCAGCTTTATCATCTCAAGCACACGACCTAATTTTATTCTCACTAAAATCCTGTGACATAATAGTTTAAGCACTATGATCCCCATTCTACAGCTCAGTAAACTGACATTCAGTGATTTCCCTAAAGTGTTACTGTTATTTAGTAGTAGAGCCAGGACTCGAATGTTGGACTATGGATTCTATATTCAATTCTCTTTCCACTGTATCATGCTGCAATGGTGAACATTTGTACTTTCATCTTTCTTTCATTCTCTTTTTAAATTATTATTTATTTATTTAATATTTTTAGTTTTCAGCATTGATTTCCACGAGAGTTTAAATTACAAATTTTCTCCCTATTTCTACCCTCCCCCCACTCCAAGACGGCATATATTCTGATTGCCCCGTTACCCAGTCAGCCTTCCCTTCTGTCACCCCACTCCCTCCCCAGCTCTTTTTCCCTTACTTTCTTGTAGGGGAAGATAGATTTCCATGCCCTATTGCCCGTATATCTTATGTCCTAGTTGCATGTAAAAACTTTTTTTTTTCAACATGTACTTTTAAAACTTTGAGTGGCAAATTCTCTCCTTTCCTCCCTCCCCACTCACTCTCCCTAAGGAGGCAAGCAATTCAACATAGGCCACATGTGTATCACTATGCAAGACCCTTCCACAATGCTCATGTTGTGAAAGACTAACTATATTTTGCTCCTTCCTATCACACCCCCCCTTTATTCGATTTTCTCCCTTGACCCTGTGCCTTTTCAAAAGTGTTTGCTTTTCATTACCTCCTCCCCCTATCTGCCCTCCCTTCTGTCATCCCCCCCCCTTTTTATCTCATTCCTCCTTTCCTGTGGAGTAAGATGCCCAATTGAGTGTGTATGTTATTCCCTCCTCAGGTCAAATCTGATGAGACCAAGATTCACTCATTCCCCCTCGCCTGCCCTGTTTCCTTCCAATGAACTACTTTTTCTTTCCACTTTTATGTGAGATAATTTATCCCATTCTATCTCTCCCTTTCTGCCCTCTGTCTATATGTATATATATATATATATATATACATATATATAACACATATATATATACATATACATATATATATACATATACATATATATATACATGTATATTCCCTTCAGCTACCCTAATACTGAGGTCTCATGAATTATACACATCATCTTTCCATGTAGGAATGTAAACAAAACAGTTCAATTTTAGTAAGTCCATTATGATTTCTCTTTCTTGTTTACCTTTTCATGCTTCTCTTGGTTCTTGTGTTTGAAAGTCAAATTTTCTATTCAGCTCTGGTCTTTTCACTGAGAAAGCTTGAAAGTCCTCTATTTTGTTGAAAATCCATATTTTGCCTTGGAACATGATACTCAGTTTTGCTGGGTAGGGGATTCTTGGTTTTAATCCTAGCTCCATTGACCTCCAGAATATCATATTCCAAGGCTTTCAATCCCTTAATGTAGAAGCTGCTAGATCTTGTGTTTCCACAATTGATTGTGTTTTCACAATACTCAAATTGTTTCTTCTGGCTGCTTGCAGTATTTTCTCCTTGATCTGGGAGCTCTGGAATTTGGCAACAATGTTCCTAGGAGTTTTCTTTTTGGGATCTTTTTCAGGAGGTGATCTGTGGATTCTTTCAATTTCTATTTTGCCCTGTGGTTCTAGAATATCAGGGCAATTCTCCTTGATAATTTCTTGAAAGATGATATCTAGGCTCTTTTTGTGATCTTGGCTTTCAGGTAGCCCAATAGCTTTAAATTATCTCTCCTGGATCTATTTTGCAGGTCAGTCATTTTTCCAACAAAATATTTCACATTGTCTTCCATTTTTTCATTATGTTGGTTCTGTTTTATAATATTTTGATTTCTCATAAAGTCACTAGCTTCCACTTGTTCCAATCTAATTTTCAAGGTAGTATTTTCTTCAGTGGTCTTTTGGACCTCCTTTTCCATTTGGCTCATTCTGCTCTTCAAGGCATTCTCCTCCTCATTGGCTTTTTGGAACTCTTTTGCCATTTGAGTTAGTCTATTTTTAAGGTGCTGTTTTCTTCAATATTTTTGGGGTCTCCTTTACCAAGTCATTGACTTGTTTTTCATGGTTTTCTCACATCCTTCTCATTTCTCTTCCCAATTTTTTCTCTGTCTCTCTAACTTGCTCTTCCAAATCCTTTTTGAGCTCTTCCATGGCCTGGGGCCAGTTCATGTTTTTCTTGGAGGCTTTTGATGTAGGCTCATTGACTTTGTTGACTTCTTCTGGCTGTATGTTTTAATCTTCTTTGTCACCAAAGAAAGTTTCCAAAGTCTGAGTGTGAATCTGAGAGCATTTTCACTGCCTGTTCATGTTCCAAGACAACTACTTGACCCCTGAGCTTTTTGTCAAAGTATGACTGCTCGTAGAGTAGAGAGTACTTTGTCCCAAGCTTTAGGGGCTGCACTGTCATTTTCAGAGCTATTTCTACACAGCAAGATCTTCCACACCAGCGCTCCTCCTCCCCCAAGAACCCCCAACCAGGACTGCAACTCAGATCTAAGCAGGCTCTGTACTCCTGCTCTGATCTGCCACTTAATTCCTCCCACCAGGTGGGCCTGGGGCTGGAAGCAACTGCAGCTGTAGGTGTGTAAGCAGCCTCAGAGCTATACTACCTCCACCACCCCTGGGGAGATGGCTGAACTGTTAACTCCTTTCCCTCTGGCCCCGAAGTTTGTTCCCATTAACCTTCTCTGTTGTCTTTGGAGTTTGTGGGTTGAGGAGTCTGGTGACTACCACAGCTCACTAATTCAGGGAGCTAAAGCCAATTCCACCTGGCTCTTGGTTTAGTTCATCTGGGTGTGTCCCATGCTGGGCTCTGCTCTGCTCTGCTCCCGGCATGGTACAGTGCGATAGACCTTACTCAGCGATCATCCGGGCTGTCCTTGGCTGGAGCCCTGCTTCCCTCTGCTATTTTGTGGTTTCTGAAGTTCTAGAATTTGTTAAGAGCCATTTTTATAGGTGTTTGGAAGGTCATGGGGGAGAGCTTTAGGTAAGTCCCTGCTTTCTAGCTGCTATCTTGCCTCTGCCCCCCCCATCTTTCTTTCTATATTTCAGTTGGTAATGTGAAAGTTTATTTAGCATTTAAAGTTATGTAATCTATTTCTTCTAGTATACATAGAGGAAATCTGGACCAGTGTATAATTTGATATTTAGGTATCACCTAAAGACCTCACCTTTTAAAACTTTTTTATAATTTTATCCATTTATTTACTTTTAGTTTTCAACATTCACTTCTATGAGATTTTGAGTTCTAAATTTTCTCCCCCTCTCTCTAGTCCCTTGCTTCCCAAGATGGCAATCTGATATAGACTATATTTGTACAATTATACTAAATACATTTCCACATTAGTCAGGTTGTAAAGGAGAATTAGATTAAAAGGGGAAATACCAGGAGAAAGAAGAAGCAGAAGGAAAGAGAGAGAATAGTATCCTTCAATCTGCATTCAGACTCCATAGTTCTTTCTCTAGATGTGAATAGCATTTTCCATCATGAGTCTTTTGTAATTGTCTTAGATCCTTGTTTTGTTGACAAGAGTTAAGTCTGTCAAAGTTGGTCATTGCACAGTATTGCTGTTACTGTGCACAAGGTTCTCCTGGGTTCTGCTCACTTTACTCAGCTTCATCTCAAGTCTTTCTAGGTTTTTCTGTAATCCACTTGCTCATCATTTCTTATGGAGCAATAATATTCCATTACATTCATATACCATACTTGTTCAGTCATTCCCTAACTGATGGATATCCCCTCCGTTAACAAATCTGGGCCACCACAAAAAGAGTCGCTATAAATATTTTTGTACATATGGGTCCTTTTCCCATTTTATGATCTCTTTGATATACAAACCTGGAAGTGGTATTGCTGGGTCAAAGGGTATGCACAGTACTATAACCCTTTGGACATAGTTCCACATTGCATTCCAGAATGGTTGGATGAATTCACAACTCAACCAACAATGCCTTGGTGTTCCAATTTTCCCACACCTTCTCCAATAGTTATCATTTTCCTGTTTTGTCATGTTAGCCAATCTGATAGATGTGAAGTGGTACCTCAGAGTTATTTTAATTTGCGTTTCTCTAACCAATATATGACTATAGATAGCTTTAATTTCTTCAGGTGAAAACTGCTTGTTCTTGTCCTTTGACCATTTATCATATGGGGAATGACTTGTGTTCTTATAAATTTGACTCAGTTCTCTATATATTTTAGAAATTATGCCTTTATCAGAGTCTCTGGCTATAAAAAATTATTTCCCAGCTTTCTGCTTCCCTTCTAATATTGTTTCATTGGCTTTGTTTGTGCAAAAACTTTTCAATTTAATCAGAATTACTCATTTTGGCTTTCATAATGTTCTCTATCTCTTCTTTGTTCATAAATTCTTCCATTATCCATAGATCTGATAGGTAAACTATTCCTTGCTCTCCTATTTTGCTTATAGTGTCACCCTTTATGTCTAAATCATGTACCTATTTTGACATTATCTTGGTATACAATGTATGAAACTATGCCTAGTTGCTGCCATGCCATTTTCCAGGTTTCCTGATAGTTTTCGTTAAATGAATTCTTATGCCAGAAGCTGGTGTCTTTCGGTTTATCAAACAGTAGATTACTATAGTCGTTGACTAGTGTGTCTTGTGTACCTAACCTATTCTGGTGATCTAACATTCTATTTCTTGTCCAGTACCAAGTGGGTTTGATGATTGTTGCTTTATAATATAGTTTTAGATGTGGTATGGCTATGCCAGCTTTACGTTACTTTTTCAATGAAATAATTGGTTTCCACCAAATTGTTTTTCACACAGGAAGGAAAAAGGGGTTTCTTGCACTAAAGAGGCATAATCTACCCAAAACAGGGTGATACCATCATCAGGGGAGGCTATTTATTCCTTAAATAGAAACAATGCATCCTATTGTATACACACATGCATATATGTTAATGGCTTAGCAACTTAGTGACTTGCTGTAGAACACTTAGAATTTTATTTCACTTGGACTTATCTTCAATATTATAATGGATATATCTATATATAGGCAGATATCTACATATAGATATCTATATATAGAGATAGATAGATAGATAGATAGATAGATAGATAGATAGATAGATAGATAATATCTTGCCTAAATATAAACAAGTTAAAAAGTGAAGGCCCTTGCTTTCAATAACCCACATAGCTGTCTCTTCAGGAGTAGGTTTTGATCCTTGTGGAAATGAAGGGGTGGAGGTTGGAAGGATTCGTTTGGAAATTGTGAAATAGGATTTTTTCATCTGTTGGTAAGGTGGAGCCCCTGACCCTATTCAGTTAACTTTGGTTGATATGTCACTAATTCTATTTGTAAATTGAAGAAAAGAAACAAATCAGATACTAAATGACATCATGCCTTGCAGACTGTCATATGCACTCTGCAGTGAGAAGGTATTCAGTGAACTTTCCCTTGATCTGAAGAATTCATTTCAAGGAACAGACAACACATCAACTCTCTACTCCTAATTGCCAGGAAGGGAACAAGGTGAGTATCTAATGCTCCTTTGATCATTTATAATGTCTATTTGTATTTGTAGATGGGAAAACAAAGAAAGAAAGCGGACTACTCATTTTCGAATGTAAGCCAAGAATCCAGAATTTACATGCAGCGTAGAAATCTCTGATTCTGAGAAAATGAGGGAAGAAAATCTTTAGATTCATTGCTTCAGAAAGATGAGCTTTGAGGCATTAAAGGGAGTATAGTAATATACTCTTCAAGGTATCTTGCACCTGTGGGAAATGAAAAATGACAAGTAGTTATAATATTGATAGCCAGTTCAAGTGAAAAAAATTTCCAAATATTGTGTAGCAGGTCACTAAGTTTCCAAGTCATCAAGCCCACATAGGAGGCTAGAGCTATGTTTACTCTATTATGTAACACAAAGGGGGGTGGGAGACACTTTGAGAGCAATGAGGAAATGTACATGTAAGGGAAAGAACACAGGTAAAGCAAATGTGTGTGTATATACACATATACATACCAACATGCACACATACATAAACTGACCTAGTAACCACCTGGTTTGTTTCTAACTGACATGTCTAGCACCCTTCTTTGGCTGCACTGAGATGTGTGGTGAAGAATTTGGAGTAAGGACACTTTAAGTCAGTGCCATTTAAGTCAAGAATGTGACTTACCTCTTGAAGACTTATATCTTATTTAATTTGAATGGCAAATGCTCAAGCTGAATTCTTCAGCCTCCTACTACCTAGGCTACTTATGAACTGTGAGTAACACTTGCTAACCACCACTTGAATATCTGCCAAGACTTAATGCTTATCTCAGTGGAGGACAGTAGGGAATTCTTGCTTTTGGAACTCTTTTGACAGAATAGCAGTTCTATACCAATAATAAAAAGAGTAGTACTCAGCTTGCTGGCCACTCTTCCCGTACTCTTTTAGGAATGGGTAAAGAGTGCTTTTTCTTCCCTTTTCGTGGATTATTGTACCCAAATAAAAGTATTCTAAGCTTATTTTACACAAAGAGTTTATTTCTAAAGTGGCCAAATTTCTGTTTTACTCACAGAAAATACTGTTTCTTGACCGCTATACTGTACTTTTGGGTATAAACAGTCATCTCTATTGGTTAAAAGATTAAGTGATGTGTGCAACCCATGACAACCTGTGGATAATTCAATATAGCCATTCAACTCAATAGACACTTACTAAACAACACCTGTTTACTACATGCAAGGAACGGTGCTGGTTCCTGGGGATAGAAGCAAACAACAAAATATTGCCTGCCTTCAACAACACATTGCTGATGGATCTTCAGTGTCATGCTCAAAAGTAAAGGACAAGAAGATAGATGATTAAATACACCTCTCTCTTGCTAGAGAAAGGTGTTTAGTAGGAAACTGAATATGGCATGATACAAGAATCTTGGTGTGTTGGTTAGTTTTGCTTTATTGGTTTTCTTTATTGCAAGGTGTCATGCATGTGTGCATATGTGCATGTGCATGCGCATGTGAACTTTGCTATGTGTTGTATATCATATAACGTATTATATAATGTAAAAAAAAAGACACCAAATGAACTTTGTGTTTTAATATGAAGAATAGACCTTTTGTTTTTGGTATAATGCTTTGAGTTTGCCAACTGCCATTAGATATTTTTTCCTCTAAATCTGCTACAAAATACTTTGGTTGCTGGGGTCTCCATGGCTGCTGTTCTGCCTCATCCAACAAGTTATTCCCACTCTGCAGGATTTCAGGGGCACAGTGAACAGCAGTGCTAGCTATACTTGACTCATGATCAGTTGAAAGAGCCCAATAAATCACTCCCTTTCACTGGAGAGCGGGGAATTATTGATCGCCAGTGGCTCCATTAGCTCTGTATGACTTCACTGAAATTAAAATCTTTAGGGCTTGATCCTCCTCTCAGATAGCTATCTGTGTACACAGGGGCTAATCTTACCTCGAGTAGAGCCATGGCATTTCCCCCCCTCCCTTCTTTACTACCTGGGTACTTGAGAAGAGCAGGTGATCTCCTTTAGAATTTTAATAGGCTACCAGTTAAAGTAGTGTCTCTGACCTTTATGAAATTAAAGAGCAGGAAAGGCATTGCCAGGTAGACTTAACAGATCATTCTCTGTCCAGTGGCCACTCTCCATTTGCGGATGTCTGCTATTTTCCTGAGGGGGAAAAAAGGGCTTTTCTTACAGCTCCCTATGAGGCTCATCAAGATTCAATTGAAATGTTTAAACCAGGCAAATCAGCTGTTATTAAGTAAGATGGACTGAGACAGAAAGATACAGGGTTGTACATGTTTCATTCCACAGTCTTTATCACCCTGATGTACATATAGTGGCCTTGTTATATTAATGGCAGGTCCTAAAATGTTTATTTTGCTCTTGCCTGGATTCTTGAATCTATCAATAGAAACACACTAAAATTGTTTCTCTGCTATTATCGGAGGGATAGCACTGTGAAATTGCTGCTGAAAATTTAGCACTCTCACTAGATGAAAATAAAAACCCAGTGTCTTTTGCTTATGTAGCATTTCTATCCTTAAACCTTGAGATAGGTAGATAGGGAAATAACTGTTTTTCACCAGAACTAATCCTTCCCTATCTAATGTGACCACTTAAAAAGCATGTATATATATTGTAAGTTTTCTGCAGAGCATTGTAACAAGGTTTTTGACCAAAATAATACACTATTTTCACTAAGGTTATTGGATGGGAAAATCACAAAGCCATGTTTAGTAGGAGAGACTATTTAAAAAGTAATGTTTGGTTACATTTAGAGAGAGATGTCAAAGCACCTGTGGGTTCTGTTGTTTTTGTTGTTATTTTAACCACACAGACATATTTTGAAATTGATAGACCTGGCATACTGTGTCTAGACATATTCAAAAAATCTACATCCTTCTCTTGATATGATTTGGAAGATAGCCATGTTTCTGCCAACTAAAGTTTATGTTAGCCATCGATGAGATGGAGAGAATAAATTTTAAGCCCTTGTCTTTCTTTTAGGTACTCAGATAGTCTCGGTGCCCTCTGAATTTCCAATTCAACCTTATTGTTCAAAAGAATTACTTTCTCAGAGAATAACATTATAAGAGAATAGGAAAGAAATTGGTGTTTCATATGATGGGTCAGGGAAATTCGCAAATGGTCTAATCAAGTATCTTCATAAGTTGTAGTATTAATTTTTTAACATGTGCCTATGAGTTAATAAGCAATAATTTTGGGGCCCCTTTTTGTGATCAGAAAACAAATCCTTTGATCATATACCAAAGAAACTGAAGACATTGTCCCTGTGCTTTAGGAGCTTATCAAAACTCAAAAGAGTAAAAGATATAAAGCTATAGGTATAGTTATACATGTATGTGCCTAAATGCACATACATTATATACACACATGCACATTTATAGATAAATACATACATATATACACACATATTTATCCATATGTGCACATACAAATATGGTTTTGGGAAATCCCATAATAGCTAAGGAGATACTGAACTAAAGAGAGGAAGAGAAACTTGATTTGATAAAAATAACTATGAAAAGCTTCATGGCAGAGGTTAGATTTGAGAAACAAAGAGGTATGAACTGACAGGAGAGGGCTAGGACAGAGACCCCAAGAAAGAGTAGACAGAGAGGAGAAGATGTCTGGAAGAAAAAGAACTTTAATTCACAGAAAGAAGACCATAATCTTTTCATAGAAAAGGATAATTTGGAAAGGAAAATGTGTCCATTTTCACATTTTCAGGATATTAGTCCTCTGTTTACAATGTAGCAGACTGGTGCCTGTCGTTCTAGTCTAGCCCCAATATCTGTTCCTGGGTCAGCCTTTGACTTACTGTTTCTTGTTGTGTAAGTCACTTAACCTTTGTGCATTGTAGTATCTTTGTCCATAAATAGAGATGACAATACTCACTGGGTATGTGTTGCTTAGATTAGGTAATATATGATTGTAAATAGCAATATATATGCTAAATAATGATGATAATGCCATCTATCAGAGGAGATGCTTGAAGAAGCAATGCCAGGCAGCAATATGAATAGCATCTCCTGCAGAGAGAAAGCCTCTAGCAGTTGATTACTTGGCTATAGGGCTCAGGTTTTGTAACCGAGTTAGAATTTCCTCCCTCCTCCACCATCAAATTCTTTTTACATTAGATTTTTTTTTAGAAATTAAATAATAAGTCAGTCTGACTAGAAAGAGAAAACTAATTGTTATAAAAAAGGACTGTATGGCTTTCTAATTTGGCAGGTGATGATTTGAAGCCTGAGGCCATAGAATTTTAAAGTTGTAATGGATCCTACTAACCTATTTGGACCCTTTCTTTTACAGAATAGGAAACTAAGGCCCAGAGAGTTTCCTACTATTTTTACACATTTAGTCCTAATGTCTTTGTCTCAACCCACAGAGATGGAGTTATCTGAAGATCATTAGATATTTGAATTTCAAGGCTTCTTTTTTTTCAATTCTAGAGAATGAATTTAGCTATTTTCTTAACACCAATTCCCTTACTCAGATCCTTAACATGGGTAATAACAGTACAGGCAAAACAGAGCCTGCACTTGCCATTTTTGTTACATTAGGGAAGATATTTATATATATATATATATATATATATATATATATAAAATTGAACAGCATGTTGTCATATCTTTCTTTCTCCAGATGCTATTTAACTCACATTACTAAGTTATGGTACAGGTACCATGGGGTCACTGTAAGGAAAAATGAATGCCAAGGAGCTCTCTACGAAGTTAAAGGAAATACATGGGTTTCAGAAGGGGGAAAACTGCTTTTGTGGGCTGGTCAAGAATCAACTTTACTTTTGAAACCTGGACAGCTTTGCAAAGGGAGTAGTAGTGATGGCTCCTTACCTTCAACTTAGACTATCATTTTTTCTCGAGGGAAAGAATTATCTGATTCTTGAATCTGATTTTCATCAAAATGCTTCTGCGTTTTGTTTGGTACTAAGGGAATTTTCTACTTTGGATCTAAATACTCATCATAGCTCCAGAATAAGAATACTTAACCTTTTTTGTGTCATGGCAGTCAGGTAAAGCCTCTAAACACATACTGAGGATAATGTTTAAAATAAAATATATAGGATTAAAAAAGAAACCAATTATATTTAAATAAAGATATACTTTCTTTTTCCTATTCAAGTCCATGGACTTAAATATATCTGGGTAATTATGAATCTCAGAGATGATTACTAAGGAGGGACAACTTTACATAGGCCAAAATAGGATGGTTGCTTTTTTGCAGGGAGGAAAGAGTGCTCTAGCGGAGAGAATGTTGAACTTAAAGAGTAGAACAGCTTGGGCTAGAACATGTATCTGAGACTTAATTTACTCATTTAAAAATGGGAATAATAATGATTATTAGTAACAGCGATAATACTACTTTTATATCTACCTCATAGACTTGTTGAGATTGCAGAACACTGCTGGGTTTCAGTACCTCTATTTTAAAACCCTCCATTTTCATGATGCTTGGATGTAAGAAGTCATGTATTCCGGTATCTGCTGCCCTCTTCTTTTGTAACTATGAGATAAACTCAAGTTCAGGAAAGTCTTGTTCAGCTGTTGAAGTCAGCCTAATGTGAACGACCCTTAGGTAGCTTTCCAGTTCATGCCCTTACCTTAGCAACTGTCTCCAACTTTTTTCTTTCCACAATGTCCAAATTCTGGAAATGTCTGGCTTAACAAATGTTCTGTCGTCCACATGTATTTTTTTAAAAAAATGTTTGTTAATGTATGTTGACGGATACTGCAATCCTTGAAGAAATTGGTGCTATTTCCTAAAGAAGCATGGCTAACTGTAGTCTTTTTTTATAAAAGCTTTGAGTAATCTTTCCTGCTAAAACAAAGAAAGTCATTTTTATTCCATGACAAGGCAAAAGCTCTTTGTGAGTGTTAAAGTGCTATTTACATGTGAACTATTATTTCAGGAGTGCCAGGAAAATCTTTCTGCCCTTCCAGTACTTCCTCCGCCTGTTTATTAATGTATGAAATTCTTCTAACAGCATACAGTGTCTTTTATTACACTATTGGAAATAGGGTACAAAATACCTCTGAAAAAGATAACCCATATATTTAAATTCATACTCCAGTCTAAATGGGTGATAATAAATCTTTTCTGGGGAAGAGGTTTTAAGAGAGAAGAGATATTGAAAAGGCAGGATGTACTGGATACCTAAAGGGTGACAAGATTCACTACAAGGTGAGAGAGAGCCTCAAGAAGGAGATGCTCCAAGTGACCAAGTAAAATTTCTTGTTCCAAGGTTTTGACCAAATTGTGAACCCTAAAACACCCTATCAACAATATAAGTCTATCAACTGAGACACCTGTTATATTAGTGTAACATTTAAAAGATTTATTATATGCAATAGATTTTACTGGGTGCTGGGGAGATAAAAATATGATGAAATAGTCTGTCATAGAGCTTCCATTCTACTAGGAGATTATAGCATGTAAGCAGATCAGCACATACATGGTAATTTGAAGCAGGAGAAGGGACTAACAAATAAGGAGAAGGCATCCTAGAGGAAGTACTACCTGAGCTGATCTTTGAATGAACCAGGGATTTTAAAAGGCAAAGTAGAGGTGAAGATAGTGCATTTCAGACACAGTAGAAAGAACATGTAGAGGGAAAAAAAAGTAAAGATAGGATATTGAGTCTGGGGAACAGCCCACAGGCCATTTTGGCTTGAGGATGGAATTTGATAAGGAAAGTGAAATAAGCCCGGAAAGCTAGCATAGAACCAGATGCTAATTTCCTTCCTTTTATCATATAAGCTGCTGCATATGCTATAACATTTGGCAAGCCCTGGGCAGTCCTTGTACTCTCATATCTAATGGTGGTACCGACAGATGAGTTAAACTTAATTTTAAGAATCACAAAATTCCCGTCATTGACATTTTGATTCATTCCCACAAACTTTTCATGTACCTGATGAAAATAGGTCCTTCCATGAACTATCGTGCATTGTTAAAGAATGAGCTTTCTCAGCATTGGTATTCAGAAACTGTTTATAGTGTAACAGGCAGCATAGACTTGTATACTAATCCTTAATTGTGGCATAAAGTCTGTGACAACCATCTGCTTAGGCCACCACATTTTTCTCCCGTTCAGGCTCAGTGAAATTAAAATATTGACAGGAATAATTTTACAGGGTGAACAAGTTAATAGAGAAATTGAAGTTGACTATACTTTTTGAATTAAAGTTTACATTCCATTTTACCTTTGTATCTGCAGAAAGAACTAAACTAATTAATATTATGTCAGTAGTTTAGTCTATAAGTATTTATTAAGTGCTTTTTATGTATCTGGTACTGTGCTAAATGCTGAGGATACAGAGAGAGGCAAATGATAGCACCTGGTCTCCAGGAGTTCACAGTCAATATATTTTAGTAAGATTCTAAAGTGAAATACTTATCTGATCTCATTGAGGGATATATTCTGTTCAATAACAGATGGTGATCCTTGTCATTATATCCCTAATGCCTAGAAATAAGGCTTGGGATACAGTAGGTTCTTTAAAATATTGTTGACTGATATAAAGTCATATGGTTACCTGATTAATATGAGGCAAAAACTTGAGGAAAAGTCATAAGTGTCAACTTTGAGAGAAATCTCTAATGGGATTTGTCATTGGGCCAGTTCTGTTGAAGATGAATTCCACCTTACATTTTGGAATAGCACAAAGCTAGGAAGCATATTTAACATATGTAATAATAGAACCTAGGTGAAAAAAGAGTTTTGGCTGGTCAGAAATACAGGCTAAATCTAGTAAGATAAAATATAATAGGGATTAATAACAGCTATTTTATTATGCTTTAAAGTTTTCAACACATTTTGCACATAATATCTTCTGCCAGAAGCCTGTACTAAGCATCCTGAATGCTAGTGCCTTCCCTTTATTGATCATCTTCAACTTATGTTGCATACATCTTGTGTGTGCATGATTGTTTGCATGTTTTCTCCCCCACTAGACTGTAGGAATTGAGAGCAGGGATTATCTTTTGCTCTTCTTCTTTTTTTCCTTTTTTTAATTTATTTTCAGTGCTTAGCACACTGCCTGGCACATAGAAGATGCTTATTAAGTGCTTGTTCACTGACTAGACTTCACAATAACCTGCTAGCTAACTACAACTATTATTGTATATTTTATTTTTATAGAAGAGATAACTGAGTACAGAGAGATTAACTCATTTGCCTATAGTCACACAACTAGGAGAGGTCAGAGGTTTGATTTGGAGCCAGGCCTTCCTGACTCCAACTCCAGCACTGTATCCATTATACTTTGCTCCTTTCTAAAGTAAAAGTAATTAATGTTCTATGTTTAGGATAAAGAAAATCAGCTAAGTTCTGGATAAAAAAAAAGTGTGGCTGGACAGCAGCTATGTGACAAAGTTTTTAGGCCTTGATACGTGCATTGTTCACCACGACCATTTTCAGCTTTTTACATCACTCATAACAGCCTAAGAAGGATTATCATGCATAGTTACAAAGGGGAAAACTAGCAGTAATGGGTGGACAGTCAAGTTGAAAACCATTTATTTAGTACTTATCATGTGCCAGGCATTGTGCTAAGCTCTGGTAATAAAAAAGAAAGGCAAAACCAGTCTTGGCCCTTAAAGAACTCACATTCTAACAGGGGAAGAGACTCATAGACTTTTAGAGCTAGAGGGACCAAAGGGCCTAGTCCAAACTCTTCACTATATAGATGAAGAAACTGAGGTCCATATAGATCAAATTATTTGCTGAAATTCTCATGGCTAGTGAGAAGTTTAGAGTCTAGGAGTCTAGTGTGTAGAAGCCAGGACTCCTGACCATGCAACCCTAAAATTTCCTAGCCCCACTGACTAAAGACATAGCAGGTCGTAATTCATTCAAGATGATGAGACAAAAACAGGAAGAAAGCCCTCTTGTTCTCTCATCTAGTTATCTATCCCTCAGGTTCTGTGGGTTTTTTAAATAAGTTTTTCTTTTATAAAGCAACCTTTCTTATATTTAATTCTGGTAGCAGAATATATGTATTCTAATATATGGAATTACTGTTTAGAAACTTATAAGATATATTGTTGTATGAGAGTGACACAATTTTAGAATTGGAAATATCATATCATATCTAAAAATTAATAATTCAGGATGGATGTACATACTGGGAAATTGTAAGCAATATATAATATAATACTTTATAAAATATTGACCCTTGATTCTAAGCAAAAATACATAATGCCAAGGTAATCAGAAATTAAAAAGCTTTCCTTTTCATATAGTATGGCAGCTGGGAATTATCAAAAAGTGTTAAGGAAAAAAAGAGAAAAGACAAAAAAGACAATGCTTCTAGAAACTATGACCTTTATGCAGCACCCTACCAACCCCAAATTGCACATGTTTGAAGTGAGAATTTGGTTGAGTGCCTTGAGTGCAAAAACCTTTGTGCATTCCTCTTCTAAGCTGCAATTTCTCCTCCAATTAGAAAGTAAAATATTGTTAGAGTATTTCATTTCCTGTCACATAAAAAATAATAAATGTTCCAAGGATTGGCAAATTATCTCAGTGCTGCCTCAATATTTACTTGATGAAGTGAACTAATAGAGGGGTTTGGCTATAAGCTTAAAGTTAAACTATGAATATAATTGTCTGTAAGCATTTTCTGAAAAAGGCACACAGAGAGTGAATCTACTCAGATGTACAATTAAATGGAACAAGGTAAAAATTCAGTAGCTTGTTTCCTTTTATAAGCTCTCTTAGACATTTTGTAGAACGTTGTGAGTACTGATTTATTAGGAAATGTCTGCAGACAAATTCAAAGGTTTTTGTTAACTTCATCTTGAAAGAATCTTTTTTTTTTTAAGGCAGAAAGTCTCCATTATCATATCTGTTTATTTTTCATCCTCATAAGTAAATTTGATATTAAAAATGGAACAGCATTATTAAAAATTTCCTTGGCATCTAATATTGATTATTTAAGATCTTTCCTTAATTACAGAAGTGTCTGATGACCTGTCCTAGGTCTTCATTCTTCAAAATCATTTTTGGGCATTATTTGACAGTCTAGATTTTATTTAGGTATTCTCTCTCCTGCCTTAGCTGCCATGATTCTAGTCTTTCCTGTTTTGTTTTGTTTTTCATTTTTCTGACTTTTTCTTCTGGATCTCCTTCACTGATTTACTGTCCTTCTCCAAGGCCCTACATGTAATGGTCTCCAAAGGATCTGTCAAGTGTTAAGAGGCTTTATTATTTCACAGACCATACTTAAAACCTTTCTCAGCTTAGTAGGTACTGCCAGAGTTTGAGCTCTACTAAGCTTGGTTTTGAGATGCCAGGATCAAATTCAAAGCATGATTAGACACAGGAAAGGTGCACTAGTGGCAGCATGCTTAGTAACAGCAATAACAATGAAAAACATCTCCATTTTTTATCAAGTATCTAGTTTTTGTTCTTGTGAATCTGAAACTTCTGCTAGAGGGAATGAACATTCCACATATGGGCAAGAGAAGTGAGTTACTCAAAAGTATGGGTGCAAAACTGAGCTAGGAGGATTTTATTTTTATTCCTCATTTTAGTTTTGCCAACTAGGTATGATGTTAATTTGTGCATTTGGTAAATGCAAAGATAATAAAATATCATTACCTCCCCCACTCTAACCATTGCATTAGAGAGATTAGGAGGTCAGCCTATATTTTAAGCATATTTTTGTTTTCCTTTTGGTTTACTTTGGTTTCTTAGGTTGATAAATAGTTTCCCCCCCCCCACCCCCAGCCCTGTTCTGATGATACAAGCAAAATATACATAATAAAAGGAATGCTTTCTATATTCAGATAATCAAATCTGCTTGAGCCTGAAGACATTTATGCTGTGAGGACAGCAGGAGACTGACTTTCTTAACATCTTTTGTAGAACAAAAAGGTGATGAGGGAAAGGGAGGGTTCTTAGATAACAGATTTCCCAAGGGCTTAGAAAATGCTAAATAAAACCATCACATTTTGAGTTGGGTATGAATCACCATTTGAAACTTGAAATTGAGAAGACTGTTGTTGGGATTGGAATTTGAAATGAGTCATTCACCTTCCAGAGACCTGCATATCATAAAGCTGAATATTGCCTAACAGAGAGTATAAGCAAAGAGTCTCAGTAGACACATTACTGGAGCTGGAGCACATTGACTGCTTATGAACAATTTCTACAGCAGCCAGATTGTCAGAGTTGAATGAAAACCTGTTGTTTGCCAACTGTGGACCCCATCACCATTAGCTGAGGGAACAGATCCAAGTATGTTATTCCTCTTAGTGCTTCTGCCAGGGACCACTTCTGTGACCACTGAGCTGCATACTACCAGCCTTTCATCCAAAAAACCCAACCAAAACAAAAGAGAAATTTGTTCCTGTCAGACCAAGTAGTAGGTGAGGGAAGGAGCACTAGGAGAAGGAAAGAGTAGAGAATAGCTGTTAGGAAAAACAACAAAAACAACACAGTAAATATCAGCTAGAAGTCATGGAATAATGTCTTCCCAAAAATCATAACTAATCCATCTTGCTAATCAGAATGGAGTTTGGCACTGTAAGTGTGTGTGTGTGTGTGTGTGTGTGTGTGTGTGTGTGCACATGAGTGTGTGTGTTTATCTGTGGTTTAGTTTGCATGTGGCCTCTGTTCAACTTTTCCATATTGACCAGCTTGGAATTATGAATTTATGAAGAAAACTCAAACAGGCCATCAACTTCTGCAGCTGCGGAAAAGTCAACTTTCCTTGCCCTGATACCTCCACTATTATTACTACTCCATTCTAGCGTATCAAAAAGCAATTAGGATTCTGCCTCCAAGGAATTCCAATTTTTGGTGTTCCATTCATGGGCCCCTCTATTCTATTAGTTACATAGGAACTTCATTATCCTGCCGTTCCAAAAAAAGTGACTATCATTTACAATTCAGTTTCTGTAAATAGAGGAGTTGGGTAAGTAATTTCAGTGAGATCTTCAGATGCATTTTTTTCTTTTGCTTTGGCAAGATGTAGATTGTGATGTTTACTGGGCATAAAGATTATCTAGCCTTTGGGGAGAATAGGAAAATAACACTGAAATAACATGACCTAATAAGGCCCTGGAATTATTGTCCTAAGTAGAGCATTGTACTGTAAAAAATGAAGTTACTGTGTTTTAGCAGGTATTTTAAGCCATTTAAGTAATTGAAAGAGGTAGTTGAATTACTGAACCATTTTGTAAAGAAATAAATCCAATTCTCAAGTCTTAATCTTGGAATAGCGCAAAGAATACAACTTGTAGCTAGAAGATCAGCAATTAAGCTGTGGCTCAGTCATCAGACCTATTTCTAGTAACATTTGTGCCTGGGGCAAATTCATGAGGGATGGATTAGAGAGAATTCTCAGTGGAAGACAGGATGGCCAATTCCTTGGAGAGTTTAGAATTTGTTGCTACAGAGGATAGAGGGAAAGGAGACCATAGAGGAGGTGCTAGTGTCAATGGGATCCTAAGGGTGGTAGTGAATGATGGAGAACAAAGAGGGGAGGTGCTGAGATGACAGTAACAATAAGGAGGAAATGGGTCAGTGTTCCATTTGTCACATGCTACTACTTACAGCTCTGTCTGCCACATAGTAACTAGAGAATAACAAGTTCTCTGAGTTTTATTACCCTTATCCATAAAAGAAGGCATAATATAGTTACACTACTAACCCTCTCAAGGATTTTTTTTGAGAGTTGACTAAAATAATAGTTTCATAGGATTAGAAATTTAGAGTTGCTATGGATTATACTGATAATTTAGTCCAATCCCCTATTTTACAGGTGAGGACTCAAGAGGCTGAAGAATAACAGATGTGGAAATGCTTTATAATAATGAAGGGTTACGTCAATGTCAGCTGCTCTGTTAGTATTATACTTCTTTCTTATTACTATTCCATTTCATAAGCTCTTTTTCAGCTAAACTGAATTCTTTCTTATTATTAGGTCCTTCTCCCCTTTTCAAATGCCCATGGATATAATCGACCCAATTCCTCCAGCCATATGGGATGTGATAGCAAATGCTCTAATACTGTCTAGGAGACACACTTGCTCTGAGTGGTGGAGAGACAAATTTTTCCACACCTATACCATCTTGCCTCATAAGCACAGACACATTTAATTCCTCAGAGGGCTTCCCTTTCTTAGTCTTACCTGGTCTCTTTTGAAAGAATAAGCTATATTATTAAGCTATGCTTCTTTCTGCATTTCTTGAATGTCTTTATTTTACCAACATAATATTATATCACAAGGGCACTGTGGCAGTGTGAGATGGAAAGGCACTAAGTACACCAAATGCTATCCATATTAACTATTTTGCATTTTTCAGCTAGATTGCCTGCATTTCTTTCTATCATTTTTCTAGTGCCTCAGGCAACAGTGAAAACAGGCTCATTAATTGCTAAGTAAGTAATTTTTCCACAAGTATGGTCTTGTTCTGTATACTCATTTGTATATTTACTGTGCATGGCTAGAGACACTAAACACAGACCATAAGACTGGTCATGAAATGAAACATACTTTCCCTTGGCAACAGGGTCAAATTTAAATCAGCTGGAGCACCAAGGCACTATTTTATAGTCCTGCCTGGAAAAGGACAATTTTGGCTGATTTGCATAGAAGAGAAAGAACAGAATAGCAATGGTTATTGAGAGGAAGAGTCCAGCTGAATTTGTGAAAATATATTTCCTTTTAAATTGATAACAATGGAAAGGGAGAAGCAGGAAGCAAATCAAAGGAAAAAGACCTGAGTAAAAATGATCTGTTCTTCTTCTTCCATGTTGCTTTTGTGAAAACCACAATGCCCTCTACTGATGATTTGGAATCTAAGGTTAAGTGTTTCAGGCACAGTAAGCTGTATTTTATTAAGTTTGGAGATACTTAGGATTTGTGTCTTCTTAATTTTGAAATAAACCCCAATGAACTGGCTTATATTGAAAAAAATTCTAGTTTTTAAGGAGAAATTAAGAAGATTGGGGAAATATGAGGGACAAGTAAGTAGACTTAAAATTCTGGTAGTTCTTATAGTGCTAAGATTGTAATTGTTTGTATACCCCCCCCCCAATTCCTCTGCATTTGTAGAAGTTTTCTCTTTGAATTGTACTTTTAAGAAAATAATGAGGAAGGTGTATCTGACCTGAAGAATTCTAAGCTGTGATTTGGTAAATGTCTGCAGTCAGTGAAAGAAAGGGTTTTCTTTGTCCACAGGAAAAGGAAAACAACTTAAATTTAAGGTATAGATATTTTTGTTTGGACATAAGGAAGAACTTGAGAGGTAGCATAAGAGAAAAATTAGATTCAGTGTAGATTGGAAGATGTAGGTTGAAGACTTGATAGTGACAAACTCTTAAGTGGCCATGGGCAAGACATTTAACATCTTAGGGCCTCCTGGCTACTTTCTAAGGCTATAAATTACAGATGAGTTGCAGATCACACTGGTATTCATGCTATAATATTAACATTATTAAAAGAAACCATTTTGAGGGGTTTTATAAATGGATGAATAATGAAATGAACCGAACCAGGAGAATATAGGATAACAACATATTGTTCAAGCAAGCAATTTTGAAAGCTGAAGAACTGTGATCAATACAATGACCATTCATGATTCTAGAGCAGCAGTGTCAAACTCAAATAACAATTGATCCCTGCCAGCTACATATTGACTTAGAAAAAACACAAATTAACATTATTTATGTTTTATTGCATTTTTATTTATTTTGTTTAACATTTCCCAATTACATTTTAATCTGGTTCAGGCTGCCCTTGAGAGTTTTTCTGGGAATGTTGAGTTTGATGCCTCTATTCTGGAGGACCAAAGATGAAAAAGAATGTGACAGATTTAGGATGCAGAATGAAATTTATAAACAATGAAAAGTAAGCATAAATTTAAATTATACATATGTATATATACATATACACATACATATCAATATGTATCACTTATGCATCTGGCATTTATATGCCTATATATTAATATAAAGTCATTGAGAAAATGTGTTACATTTGACTATTGCTATTTTTAAAGAGAAAATAGTTTTTATTTACTTTTTTTCCCAATGGAGTGGAAGGTGTGTGAGAGGGAGAAAAAATAGATTTTTATTAATTTTTAAAAATATAGTGGTAGAACTGGAGATGTGAACTGCTGCAGAGACTTGACTTATTATTATTAGTTTTACTTGACTGCACTTAACATACATCTGCAAATGCATGTAATGCAAAAACAAAACATATCAATAAGGCTTTTTGTTTTAAAAGTTCCACTAGTAGATGAGGTTTTCACACCAAGAGTTCCCTATATACTGAAGACGTAACACAAAAAGAAGAACCCACTGACCTTCAGGATTTATTCTTAAATACAACCATAACAGATAACAGAGAAATGGTGCAGTAATCCTATGTATGGAGAACTTCAAGAAAATCATCTATATTGAATAGATTAGGTTTGGGGAAATATCAGCTTTTTGTGATCCTCTGCGGGGACATTTTATAACATAACAATCAACAAAAACTAAGATAGGTTGTTGATTATATAGTAAATATAGGATTACTATTGATTGGAATGGTTGTAATTTTTCTGAGATTTCACCTAACAATGGTTGTCATTGTTGCTGTCATAGTTGTCGTTTTGGTTGTTTTGGCCTAACTGCTACAGTAGCAATTAAAGTTGTCCCAAACTCTGCAATGCTGTTTTACTGTATAAGTTGAGTCTCATGCCAGGTAACAGAGAGCCATCCTGGGAATTAACACTTTGATATATAATTTAAGTTAAAAACTGCCTGAGATCACAGATGACAGTTGCTTGCTTGAAAGAACAATTAAATTGAATTACAGTGAGTGAAATACAGTGAACTGAAATACAGTGAATTACATACATTTATACACACACACACACACACATATATATCATCGAGCTGCATTTAATTTGCCTTAAAATTTGTAAACAAATAAACATGACAAATATGAAGCAATTAGTTCCATACATGTACATGTTGGGCAAAAGACAGTAACTTTTTTAAAGTTTTACATATAATTTGCATTATCTACTTTAGTCCGAGGCCTGCTGGAGCCTCCTTGAAGAAACTTTTCACCTTCTAAATAAAAATGTTTCTACATATCTAAAGTTATGGAGGTTGATTTCTATAGCACTTTAAGATTTGTAGTGCTTTATGTATATAATCATTTGATTCTCCCAGAAATTCTATGAAATAGTTGCTACTTTGGCTCCATTTTGCAGGTTAGGAAACTAAGAATAGGAAAGGTCAAGTGATTTGTCCTAGGTCACAGAGCCAGTAAATATCAGAGGCAGTATATGAACCCAGGTCTTTGTAACTCCAAATCCAGTCCTCTATCCACTGCATCAAGTTATATCTAAGAGAGAAAGAAATACATATTTCCTTCATATGCATACATACAAATATATATACACATATATACACGTACATACATACATATATACATGCACACACACGTATATATACACATATACGTGTGTGTGAGCACATGTGTGTGTGTGTGTGTATGTACATACACTGGACCCCTATTTAAAGAAAAGATGGGGTAGCTGGCAGCTGAAGAATGCTCCAATCTGATGCTTGAGACCACAGAGGGATTTTGGGAACCCGAATGTCTCTCCCAATATAAGACACAAAGGACATCCTTTGCTCCCACCTCTGAGAGAGTATTCAACAAGCATTTAAGGAGCATCTTCTATATATTAGACACTATACTAGGCCTTCGGAGTAGAAACATAGCAATAAAGAAATGAAACAGTCTCTGCTTTCAAGAACCCTTACATTCTACTAAGAGAAACAGGATTTACATAAATAAGTACAAAGGTGGTAAAATGAATGTTGCACTGGGCCAAGGAATATTTTATTTCCAATAGATTTTTAAGGTAATAACCTGATTAAATGAATGTAACAGAAGTAAGACCACAAGTTCAAAGAGTATGGACATTTCAAAAGATTTCTCATTGTATAATTCCATGTTGTTTTCCAAAAAAGCTGAACCAATTCACAACTCCACCAGCAGTAAATAAACATACTGGCAATGAATTTTGTCAGTTTTTAATATATATTTTAGTATCATCTGTGTTGTGTTGAATTTCAGGGTTGTTTACACAATGCGTTTTTCCAGTTATCAGATTTTGAATTTTTTTCCTTTCTATCTATTTTTCTTTCTTTTTTTTTCTTTTCTTTGTTCCTTTCTGTTTTCTTTCTTTTCTTTTCTTTTCTTTCTTTTTTTTGGTACCATTCCTGTTTAGGAGAGATCTAATTAGAAGTTTTTCTTTTCATAGAGCCTGCCTTTCTGACATCTCTACCTGTTTCTGTAACTTCTGTAACTTCTTTCTGAGAGCTAATCCAATCCTTCTTTCATATGTCAGCTTTTCAGAGACCTAAACATAACTATTATTTTCTCGCTGAATCTTTTCTTCCCCATGCTAAACATTCCAGGTTCCATCAATTAATCTGCATTCTTCCTGGCCTTCCAGTCTCCTCATACTCTCTTCTGAACATGTCCAACTAGTCAATATCTTTCCCAAAATGTGGCACCAAGAAGCCAACAGTGTCCTAGACATGTTCAGACCAAGGCAGAGTACCAGAGAACTGCTATGTCATTTGTATTGCTTATATCATTCTAACAAGACTGTGCTACTCTTTCATATTCATCCTCAGTTATCTGCTCTTACTTCTCTCTTCTATGCATATCTTTAAAAAAATCTAATTGATTGGCTTTTCTAAATGGTGGAACTAAAAACACTTAAGAGTGTTTTCAATCAAGCACTTGAATGTTTAGTTGAATCTCTGCCCATATTTTGAAAGCTCTGAAACTTGCTACTCTTACACTGTCATTTGACACATTGATAGTGCCTTTGGCATAGCTCTTCTACTATCACAAAGAGATAGTTCTTTGAATTAGAGAAAGCATTGTCAGAATAAGTACTTCCCTTTCTTTGAAACAATACACTTTTAACTAATATGTGAAATAAGAAGAGAGTCAGACTGAACTGGGCCAAGTGGAGCATACTAACAATAATAAGACGATACTATTGTTGGTAAATTATATTGGCATAGTAATTATAGGTTTAATACGTTATATCTCATTTAATATTTACAACAGTATTGTGAGATAACTTGAACAGGTATTATTATTCCTATGTAACAGATAAACAAAATGAAGAAAAAGAGAAAACAAATAGATTTACTCAAGGTCACACAGCTAGTAAATGGGGAAGGTGACATTCAAATTCAGATTTTCTTACGTAAATTCAGAACTCATTCCACTGGAAGTACAAATCTAGAGATTCAAAACAGATTTCTTAAACTTAAGAGAAATACTAATAATAATTGCTTCAATAGATAAAATAAACATCTCTCAGAATAACAGGAGACTTATTTTAATGTCTCAGAAAGTATCATTTAATAAATGTGATCTGGTGCTCTGAGTTGATTTTTTTTTTAAGTGCATACTTTAATTCCAATCACCTTGGTATCTTTATCACTACAGCAAGAGGACTAGACCACACAATAGTAACAGACCACTGAGGTCCCTTCCAGCACTAACATTCTACAAAAACTCTGCATATGGATTTGCTTAGCTACCTGATTATAGATTCATATGCAGCATAAGTAAAACCAGTTTAAAAATGAATGTGCTTTCTGGGTATTACTTTATCCCACAAATGCATGTCTCTTGAAAGTACCTTTCAGTACAACAAAGCAAGGTCACCTATGTGCCTGAAAAACTGTGACAAAATGATTGAAGGAGCAAGGTGTTTTACCTTTCTTCATTTTGTGATTGATTTTTGCTAAGATCAATGAATTCAAAATCATTATGCAACGGATTGTAGTTGAAGAGAACAGGCTGTAATGCTTGGGAATTTTATCAACCTCATTCCTCCAGCAAAAAGAAATTTGGGAAATGAGTCTTCTAGAAATCAGCTTGCTTAATGTCAGAATATCACCACCACAATCTAGGATCTAAATATAAGTATCAACTTGCTGCATATTTACAAAAACCGAAGGCTGGTACTGGGAATGCTAATAAGTTGGCTGTAAGTTTCTCCAAATAAAGTTCACTGTCATGACTGAGTGCGTCACTGTGGAGTGACTACAGCGTAACAAAGCACTATGACTTTTAGTAATTGTATAGCCAATGCAGTATTTGTTTCCTGCTGCTTTGGAGTAGATGTACTTTCTTGCCCAAATAGTTTAGCAAATGCTTGCCTCCCACACACCAACCTTAACAGAGCTGGCACTCTCTGGAGACTGCTGAAATTGAGAGCAAAACTATTTCCTTTCTTCTAAAGGGGGAAAAAAGTTTAAAAATAAACAATTTTTCTCAGGCATGTTAAGCATAGCTTTTCCCTAGGAATCACTTAGTTTTCATATTTTCTGTCTCTCTGTTAAAATTGAAAACATGAATGCTTCATTGCCTAAGAAACTGAGTAAACTTGCTTTCTGAAATGTACCTTTTAATGTCTTTTATGATTTTGTTTTTCTTCTCTTATTTGCACTCTCAGTTGTGGATGAATTTCCATGCAATGCATCATTTCTTTAAGAGTTTACACACTAGAAGAAATAAAAATGGAAAATGGTGTCTATTAAGAGAAAACAGCTTTCCTAAGTCCCTAGCAGATGCTGCTGGTGAAAAGCTCTCTGTTTGCTCAGCACTGCAGACACGCTTTAACCCTCCATAGGGTTTCCCTGAAGAATGGAACACATTTCTGGTTGTTAAACAAATGAAGGCATTTTTAACATGACTCCCCCTCAACCATTGTTTTAGAATAGATTGTGGAGCTTGGGGTTTGTAAATTTAAGTCACACATCATTCCACTTGTCAAAAATAATCTGCGTTATTATTACAACTCACAAGCAATACTATAATGACTTGATGCTTGATCAACTTTTGGCTTGGTTCATTCGTAATTTTTTTTTTTATCCATTTCACCCGTTTTGTTCTTTATTACTCTGTGTGTCACTAAATGCTGTCATTTCTTCTCAAGACCTCACACTTTCCACCCCCAGCAGCAAAGATGAATGACATCAGGGAGGTTTACGGCTTAATTTTATTTTTCAAGTGTATATATTATTCCCATTTGGAAGGCAGAGGGGCGGGCAAGCTTTGGGTGCCTGGCATACCTCAACTGCTAAACGGAAGAGCGACACTTCTTATTAAAAATGAGAAAGGCTTCTGAAGCAGAAAGGCTATAAGTTTGGCAGTGGGAGAAGATATATGATGTATAATTTGTTTTCAACCCACTGATACAGAAGGAATGTGGAACAAAGTTGACTTGATCAAGGGCAGAGCTTTTATCTCCACCAGGGAGGGGAGAGTCTTATACCAATGGGTTTGGAAAAAGGCATTACACAAAAAGTAAATACACAGTAACTTTTTGATGGGAGAATATTATTATAAATTATGAAATATATCTTGAGAAGTGAACTCCATTCTTGATAGTAGCTAACCTTTATAACATCTAATATATTCCAGGCAATTAGTATCTCATTTGATCCGTACAACAACTCTGGGAGGTAAGGTATTATCATTATACCTGTTTTATAGATGAGGAAATTGAGGCAAACAGAGATTAAATGACTTGCCAAGGATCACACAGCAAGTAGGTATCTGAGGTTGGATTTGAACTCAGATCCTCTTGACTCTAGATTGAACACTCTATCCACTCTATCCATTATGAGATTTAGCTTCCCCTTAAATCTTCTTATTCTCACTTCTTCATGTCCACCACCATTCACTCATTCCCCTACTTTCAAGACCTTGATATTGTCAACAATTTTTTTTTTCCCTCTCTTATATCTTGTAGCCAGAGCAACAGCTTTGTAGTCAGGAAAATCTGAGTTCAAATCTAGCCTAGTCACTTGACCTCTATTTGCCTCAGTTCATTATCTTAAAAAAAAAAAGAGGGAGACACACTGGAAAAAGAAATGGTAAGCACTATAGTATCTTTGTCCATGATATCGCTTAGAGCCAGACATGACTGAGTGGCTGAACAACAAATATAGGCCCTATTATATTACTACCAGTCTGGATTACTACAATAGGTACTACCAGGTCTTCTTACGAACTCTCTCTCCTTTTCCCTGCTCTACCCTTTAACCTTCACATTTATAATAAACTAATTTCCTAATGCTTAGATCTGCTTATGAAATAGGGTTCAAACTATTATTGTCCATCATTCAGGTCAGAGATGTATTAGAGCCAGTTCCATTGGCTTGAGAAAGCTGATTGTTAAATTTTGAATGTAAGCATTTACACCTTGGAATCAACAAGCACTACAAATCAGGGCTTAGTTTATTATTTTGTTGATTGTCTAGACTTAAGAAAATGTGGTGAAAATATTAATAATATAGATTAATCTTAAACTTGTGTCCTGTGTACTTTTTTTCCAGAGCTAGTTGTGAAAATTTTACCAGCATATCCCTGTCAAAGGTCTTCCACAATCTGGGCCCATGATA
>CM053624.1:233431291-233481468 GCA_028646595.1 Phalanger gymnotis | reverse complement strand
TCTGTAGTTCTAGAATTGGTTCAGAGCCATTTTTTCATAGGTTTTTGGAGGGACTTGGAGGGGAGCTCACGCCGGTTACTGCTTTCCAGTCGCCATCTTGGCTCCGCCCCCGACTTTCATTCTTATAAACTTGACTCAATTCTCTGTATATTTTAGAAGTGAGACCTTTATCAGAGACACTGGTTATAAAAATTATTTTGCAATTTTCTGCTTCTGTCTTAATCTTTGTTGCATTGGCTTTGTTTGTACAAAAACTTTTCAATTTAATGTAATCAAAATTATCCATTTTTTCATCTCAAAAAAACTCTCTAACTATTGTTTGGTGTTAAATTCTGTGCTTCTCCATAAATCTGACAGGTAAACTATTCCTTGCTCTTCCAGATTGCTTGTAGTATCAGTGTTTACATCTAAATCATGAAACCATTTTGACTTTATTTTGGTATATGGTGTAAGATATTCGTCTATGCCCAGTTTTTGCATACTATTTTCCAGTTGTCCTAGCAGTTTTTGTCAAATAGTGAACCAGAAGCTGTAGTCTGAGTTTATCAAACAATAGATAACTATAGTCATTGACTACTGTGTCTTGTATACATAACTTATTCCACTATTCCACCACTCTATTTCTTAGCCAGTACCAAGTACTTTTAATGACTGCTGCTTTGTAATACAGTTTAAGATTTGGTATGGCTAGGCCACCTTCCCTAGCATTTCTTTTCATTAATTCCCTTGATTCTGGACTTTTTATTCTTCTAGGTGAATTTTGTTTTTATTTTGATTAGACCTACAAAATACTTTTTTGGTAATTTAATTGGTATGGCATTAAGAAGTAAATAATTTAGGTAAAATTGTCATTTTTATTATGTTAGCTCAGCCTAATCATGAGCAACTGATGATTTTTCCAATTATTTAGATTTGACTTTATTTGTGTGAAAAGTATTTTGTAATTATGTTCCTATAGTTTCTGGGTTTCTTTTGGCAGGTAGACATCCAAACATGTTATAATGTCTACAATAACTTTAAATGGAATTTCTCTTTCTATCTCTTGATGTTGAGTTTCATTAGGAATACAGAGGAATGCTGAGAATTTATGTGGGTTTATTTTACACTCAGCAACTTTGCTAAAGTTATTTATTATTTCAAGCAGATTTTTAATTGATGATCCAGGATTCTAGAAGTATATCATCATATCATCTGCAAATAGTGATAACTTAGTTTCTTCTTTGCCTATTTTAATTCCTCCAATGTCTTTTTCTTTTCTTGTTGCTAAAGCTAACATTTCTAGTACCATATTGAATAGCAGCAGTGACAATAGATATCCTTGTTTCATCCCCTATTTTACAAGAAATGCATCTAGCTTATGACCATTACATATAATGCTTGCTCATTGTTTTAGGTAGATTTTATTTATTATTTTCAGAAAAACTACATTTATTCCTATGCTTTCTAGTGTTTTTTGTTCTTTTTATTTAATATTTTTAGTTTTCAGCATTGATTTCCAATAGAGTTTGAATTACAAATTTGCTCCCCATTTCTACCCTCCCCCCACTCCAAGATGGCATATATTCTGATTGCACCATTCCCCAGTCAGCCCTCCCTACTGTCACCCCACTCCCCTGCCTCCATCCCCTCTTCCCTTATTTTCTTGTAGGGCAAGACAGATTTCTATGCCCCATTGCCTGTATATCTTATTTCACAGTTGCATGTAAAAACAACTTTTTTTTTAACATTTGCTTTTAAAACTTTGAGTTCCAAATTCTCTCCCCTCTTCCCCCCCACCCCAAGAAGGCAAGCAATTCAACCTAGGCCACACTTGTATCCTTATGCAAAACCCTTCCACGATAATCATGTTGTGAAACAGTATATTTTGCTCCCTCCTATCCTGTACCCCTTTATTCGATTTTCTCCCTTGACTGTGTACCTTTTTGAAAGTGTTTGTTTCTGATTATCTCCTCCCCCTATCTGCCCTCCCTTCTGTTGTCCCCACTTTTTTATCTCCTTCCTCCTTCTTTCCTGTGTGATAAGATACCAATTTCAATGTGTATGTTATTCCCTCCCCAAGTCTAATCGGATGAGAGCGAGATTCACTCTTTCCCTCACCTGCCCCTTCTTCCCTTCCAACGAACTGCTGTTTCTTGCCACTTTCATGTGAGATAATTTACCTCTTTCTAACTCTCTCTTTCTCTTTCTCTCATCCCTTAATTTGATTTTATTTTTTTAGATATCATCCCTTCATATTCAACTCACCCTGTGCCCTCTGTCTATGTATATATGTATGTATGTATGTATGTATGTATGTATGTATGTATGTATGTATGTATATGTATATTCCCTTTAGTTACCCTAATACTTAGGTCTCATAAATTATACACATAATCTTTCTATGTAGGAATGTAAATGAAACAGTTGAACTTCAGCAAGTCCTTTATGATTTCTCTTCCTTCTTTAACTTTTCATGCTTCTCTTGATTCTTGTGTTTGACTGTCAAATTTTCTATTCAGCTCAGCTTTTTGCTGAGAAAGCTTGAAAGTTCTCTATTTTATCAAAAATCCATATTTTGCCTTGGAGCATTTTACTCAGTTTCATTGGGTAGGTGATTCTTGGTTTTAATCCTAGCTCCATTGACCTAGAGATTATCATATTCCAAGCCCTTAATACATAAGCTGCTAGATCTTGTGTTATCCTGATTATGTTTCCACAATACTCAAATTGTTCCTTTCTGGCTGCTTGCAGTATTTTCCCCTTGATCTGGGAGCTCTGGAATTTGGTTATAATATTCCTAGAAGTTTTCTTTTTGGGATCTTTTTCAGGATATGATCTGTGGATTCTTTCAATTTCTATTTTACCCTCTGGCTCTAGAATATCAGGGCAGTTCTCCTTGATAATTTCTTGAAAGATGACATCTAGGCTCTTTTTTTGTTCATGGCTTTCAGGTAGTCCAAGAATTTTTAAATTATCTCTCCTGGATCTATTTTCAAGTCGGTGATTTTTCCAATGAGATATTTCACATTGTCTTCCATTTTTTTCATTTCTTTGGTTCTATTTTATAATATCTTGATTCCTCATAAAGTCACTAGCTTTCACTTGCTCCAATCTAATTTTTAAGGTAAGATTTTCTTCAGTGGTCTTTTGGACTTCCTTTTCCATTTGGCTAATTCTGCCTTTCAAGGCATTCTTCTCCTCATTGGCTTTTTGGAGCTCTTTTGCCATTTGAGTTAGTCTATTTTTAAGGTGCTGTTTTCTTCAATATTTTTGGGGTCTCCTTTAGCAAGTCGTTGACTTGTTTTTCATGGTTTTCTTGCATTGCTCTCATTTCTCTTCCCAGTTTTTCCTCTACTTCTCTTACTTGCTTTTCCAAATCCTTTTTGAGCTGTTCCGTGGCCTGAGACCAGTTCATGTGTTTCTTGGAGGCTTTTGATGTAAGCTCTTTGACTTTGTTGACTTCTTCTGGCTGTATGTTTTGGTCTTCTTTGTCACCAAAGAAAGACTCCAAGGTCTGAGTCTGAATCTGAGTCTGTTTTCACTGCCTATTCATGTTCCCAGCCAACTTCTTGACCCTTGAGCTTTTTGTCAAGGTAGGATTGCTGGTAGAGTAGAGAGTACTTTGTCCCAAGGTTGAGGGGCTGTGCTGCTGTTTTAGAGCTATTTCTATACAGCAAGCTCTGCCACACCATTGCTCCTCCTCCCCCAAGAACTGCCAACCTGGACTGGGACTCACATCCAAGAAAGCTCTGCCCTCCCACTATAATCCAGACCTTAATTCCTCCCACCAGGTGGGCCTGGGGTTGGAAGCAACTGCAGCTGTAGCTCTGTAAGCAGCCTCAGAGCTGGTACCTCCGCTACCTCCAGGGTGGTGGCCAACCACCACCTCCTTTTGCTCTGTCCCAGAACTTTTTCCACTAACCTGCTCTGTTGTCTTTGGCGTTTGTGGTTTAGAAGTCTGGTTACTGCCACAGCTCACTGATTCAGTGTGTTATGGCCTGTTCCACCTGGGAACCCGGTCTGATTGATCTGGGCACAGCCCATGGTGGGCTCTGCTGTGCTCTGCTCCCAGCTCTGTGGGTAGATCTTACCCAGCGACCATCCAGGCTGTCCTGGGCTGGAGCCTTGCTTCCCTCTGCTATTTCATGGGTTCTGCAGTTCTAGAATTTGTTCAGAGCCATTTTTTTAGATGTTTGGAGAGACCTGGGGGAGAACTTTAGGCAAGTCCCTGCTTCCCAGCTGCCATTTTGCCTCCACCCCCACCTTTCTAGTGTTTTTAATAGGGATAGATGTTGTATTTTGTTAAAAGATTTTTTTTGCGTCTATTGAGATAATCATATGGTTTTTATTAGTTTTGTTGTTGATAAGGTCAATTATGCTGATAGTTTTCCTAATGTTGAAGCAGCCTTGAATTCCTAGAATAAATCCTACCTGGTCATAGTGTATTATTCTTGAGATGTTGCTGCAATCTTTTTTCTAATATTTTATTTAAAATTTTTGCATCTATATTCATTAGGGAAATTGGTTGATAATTTTCTTTTCTCTGTTTTGAGTCTTCCTG
Organism: Phalanger gymnotis; assembly: GCA_028646595.1. NCBI lineage: Eukaryota > Metazoa > Chordata > Mammalia > Diprotodontia > Phalangeridae > Phalanger > Phalanger gymnotis. The sequence goes on along the minus strand of CM053624.1, from coordinate 233,476,928 downwards.
GTTTATGTATCAGTACCACATTTATTTCATAAAGAGAATTTGGTAGGACTCTTACTTCACTTATTATCCCAAATATTCTGTAAAGTATGGGAATTAATTGTTCTTTAAGTATTTGATAGAATTCATTTATAAATTATTCTGGCCCTGGAGATATTTTTCCTAAGGAGTTCATTAATGGCTTGTTAATTTTTTATTTTTTTGGTGAAGGTGTTATTAAAGTATTTTACCTCCTCTTCTATTAATCTGGGAAATACATATTTTTGTAAATATACATCCATTTCACGAACATTGTCAAATTTATGGGCAATTGGGGAAAATTATTCCTAATTATTGTTTTAATTTCTTCTTCATTGGAGGTGAATTCACTCTTTTTATTTTTGATACTGGTAATTTTGTTTTCTTCTTTTTTATCTAAAAAGTTGACCTAAGGTTTATCAATTTTATTGTTTTTTTCCATAAAACCAGCTCTTAGTTGTATTTATTAATTTCATAGTTTTGTTGATTTCAATTTTATTAATCTCTCCTTTGTTTTTCAGTATTTCTAATTTGGTATTTAATTGGAGATTTTCAGTTTGTTCTTTTTCTAGCATTTTCAGCTGCATTCCCAATTCATTGAACTCCTTTTTATCTGTTTTATTCATGTAAGCATTTAGAGTTCTAAAACTTTCCCTAAGAACTGCTTTTGCTGCATCCACTAAGTTTTGGTATATTGTCTCGTTATTGTCATTCTCTTGAATTAAGTTATTGATTGTTTCTATGATTTGTTGCTTGACTCACTCATTCTTTGGGATTAGATTGTTTGGTTTCCAATTAATTTTTAGTCTGTCTTTCTGTGAGCCTTCATTACATATAATTTTTGTTGCATCATTATCTGAAAAGGATTCATTTATTATCTCTGCCTTTCTGCACTGGATTGTGAGGCTTTTATGCCCTAGTTCATGGTCAATTTTTTGGTATGTGCCAAGTAGTGCTGAGGAGAAGGTATATTTCTTTCTATCCCCATTCAATTTTCTCCCAAGGTCTATCATATCTACCTTCTCTAAAATACTAGTTACCTCCTTAACTTCTTTCTTGTTTATTTTGAAGTTAGATTTATCAAGTTCAGAGAGGGAGAGGTTGAGGTCCCCCAGCAGTATAGTTTTGCTGTCTATTTCTTCCTGTAACTCCCTTAACTTCCCCTCTAAGAATTTGGATGCTGTACCACTTGGTACAAATACGTTTAGTAATGATATTACTTCATTGTCTATGATGCCTTTTATCAGTACATAGTTTCCTTCCTTATCTCTTTTGATTAGTTCTACTTTTGCTTTTGCTTTGTTTGAGATTAAGATTGCTACCCCTGCTTTTTCTACTTCAGCTGAAACATAATATATTTTATTACAATCTTTTTACCTTCACCCTGTGTGTATCCCCCTGCTTCAAATGTGTTTCTTGTAAACAGCATATTGTAGCATAATGGTTTTTAATCCATTCTGCTATCCACTTCTTTTTTATGGGACAGTTCATCCTATGTACATTCCCAGTTATGATTACTACCTGTGTCTTTCTCTCCATCCTATTTCCCACCCATTTATGCTCTTACTTCTCCCTTCTCCCTTCCCCTCCTCAAAAGGGTTTTTCTTTTGATCACTGCCTCCCTCAGTCTTTCCTCACTTCCATGAACCCCCCCTTTTATTTCCCTTTTCTCTTACTACTTCTTTCCTCCCTTCTAACCACCTTTGCTTTCCCCTTTCCTCTCCGACTGCCTGTAAGACAAGTTAGATTTCTATACTTAACAGGGCATGTTTTTCTCTCCTTGAATCAAACCCAAGGTGTAAAGCTAAAACAATGCTTGTCTCCTTCCCTTCTTTCCCTGTACTATGTTTTGTGCCTTTTCATGTGATTTAATTTACCCATTTCTACATCCTCCTTTAGTCTTCTCCCATTACCATCTCTTTGCATTCCTCAGTTAGGTTTTTATCATCACATATGTTAATTTATACTTATCCCCCTATCTACATACATCCCTTTTAAATGTCATAATAAATATACAATTCTCAAGATTAATAAGTATCATCCTGCCCTATAGGAATGTAAACAGTTTGCCTTATTGAACAACAAGGTTTTTTTTTTTATTTTTTTCCTGTTTACCTTTTTAGGTCTCTCTTGATTCTTTTATTTGAAAATCAATTTTTCCACTGAACTCTGGTCTTTTCATCAGGAAGGTCTGGAATCCCTTATTTCATTGAATATCCATCTCCTTGCCTGAAAGATCATGCTCAGTTTTTCTGGGTAGTTGATCCTTGGTTGTAGTCCAACCTCCTTTGCCTTACTGAATATTGTATTTCAGTCCCTCTGAAGGGATTGTAGAAACTGCAAGATCCTGTATGACCCTGGCTATAGTTCCTCAATATTTGAATTATTTTTGGCTACTTGCAGTATTTTCTCCTTGACCTGGTAATTCTGGAATTTGGCTACAACATTCCTTGGCATCTTCAATTTGGGATCTCTTTCAGGAAGTGATCAGTGGAATCTTTCAATGACTATTTTGCCCTCTTCTTCTAAGACTTTGGGGCAGTTATCCCTGTGATTTCTTGGAAGATACTGTCCAGGCCCTTTTTTTTTTTTCATTGTGGCTTTCTGGTAGACCAATAATTCTTAGATTTTCTCTCCTGCATCTATTTTCCAGGTCAGTTGTTTTTCCAAAGAGATATTTTACATTTTCTTCTATTTTTTCATTTTTTTATACTTTGTTTGCCTGATTCTTGATGCCTCACAGAGTCATTAGCTTCTACTTGCCAAATACCAATTTTAAACGAATTATTTTCTTCAGTTAGCTTTTGTACCTCCTTTTATATTTGGTCAATTTTTTCTCCAAATAGGCTTTGTATCTCCTTATCTGTTTGGCCAGTTTTACTTTTTAAGAAGTTGTTCTCTCCAGTGATTTTTTTTTCATTTTATATTTTTAAATGTTTGTATTTTGTATTTTTGTGCTTTTAAAACCATTGGACAATTTTTCTTCTACCTTTCTAATTTGGTTTTTAAATTCCTTCTTGAGCTCTTCCAAGAATTCCTTTTGGGATTTAGACCAATTTGTACTCTCTTTTGAGGTTTCAGATATGGGTATAGTATCAATGCTGTCCTCTTCTGAATTCATATTTTGATCTTCCCTGTCCCCATAGTAAGATTCAATGGTCTTTACTTTGCTAGTTTGCTTCTTATTCATAGTCGTTGCCTTTTTCCAGGCCTTTAAAGTGGACTTCTGCTTTTGGGGCACAGAGGGCTCTGTCCCATGCCTCTTGTGGTGGGAACCAGGGGCACAGTTACATAATGCCGCAGCTCACCTGGTGGTGAGCTGGAACTGGCTGTTGTGTACCAAGGCCAGGTCTTTCTGAGTTTCCCCAGGGTTACACTGAAGCTTGCAGCATGAGGTGTGGGGGAGGGGTGGTCTGGCAGCTGGAGGTCACCTCCTCCCTTAGGGCTGGATAGGCTTAGCAGCTGGTCGACTCCTGTGCTGATGTCTTCAGATTCCCCTGGATGTGCAGAGGCATGCCTGGGGTCCTGGTGTTAGTGTTTGCCAGCTCCACCCTGCTGGGGCTCAAAATCTCCCGCTGGTCTTCTAAGGTGGAGCTTGCTGGAATGAGTCTGGTCTTGCACTTGACTCCTTTATCCACCTGAGGAGAGACCCTTCCCTTTTATCTCCCTAGCTTTCCAAGCTAAAAGACTGTTATATCCCTAGGTTCCACTAGTCCAAAGTTTTTCCTGGGGCAACATCCTCTAGGTTTTTCAAGGTCAACAAGATGGGGGAGTCAGAGCACTTATCGTTTACTCTGACGTCATGACTCTCAGAAGTTCAAGCATGTGACTTGTCTGTGGGCTGATGTCCCCAGGAGTATCTGCTACTGCTGCCTCAGGTCCTGCTCTTCTGTCTCACTCAGTTCTGGGAGACCCCTGTCCTGTGCTGAGACATTTGGGGATCACTACTGCTACCTGTGATCGATTTCACCAGGGTTGGGCCTGCTTCTCCTCCACTACCGCTGAGTCTGCACTGATGTAGTCTGTGCACTCTGCTATCTCTCAGGCAGTGCAACACATCATTCCTGTCGACTTTCTAGGCCTGTGGTCTGGAAATCTGCCACACTCTGTCTCTCAGTGGATTCTATCATCTCAAAACTTGTTCATATTTAGTTCTTAGAGGTACCTGAAGGAATGTATGGAAGAACTCTGTTGAGTCTCTGCTTTCATTCCCTATTATCCCTATTTTACAGATGACGAAACTGAGGCAGATAGAAGTTAAGTGACTTGCTCAGTCATGTGGCTTGTAAGTGACTTAGTCCAGATTTGAACTTATGTCCTCCTGACTCCAGGTCTAAATGAAGGAAGTTAGGTAATTAGTACATTCCATTCCAAGTATTATGGTATAACCAGTGCAAATTCATATTGATGAGGGATAGATGCTATGTGTAAGGCACAACAAGTAGGACACTGTAGAGAACCTGAATTACAAAATAATTACAGGCTTTTCTTTCATTGCAATAACTTTCCACAATCCAGGGCAGCATCAAACTGCATCACACTATGATGTTGCATCAGAATGTGACATCAATGGAGTAATATATTTTCAAAAAGATTTGTTTTATGACTAAATTATATACACTTCCAAACTTCAAAGGAATGGCAGTTTCTAACATCAAACCATATATGCCTTCTTATCTTCCACAATTCTTGTGCATGTCTTTATATAAATTCTTCAGAGAGAATATAACCAATGTACTTTAGGTCTTTTTACATTTTATGGTTACTAAGAATCCTTTGCACTAGCTTTATTTCTGTCTAATCTTTTCCAATCAAGCATTTCCTTGATAACATACTTTATATCACTTTTTGAAAATAAGTAATCATTGAGGATATAATTCAAATTGCTTACATCTGTTTCATTTCTCTCCATAGCCTTTTGAGGCATGTAAGACTTATTTCTTGGACATTGTGATGTTTCATTATCCATAACAACAAAGATCATTGCTGGTAGAACATTTAAAAAAATATAGTTTATAGTTCATTTTTTAAGTAAAAAAGCTGCAATTTTAAAAATACTATAGGTATTATTTAAAAAGTCTTATATTTGAAATAATAGGGCTTTTTTTTAAAGATAAGGAGCAGATCGAAATCTTAAAAGCAATGAGTAGTTTTCCACTTCATTGTCCGTGTGTAATACCTATCCCAAATATAAATACTTATATCCTAACTCAATGAATTAGTCATCCAATTTCATATTACAGTATAGAAAGTAGTCATTTTCATTCATTTGTTTTTATTCTTCTTGCATGAATTTTTAGACCAACGTATTCTGAATAATCATGGATCTTGTTGAAGTAGCTTAGTAATATGCTAGAACTCGATGCACTCAGTGCCATGTATCTGCAAACAGGAGCATCCAGGTGAATTCACAATATATAGAAAGTCTCAATTTTCATACACTTTTCAAAAAGTGTATCTATTTAGCAAAACACAGTATACCTATATAACAAAGAGTTTTTAAGCCCATAGTTAACAATGCAGCAATAAGTGATTATATATTATGATTATGATTCAGTTTACTTGATCTTTTCTCTAAAACAAGTAGGTTTGCTTAGATAAAATTAAAATATGTTTGCAGGGGGGCAGAGCCTAGATGGCAGCTGGAAAACAGGGACTCGCTCAAGCTCTCCCCCAAATCCCTCTAAACACATATAAAAAAATGGCTCTGAACAAATTCTAGAGCTACAGAACCCACAAAAATAACAGGGAAGCAGGTCTCCAGCCCAGAGCAGCCTGGATAGTCACTGGGAAGGGTCTATCGCACTGCACTGGGAGCAGAGTGCAGCCCAGTATGGGCCATGCCAGAACAGAACAGACCAGGAGTTCGGTGCAGCAGGCATCAGGGCTATGAATCACTGAGTTGTAGCAGTTACCAGACTTCTCAACTCACAAACGCCAAAGACCACAGAACAGATCAGTGGGAAAACTGCTGGATCAGAGTGAGAGAAGTGCACCGTCTGGCCCCAGTCCTGGCGGGGATGGGGGTGAGGTAGGGGGAGGTGTCAAGGCAACAGCAGCAGGAAGCTCCAGCAGCTGGTTCCAGAGATCCAGCTGTGGCTGCTTCCAGGGATCCAGCTGTGGCTGCTTCCAGAGTCCCTGGCCCACTTTTTCCACAATCCAGCTAGCAGCATCTGTTGGGGGGAAAGATCCACCCACAGCCAGCACCCATACAGCTGCCGGACAGCGCAGGTTCTTTTGATCTGCCTTAATAAGGAGAGCAAGGTGAAGGGGTTGGCAAGCTTACTTTAATTCAGCACACAAATATCATTCACTTAGTTCAGGGGAAAAAGCCAGCACCCTGAACTTCAGAGCAAAATACAAACAAATTACAAACATCAACAGACAGACCTTGTCTGATTCAAATCCCAATACATAGTTACCAGAGTTCAACAAAGTCTCAGCATCTGGGTTTACAAGCTGGAGGGCTCCTTAGCTACAGCTGCCTGGAGTCTCCTCATCAACACCATCTCAAGAGCCCTTAAACAAATTACAAACAGACAGACCCAATACGATTCATAGTTACCAACATCTAGGTTCAGCCCGGGAGCTCAGAACAAGGGCTGGCCCAGAGTCACGCGTGCCAACACTGCTGCGGCAAAGAGTTCTCAGGAAGCTGAGACCAACCCCTGATTTTTATATCTTTGTCGGCATCAGTCCCCACATGCGACTCACCCAAGTGACCTTGAATCACCACAAAGAGACACTTAAATCCACTTGGTCTAAAAGCCTGTGCTGTCCCAGACATGTCACTCAAACTCATGTCTAAACTAAGCCCTCCCCTGAGGCAAAGAGGCACCAAGAACACTCAAATCTTGGGCCTTAGCACTTAGCAAGATTCAATGAAATAGCTGAGTCACTCGAAGCAAACAAAAGCCAAACTCTTCAAGGGCACTTGTTGAACTAAGTGCTAAGGAGCCCATTTTGCTTCCCAACATACCCACTTGGTTGGAGGAATCAAGCAGTGGATCAGAGCTGGAGTGCAGGGAGTGCTTTGCTGGTGCAGAGGCAGGGGTCTCTTGCTTTGCCCTGCTTGGATCTGGGTCATGGTCCTGGTTGGCAGTTCTTGGGGGAGGAGGATCACTGGTGTGGCAGAGCTGGTGGTGGCTTAGAAGTAGCTTTGAAAACAGTGGTGCAAGGACCCTAAAGCTTGGGACAAAGCACTCTCCACTCTGAAGGCAGTCATAACCTGACCAAAAGCTCAAGGATCAAGTAGTTGGCTAGGAACGTGACAAGCAGACAGTGTAAAAGGACTCAGACTTACACTCTCAGTATAGAATCTTTTTTTGTGACAAAGAAGATCAAAACCTACAGCTAGAAAAGTCAACAAAGTCAAAGAGCCTATGTCAAAAGCCTCCAAGAAAAATATGAATTGATCTCAGGCCATGGGAGAGCTCAAAAAGGATTTAGAAAAGCAATTTAGAGAAGTAGAGGAAAAATTGGGAAGAGAAATGAGAGTGATGCAAGAAAATCGTGAAAAACAAGTCAATGACTTGCTAAAGGAGATACTGAAAGAAATACTGAAGAAAGTACCACCTTAAAAATAGACTAATCCAAATGGCAAAAGAGCTCCAAAAAGCCAATGAGGAGAAGAATACCCTGAGAGGCAGAATTGGCCAAATGGAAAAGGAGGTCCAAAAGATCACTGAAGAAAATACTACCTTAAAATTTAGAATGGAGCAAGTGGAAGCTAGTGAATTTATGAGAAATCAAGATATTATAAAATAGAGCCTAAAGAATGAAAAAATAGAAGACATTGTTAAATATCTCATTGGAAAAACCACTGACCTGAAAATAGATCCAGGAGAGATAATTTAAAAATTATTGGACTACTTGAAAGCCGTGATCAAAAAAAAAGAGCCTAGACATCATCTTTCAAGAAATGATCAAGAAAAACTGCCCTGATAGTCTAGAGTCAGAGGGTAAAACAGAAATTGAAAAAATCCACTAATTACCTCTGAAAAAGATCCCAAAAAGAAAATTCCTAGGAATATTTTAGCCAAATTTCAGAGTTTCCAGGTCAAGGAGAAAGTATGGCAAGCAGCCAGAAAGAAATAATTTGAGTATTGAGAGAACGCACCCAGGAAAACACAAGATCTAGAAACTTCTACATTAAAGGACTGAAGGGCTTGGAATATGATATTCCAGAGGTCGAAGGAGCGAGGATTAAAACAAGAATCACCTACCTAGCAAAACTGAGATGAGTCTGGGAATAGGGTGACAGAAAGGAGGGCAGACTGGAGAAAGGGACAATCAGAATATGTCATCTTGGGGTGGGGGGGATAGAAATGGGGAGAAAACTTATAACTCAAAATCTCATGGAAATCAACGTTGAAAACTAAATTATTAAATAATAAAAAAGGTAAACTCAAAAACAAAACATGTTTGCAGCTCCAAATCTTGGAAGCATGATGAGATAGCAGGAAGAAGATTGTAATTGTAGTGGAAGGTCCTATTCTTCACTCCTCTGGGCTTCAGTTTCCTCATATGTAAAATAAAAGGATCAAACTCTAAATTTCTTACCAGTTTTACATCCCTTGATTCAACATGGATCTTAAATGTTACTTTTTTCATATTGTGGTTTTGAGAAAAAGACAACCAAAGCATGTGTTTTAATAAGAAATCTATGCTTAGGAAAGTTATTTTATACCAAACTTAATATTTATTCACTTAAATAATTAGGTCTTTGAGAAAAAAAAAAACACAAGTTGCAAAGCAATGAAAATACATGGAATGTGCCAACAGATGATTACATCTACAACAGAAAAAAGTGAGGAAGATGAAAGACAGATGTGGGTGGTGGGGCTTTTTTACAATTGGATTCTCAATAAAATCGCATTGAGAAAATGGGAAAATTTCAACCTCTTCGCTGCAATGCATATAGTATAACCATTAAAATAAGTATGTAGCAAAGGAAAATATAAATAACATATTATTCATATAGGAGCACTAGTAATGCTAAGATCTAGCTTACAAACATTGGCAAGTAGACATACATTCTCCTCTGCACCCTCCAGTCTTCCTCCATAAATATTGGGTTACAACACAATGACTAGTGCAGTGTATCATCAAATAGATGGAAAAGTCACTGCTTTGTTTATACGAATTTTATTTTCAGAAGTTTCAACAAGCTGGATCACACAATAGCCTCTGGTCCCTCAGTTTCTCCATTTCTCTACAGCTGTAAGTTGGACACTTGGATACATTAAGTCAGACCCATTAGTCCTGTAATATCCATCTGATAGAGGATGGCATTACCCTAAGGGGCCCAGTTAAAGCACTAGCATATAATATTGGTAGGTACCTGGGGAGAAAACATCCAGTCACCCCAGTGACTAGGGAATAAATTCAGGCCCTTTTGTCTGCATTAGCTATAAGTTGAAGCTTCTCTTCCCTTCCAAAGAGAATCATGTTGCCTTTTAAAGGTGATTCTGAAAAATATCCAGTGAGTTCAGTGTTTGAGGAGAACCTTGATGCTGACCGAGTTCATCTTAGATATGGGCTTCATCCACATGATACCAAAACAGACAGGTGAAAAGTTATAAAACTAGACATGAAAAAATTGTTTCTTCAAATTTTTTTCATTGCCTTTCCAGATATTTTGGCATTGTATTTGAAAGTTCTAATTGTTGCTGACTTGAAATATATGTACATTTGTGTGTGTATAAAATTTCCTCCTTATTTTATTTTTATTTATCAACTAATAAGCATTTATTTCTCTCACCCCCACCTCCAGTTTAGGAGAAAAGAAAAAGAAAACTGAAACATTCATAACACATACGCATAGTCAAGCAAAAATACACTCCCACATTTTTAACGTCCAAAAATGTATGTCTTATTCATCTTTGATCCGTCATCTCTCTGTATGAATGTGGATAGCATACATCATCATCCTTCCTCTGGAATCCTGGTTGGTCATTTCATTGATAGGAAATTGTAAGTCTTTACAATGTTGCTGTTACTGTAAGATTTTTTTTTTCCTTCTGGTTTTGTTCATGTCACTTTGCTTTAGTTCGTACATGTCTTCCCAGGTTTCTCTGAACTCATTCCTTTCATAATTTCTTACAGCACATTAGTAAACTATTGAATAATTTCATCTAAAACAATTATACAACAGATAAACTACTTGGGGTGAGGGAATTGGGGGGATTAGGAGAGCAAGTGGTTAATTGTAGGAAATGAATGATTCACACTAACTCAACCTTGTGACTCAATTCTGGAGCTAGCTCAGTTCACTTTCTATTCAATTACGGGTCTATTGCAAATTCTGTCTTGTGAGAAAACTGTATTCAATTGTGGGAACTAGTAGAAAACTGTATTGCATACTTTGAAATAGAAACTGGACCACCTCTCTCTGCTTAAACAATAGATCTTCAGCCAAGGACCTAGATTATACTGACCAGAAACCCAGTCAGAACCAAAGATCGATGCAAAGTTTTCTCATAATTGTACATCTCAAGCAACCTATAATTCTTATCTGAAAACTGGCCCCATATGGATCAACTTAAATATATAAGAAAAGAAAAAAATGATGTCATGTGCACAGCAGAACATAGGAGAGTATTCAAAATATAAAGCAATAACTTACCATTTCAAGAAAGCCTATATATTAAATACTGTGCTATAAGTTCAAAGCTGTCCATCTTTTCTTTGCTTCCTTGTAGTTTTTCTTTGTTCTCTGCTGTACACATTTTGCTTTGTTCTTTTTCCCCCTTTCTCCCCCCTACCCACCACCCCAAGGGCACAACTGAGCATGGATGTACTTATATATAGGTATTCAATATATACATGTACATATATATATACATGCATACACACATATACACGTACATACATATATAAACATACACTTTTCTTAAAGAGATTCTTCTCCCAATATTGTTTTTATGTTTGTGCATATCTCTTTTTTCTATCTCTCCTAATTCCTCTGCTTTACCTTGCCCTCCTATTGCTTAAGCTGCCCCCACTCCAACAATCCCTCCCTTACTCTCCCATTCCTCTAAATCTAAACACACTTTTATACACCCCTTTGACCTATTCTGTCACCCTCCCCTCTAAAGCTCCCTTCCTTATCCTCCCATTCACTTTTCTATACCCCATTTTAACCTATTCTTTCACCCTCCCATCTAAAGATCCTTCTTTGATCCTCTCCGCACTCTCTATACCCTTAGAGTTTCGTTTCTTTTTTAAATTTAGAAGACTTTTATACTCTTCTATATGAATAGGTATTTTCTCCTCTTAAACATGTTCCCATAAAAGTAGTTTTCCAGAACTAATAGCCCCATCTAATTCCTTCCTCTGTATCAGTTCTCCTTCTTTCACCTCATTTGTGTGGGATAATTACTCTTTTAGCTGTTTTTGAATGGTTTTAAAGTCATATCATACTCAGGTCTACCCCAATCTTCTTATAAGCTACTTAATTACTAGTAACAGTCTTAAATATAAGTTTTACATTTTCCATACACGAAAGGTAAATATTCTCTCCTTATTTAGTCCCTTGAAATTAATCATTTTAGTGCCACCAACACTAGGCCTTGTGTGATTCTAATTGTGGTACCATTATATGTAATTTTTTTTCTTGTTGCTCATAATATTTTGTCCTTGATTTGGGAGTTTTGGAATTTAGCTATAATATTCCTGTGAGTTTTTCTTGTAGGATCTCTTTCAGGTAGTGTTTCCTGGATTTTTTTTTTCTATTTTTACTTTCCCTTCTTGTTTTAATGCTTCAGGACAATTTTCTTTAATTATTTTTTTGTATTGTTTTTTTTTTGATCAGAACTTTCAGGTAGTCCATTTATTCCTGTTTTCTCTTCTTGATCTGTCCTTTAGATCCATTGTTTTTCTTATGAGATGTTTCACATTCTCTTCTATTTTTTCATTATATGCATGTGTGTGTATACATACATATATATACATATATATGTGTGTATATATATATATATACATATATATACACACATATATATGTATATATGTGTTCATTTCTTATCACTTCACTGGCTTCCCCTTGCCCAATTCTGATTTTCAAGGAGTCATTTTCTTCCTTAAGATTCTGGATCTCCTTTTCTAATTGCTTGACTTTCTTGTCATAATCTTGTTTTTCTTGTATTATTCTTATTTTTCTTTTTACCTTTTCCTCAGTCTCTCTCATTTGATTTTTTTTTCAGGCATTTCAATTCTTTAATATCTTTGGCCTTGGTCCTTGGAGAAGTTTGGGGAGGAGCCAGGACATCTTGTAATCAGAGGCAGAGGGCTGGCTCTTCCCCTACCCCATGCTACCATCTTAGGCCTTCTTACCTCTGTCCACCAGCTCCTTTACAATTCCATAGTCATCAGCCAGGGAGGCATAATGCAAGGCTGTACAGCCCTTGAAGCTGGCCCAGTTGTTCAGTCTATTGTTGAAGTCATCTTCTCCGGTCACCAGGACTTCCAGGGAGTGGGCACCTTGCTCCTTGGCGGTCTTGTAGATGCTGCTGAATTCCTCCCCTAAGTTAGGATCAGCCCCTGTGGTCAGCAGGACTTACACAACACTATAGTTTCTGCTGATCACTGCCACCCTGAGGGCTCTCCAGCCTAGCCTGTACCTGGCGTTCACGTTGGCACCTTCGAACAAGAGCCTGCTGACTTCTTGGACATTGTTGGTCCTCGCTGCTTCCAGCAGGGCAGCTTCTTTAGTGGTGGGGCTCTTGCTGTAGCAATGAGCAACCAGCGCAGACGCCAAGGCCCACATGCCCAGTCCGGCCGCATTTGGGACTCTGCTCCAGCTGCGGGGCTAGTGGCTTTTTTCGGGCCGGGAAGACGCTCCCACGTGCCGCCCCGAGGAGCAGCAAGAGGAGCCTCGGTGACAGCGCTGTCCTCCACACCAGGGACCCCAGCATCACTATGTCAGCTATGCCAACCTTGCGCTCCCGGCTCCAAGCTTCGGCCACGACGAGGGTAGAGACCAACAACGTCTCTCATTTGATTTTTAAAGTCTTTTTAAGTTTTAAGAAATCTTTTTGGACAGATAACCATTTGACGTTACTATTTGGGTAGAAGAGGGTTTCTTTATTTCAGTATCCTTCTCTGAAGATGAACCCCAATTTTCTCTATTCCCGTAGTAGCTCTTCCTGGTTGGATTCTTTCTTCTTTGCCTGTGCATTTTTTGGTAATAATTTAGTTTTCGTAATCATATCTAGTCCTGGAGTATAAAGGATGGTGCCTCTGACCTCTGATCCTATTCACTTCACTTCTCCCCTCTGACCTTGAATTCAAACCAAGACCTCAGGCCTCCTGTAAGTGCCCACAGCCAGTGGTATCCTGCTCCATTCCTTCTGCATTCATGGGGCATGTGCTGGTTCCTTCTCACCCCCCGTAGCTTTCCGTAGCACAGCTAGGTCTGGCATTCCTTGTCAACAGAGGTTCCCTAGATCTTCCCTAGGTCAGATGCTCCAACTTCCCTCTCTATCCCAGAGTAAAAGTTCCTGTAGCAGGTTTGAGGTAGCCTCCCAACCCAACTAATCCCAGTGCTTGCTGCTTGCTCTGTAAGCACTTGAAGTCTGTTGTTTGTAAGAAATAGGAGGAGTTTTGTTTCCACAGAACTAAAGGTGTGCTCCCCTTCTCCCCCACCCCAGCTTTAGCAGAAACCAGGCCTCAAGGTCTGTCAGGTGAGAGGTCAGGGGCTTGTATGCATGCTCATGCTTTTTGAGAAGGCAGTCAGGGGAATTAGAGAGGCCAAACAGCTTAAACCAGTTCAAGCTTATCTAGGGTCTGGTCTTGGTCGAGGCCAGGCCTACTGATTTGCATAATTTGCATATGTTAAAGAGGGAACTGTAGGGAAGTAAAAGAATGTAGATTAATCCTAAACTAAGACAAGGAAACTCTAATTGACTTCATTTTTGCTTCTGTATCCTTATTTTCCTACCTATATAAACTGTATAACCTAGGAAAACTATGTGAAAAGTAAAGATTGTAAACTAACCATAACTCTAGCAGGAGGAGAGGGAATGGTTATCTCTGCTCCTGGAGCTTTGTCAACGTGAGTGTTCTGTTGAAGAGCATAATAAATCCCTTCCTCTGCCTACTGTGGTCCTGAATTCTTCAATTGAGAAAGGGCAAATCACATGGATCTTCCCAAGGTCATGCAACCAGGAAAGCAACAAGCAGCAGAAGCTTGTCTTGGACTCCCTGACCCTGCGTTGGGGAGTCCTGTGATTCCCACTGCAGTGATAAGAGGGCTACCACTCAGGATTCCCCCTGCGGAACCCTGTGGACTGCACGGCCTTCTTAAGGAGACGTCACTTGAGTCTTCCGGCCCTGTCTTAGGGGCCTTGTGATCTTACTGCCATCCTAAGAAGCCATCACTTGGATCCTCCTTAGGGTCTGACCCTTAGGAGGCCCTGTGATCCCCACAGATTAAGGGCGGCTACCACTTGGTCTTCCTCTGGGAATCCTGTGGTCTGCACAGCCTTCCTTAGGGATTATCACAGGGTTCTTCCTCAGGACTTTGGCCCTGCCTAGGAAATCCAGTGATCCCAAAAAGTGCATTTCTCACAACTTGGGGAGGTCCAGTGATCCCCAAAATCGTGTTTCTCACATTGTTAAGGTCATTCTAGCCTGGAGGTATTTACTCTTCACCTGGAGGAAATCTAGTCCTAGGATTTTTCTTAGCTCTTCCCTGATTGTCCCAAGAGGACTCCTGTTGTGCTCCTACTCTCATTTGTTTTCCTGGCTCTATGTTCACCCAGAGGTGCTATTTTATCTCTTGTGGAGGAAAATCTCGAGAGCTTGAAATTTTCTGATCTACTCTGCCATCTTTGATCATTGATATTTTTTAGTCCTAATTTTTTCTTCTAAATATGTTTAGCTGTCTGGATGTCTAGCTGGGCAACAAATAGAGATGGTTTGGTTTGTGCTTTTTCTTTTATTATGCTTCAGTAATGTGCTGAGCCTATGATTAGCACACATTCTTTAGGGATTACGGTTGACTTGCTGAGGTGGTGAGTGGTATCACTGTTTGGCTACCATGCCATGATGCTTTTCCTCTGTTAAGCCTGTCAGCTGACCATGCCATCAACTCTTATGAAGCTTGGAATTGTGAAATTTTTATAATAACAGTTTACAAAGTAAAATTTTGAATTTCAATACTTGGAACTATTTTGGAGCTATCTCATGTAATTCTAATTTGGGACTCACCCAAATCCTGATATCTCACATATAAATACCATGTCCATGTTTTCCAAATACAAAATTGGGATACATTCTTTGATGAAGTATATTTCCTTTGCAAAACTTGGTTAAAAGTCCACCTTCTTTTCCCATAATTGAGATTGTCCCAAAATATATATGTATATTATAAAAGTAAAGTAAAATATTTGAAGGATAAGGAAGAGTTCTAAGAGAATCACAGAATCACAGAGTAGATGACTTCGCAAAGAATGTAGCCACCTGACTGCAGATCTTTACAATTCTCTTTCCCGCTCCCCCTTCACAGGTCATTCAACTTTCACTTGAAGGCCTAAGTGAAGGGAAGTCACCAGCCTCCTGAGGTACCAATTTCCATATGTGGCACTATGGATATAATGCCACTAGGCCTAGAATCAGGAAGATCTGGATTCAAATCCAGCCTCAGATTCTTATAAGCTGTATGACCCTGAGCAAGTTAATTAACCTTGGTCTGCCAAAGTTTCTTCATCTATAAAATGGGGATAATAATAGTACCTACCTCCCAGGATTGTTGTGAGGATCTAATGAGATGATATTTGTAAAGTGCTCAGTGTAGTTCCTGGGATATAATAGATATTTAGTAAATGCTTTTTTTCCTTCCTCCTTTTTGGATAACTTTAATGGTTAGAAAAAATGAGAGGTTTAATGATACCATTAGGTTTCATTTGATGGAGGATTTAGTCTATTATGCATGGCCTTCTTATATATGTTGAACAAGTATAATCTTTTTCCCATATGACAATTCTTGAAATACTTGAACACAGCTGTCATATGTCACCCAAGTCTTTTTATTTCAAGGTCCATGACATTGAAGCCCTCAGACATGCTGGTTGACCTCTAAATATGAATCTTTATCCTTTCTAATTGTGCTACCCAGAGCAAAGCAAAAACTCCAAATGAGCTCTGATAGTGGCAGAGTAAAGTGGGGATATCCTCTCCCTCATTCTAGGCACAATTTTTCTCTTTATTCAGCAAAAATATCCATTAGTTATTTTGGGCTACCTTATAGCATCATTGAATTATATTGAGTTTGTATTCTACTATCCCCACAATCTTTTTTTTTGTTTTGTTTTCAAACCTTTTAAGTTAATAGACTTACATTTACCTTCTCCGTCTTATACATATGAAGTTTTTTTTCCACCTCAATTACTCAATTTCATCTTAGGTTTGTCTTAATATTCTATCTGGATAGAATTTTTTTTGGGTACTGACCTTGCCTTCTAATTGGTTAGTTAACCCTTCTGGCATTGTGCCATCTACTGATTTCATAAATTCTCATTTATGTCTGTATTTAATACATTGATTAAAGACAAGCATTGCAAGGACAATCAAAGCTCCCTGTGGTACTGTCTACACTTTTTCCAAGTTAGTATCAGTCCATTAATGACCATTTTGTGTTTGGTCAATCAACCAGGTTTGAATTAAATAAAATTGCTTAGTTCTTCCAAAATAATAGTCATAACCAGGCCTAAACAAGAATAATTACATCTAGGAAGTACTAGGCACAATTGTGTTGTATCTAGTATAACATCTTATACCATGTATGATAATATTGGAATGTTTATGTCACAGGAGCTACATTTAATTCTGAGAGTGCTAGATGGACATAACCACATAAAACTGGCCAACTATTGCACATATGGCTGTCTTTGATATTTACATCTTTATGCTCTATAATAATGATTACCATGTCTCTTAAACAGCTGTCTTAGCAGAAGGTATCCTACCTGAAATATGCAAGGATAAACCTGCTACCTGCACAAAATTATACTACTCAGGAATGAAATAAGGAACAGCTCTTGTAGCAATAAAAATCTAGGAGGATTTTCAGGGGAGAGTGAAAGTGTTTATTTATTGTCTATACTTTAAAAAAATGTATCTAACCTTTCACTCATCCAGCAGAACCCTATATAAATGTCAGCGAGCATCAACATTCAATTAACATTCTGATTCATTCATCTGTTGGACGTGTATAGTGTATGGGGATTCTTGTGATTGCTGGTTGGTATATTCTAGAAGACTGCCCTTTGACAGTAGGTAGCTAGGTGAGGACAAAGCAGAAAGCTACTAACCTGCTGTGTAACTACTCTGTCTTCTCATCCCCACTTCAACCTCTTCAATATCCAACTGGTTTAGAAATGACCATTTCTCATGTGATCATGGCAATTGTATCTTTGTAGGAGCTCTCCTTAGCCTTTCTGTACCCTTGGCTTCCAAAGGCAAGCCAACTCCTGGGAAACAACAATCCCATATACTGGAGAGGGAAAGAAAATGTCCTGACATGGCTCTTAGTGGGTGAGTTGTTTACATATAAATGTTTGTTAGACGAAGAACCCATGTAATCCTCTGCTTATGTGCCTGAATCCAACCCTTCCTCCGGGTGTGCTTTTAATTCTGCAGCCGGGGTATTAGCAATATTAAACTGAAAATGTCACAGAATGTCAAATCTGAAAATGTCACTGGGAAAGGAAAAGAAAAAAAGATGGTGACCCCGTACCATCTACAGATGAAAAAAAATATGCCTCCCTGGTACTGTACAGTGGTTTCTTAGTGAGTATAATTTTATATATTTTGCATCCTATTAATTTTCATGGCATCAATGGAGAAATATTAGAACATTGAGAATGCTGAAGACAAATTAACTCATCAATTACATGTATAGGACAATGGAGACTGAGTTTATTTCACCATTTCGAATTGCAATAAAAGTGTAATTACTAACTCGTGGAATCTTCATGGAAATCTACATTCATTACCACTTAATTTGAAATCAGTGACTGCTGTATACTATGCTTTTCTAGTATCTGTCACCACGTAGAAATAATAGAAACCAGTTTAGAATAAAACAGTTTTCCTTTACGATCCCCACAGAAGCATCATTTTTTTCACTTATCCAAACTAAATATTCCTCATGACACTATAATGATCATTTTGACCTTAAATAGTACAGAAAAGAAGGAAAATTAATACAATGTTCAAGGTCACAATCATTTCTGTTTTCTAGGCCTATTTGATTCTGACTCTCTCTGCCTGTATTTCTCCTCTCTTCTCTGTCTCTCTCTGCTTCCCATATCCTTTTTTTTCCTTTCTTTTCAGTCTATTTCAGTCTTCTCTAGTTTCTTTTCTTCATTCCTACTTTTTTTTCCTGATTTTTCTCTCTTTCCCTGTATTCCTCCCTCTATTCCAAAAAGCTATCTACTAGGAAGCAGGGATGTTAAAGCTTGTAAGATGAATCATTTAAGGCATTTCATTTCCTTAATCAGTTTAGGAGAAGCCATATTCCATATTACATTTGTTACCTGCAGTGAGATCCTTCTCTTTTTCAATATTCTGGAAAGTAAACATTTTGAATATACTACAACTATTGTTTTGATTATATGATTTTGAATTCATTTGCTACAAACATTGATTCCAAGCATGATGGAACGCCATCCTTGGATTCATTGCATGTAACTTGCCCTCATCATTCCTAAAGATTGTAATGTATGCTTCTTTCCTTTAAATGATAGATCATAGGTGGAAGAAGTCATGTTAAGACAAGAAAATAGTCTCTTTTAAGGGAAAAAAATAGAATCAGAGTTATTTTTCAGAAACTTGGTTTCTGTCAACTATGAAGTGAAATTCCTATGAAGGAATTTTCTGAAAAGCAGAGAAAACAAGGATTCAAAGTATATTCAATATCTGATTGAGAAACAGTAGGAAAAGCACCCTCATCTTGCCAAGGGAAAAAAAAATTCCAAGTTTGCTAGGAAAGATCAGTCAAAAATATTATAAAATGTAAACAAGAAACCTTTGAAATTCTGGCATAAAATAGTAGAGGATAGACATTATTAGTTTAATTTTTATCAGGAATGCAGTGCTGCCTCAATATTAGAAAACTATCAGCATTATCAATAATCAAACCAGCAAAAAAATAAATTATCTCAATAGATGCAGGAAAAAAAGCTTTTGACAAAATACAATACTAATTCCTATTAAAAACACTAGAAAGCATGGAAATAAATGGAGTCTTTCCTAAAATGATAAGTAGTATCTGTCTAAAACCATAAGCAAGCATTATCTACAGTGGAGCTAGTCTAGAAGCCTTCTCAATAAGATCAGGGGTGAAGCAAGGATCCCCGCTATCACCATATCATTCAGTATCAAACTTCAAGTGCTAGCTATAGCAAAAAGAAAAGAAAAATATATTGAAGGAATTAGAATAGGCAATGAGGAAACAAAACTATCAGTCTTTGCAGATAATATGATGGTATGCCTAGAGAACCCTAGGGAATCAACTTAAAAAGTTGGTGAAATAATGAACTTTAGCAAAATTGCAGGATATAAAAGAAACCCACATAAATTATTAGCATTTGTACATATTACCAGCAAAGTACAGCAGCAAGAGATAAAAAAAGAAATTTTGTTGAAGTACAGACAATATAAAATACTTAGAAGTCAACCTGCCAAGACAAACCCAGAAGCTATAGAAACACAGCTACAAAACACTTTTCACACAAATAAAGCCAGATCTAAACAATTGAAGAAATATTAATTGCTCATGGATAGGCCAAGCCAATATAATAAAAATGATAATTCCACCTAAATTTAGTTACTTATTCAGTGCCATACCAATCAAACCACCAAAAATATTTTATAGAGCTAGAAAAATAATAACAAAATTCATCTGGAAGAAAAAAAAAAGGTCAAGAATATCAAAACAATAAATGAAAAAAGTAAATAAATGTAGTATCTTTAGTGTACCAGATCTCAAATTGTATTACAAAATGGTAGTCATCAAAACAATCTCCTACTGGCTAAAAAATAGAGTATTGGATCAATGGAATAGATTAGGTACACAATACACAGTAAATGACCATGGTAATTTAGCATTTGATAAATGCAAAGATCTAAACTTTTGAGAAAAGAATTTACTATTTGACAAAAATTGCTGGGGAAAGTGGAGAGAATTTTGGCAGAAACCAGGCATAGATCAATATATCATATTGTATACCAAGAAAAGGTCAAAATGGGCACATGATTTAGACATAAAGGGTAACAGCATAACCAAATTAGGGGAGCATAGAATAGTTTACCTGTCAGATCTATGGATAAGGGAAGAATTTAGGACAAAACAAGAGATAAAGAGTAGCACAGGATGTAAAATGGATAATTCTGACTACATGAAATTAAAAATATTTTGCACAAACAGAACAACTACAGACAAGAATAAAGGGAAAGCAAGAAACTAGGGGGAGGGTGGACAACAAAAGAACTTATGGCAAGTTTCTCTGATGAAGGCTTCATTTCTCATTTGAGAAATATACAGAAAACTGAGTCAAATTTAAAAAGAATGCAAGTCATTCCCTGTTGATAAATAAATAGTTGCAGGATATGAACTGGTAGTTTTCAGACAAAGAAATCAAAGTTATCTATATTCATATGAAAAGAAATCCTCTAAATTACTATTAATTAGAGAAATGCAAAGTAAGGCAACTCTGAGGTACCACCTCACACCTACCAGGTTCACTAATATGACAGAAAAAAAGAAAGGACAAATGTTGTTGGGATGTGGAAAAACTAGGACACTAACACACTGTTGGTAGAATTGTGAATTAATCTAACCATTTTGGAAAGTAATAGGGAACTATTCCCAAAGGGCTATAAAACTGTTTATACAATTTGACCTACCAATATCACTACTAGGTCTGTTTCCAAAAGAGATCAAAGAAAAAAGAAAAGGACTTATACATAAAAAAATATTTTTAGCAGCTCTTTTTATGGTGGCAAAAAACTGAATATTGAGGGGATAGACATCAGTTCTGGAATGGCTCAACGAGTTGTGGCATAAGATTGTGATGGGACACTATTGTGTTATAAGAAATGACTGGAAAGTTGTTTTCAGAAAAACCTGGAAAGACTTACATGAACTAATATAAAGTGAAATAAGCAGAACCAGGAGAACATTGTACACAGTAACTGTAATATTGTAATGATGATCAACTGTGAATAACTTAGCTATTCTCAGAAATATGATGATCCAAGATAATTTGAAAGGACCCATGATGAAAAATGCTGTCCACCTTCTGAGAAAGAAATGATACCATCCAAATGCAGATTGAAGCATACTTTTTCTTTACTACTTTCTTTATTACTCTTGGGTTTTTTTCTTTTGTCTGTGTTTTCTTTGCAACATAGCTAATATGAAAATATTTTACATGAATGCATATATGTAATCTATATCAATTACTTGCCTTCTTAGGGTGGGAGGAGAAGAATAAGGTGAGCAGAAAATTTGGAACTAAAAATTAAAACAAATAAATAAATGAATGTTAAAAATATTTTGTTTTATTATAACTGAGAAAAAATAAAATTAAAAAAAATTAAAAATAATTTACTCATGTTTTTTGGTTTAAAAAAAGAAGCTATTAGTCCTTAACTTCTATCTATAGGCAGCTAATAAGATGAAGTTAGTTAAATTAAACAATGCTTTTCAGAGTAACTTACCATTGTCATGATTTCCAAAGGTTACAGTCACTGAAGAAATCAATTATAAAGCAAAGGCAAGGTCCAAAACTACCAGTAGTGGGACTTGGCATTTAATAAGATCTTCTAGAAAAAGTGGAAGGCAGTTAATATGAAAATCGATTTTGAATATCTTATATCACACATGATAAATTCCAAATGGATAAAAGATCTAAACATAAGAAGTCATATCTTGAAAAATAGAAGAAAATAGATAGTATTTATTACAGGTGTGGATAGGCAATTATGTAAGTAATGCAAAATTCATGACCTCAGAAAGGACCATGAGACTGCCTGAATGGTTTGGAATCACAAAGTATAATGAATTCTCTAGGTAGAAGGCAGAGGAAGAATAACATTTATTAAGACTCCAAAGGATCAGACTCAAGGACCAATGCCCCCAATTTGATATTGTGGCAATAACATTCCCAAACCGATAAGCCCACCTCACTATAGTAACAAAGAGATTGTAACAAATATTATGGCAGATCCAAAAGACCACTGAAGAAAATGCTACTTTAAATCATACCAAATCATACTTGCGCTTCCCCTCAGTCCTAAGGCTCTCCTATAAGAAGATGACTCATGTATCCTAAGTCCCTGCTCAGCACTCTCTCCTGTAGCTTCGTTGACTCCAAGTTTGGGAAACTCCCTCTTGTGTTCAGCATTCTCTGCTCTGCACACTCTGGAAGCTGGCCCTTGGCTTCTGAATCCTGCTGCTCTCCATTGCCCTCTCAGTCCTCAGTTTCCTCTCTACCTCAGACTCAGTCCTCAGTTTCCTCCTCCTCCTAGTCCTCAGTTTCTCAGTTTCTGCTCTTTCTAAGCTCTGTTCTTTGTTTTTATACAGTCTTTAGACATCATCTGATTGACTAGAACGTGATTTGATTGACTACAACTCAGGAACATACCATTGGCTCCGGTCTTAGCAATGCCCCTTAGGGCCTTGAGGGCTTCCCGCCTCTCTCAGACTAGAGAACTAGTATTTCAAGCCCTTTGATTCCTTAATGTAGAAGCTGATAGATCTTGTGTTATCCTGATTGTGCTTCCACAATACTCAAATTGTTTCTATCTGCTCCTTCCAGTATTTTCTCCTCTATCTAGAAACTCTGGAATTTGGCTAAAATGCTCTTAGAAGTTTTCTTTTTGGGATTGTTTTCAAGAGGAGATAGGTGGATTCTTTCCATTTCTATTTTACCCTCTGGTTCTAGAATATCAAGGCAATAATTTCTTGAAAGATGATGTCTAGGCTCTTTTTTTGATCATGGCTTTCAGGTAGTCCAAGAATTTTTAACTTATCTCTCCTGGATCTATTCTCCAGGTCAATGGTTTTTCCAATGAGATATTTCACATTGTCTTCCATTTTTTCATTGTTTTGGTTCTGTTTCATAATGTCTTGATTTCTCATAAAGTCACTAGCTTCCACTTGTTCTAATCTAATTTTTAAAATAGCATTGTCTTCAGTGGTCTTTTGGACCTCTTTTTCCATTTGTCTGTTTTTGCCTTTTAAGGCATTCTCCTCATTGGCTTTTTGGAGCTCTTTTGCTATTTGGGTTAGTCTATTTTTTTAAGGTGTTATTTTCTTCAGTATTTTTTTCAGTCTCTTTTAGCAAATTGTTGGTTCATTTTTCATGATTTTCTTGCATCATTCTCATTTGTCTTCCCAATTTTTCCTCTACTTCTCTAACTTGCTTTTCCAAATACTTTTTGAGCTCTTCCATGGCCTGAGACCAATTCATATTTTTCTTGGAGGTTTTTGATGTAAGCTTTTTGATTTTGTTGACTTCTTCTGGTTGTATGTTTTGATCTTCTTTTTCACCAAAAAAACAGATTCTACAGTCTGAGTCATTTTACACTACTTGCTCATTTTCCCAGCCAACTACTTGACCCTTGAGTTTTTTGTCAGAGTATGACTGCTTTCAGAGTGGAGACTGTTTTGTCCCAAGCTTCAGGGGCCTTGCACTGCTGTTTTCAGAGCTTCTGTTCTGAGGTGGTATGATACTCCCCTCCTGCCCTGTGCTCTGGTTTGTGCATGCAGGCACTCCTTTCTGCTGTGTAGCTATCAGGAGGACTCCCTTTCCACTCCCTTTCCACTGTAAGCTCTGCCACATTAGTGCTCCTTCTACCCCAAGAATTGCCAACCAGAACAATGACCCAGATCCAAGCAGGGCAAAGCAAGAGAACCCTGCCTCTGTACTAGCAAAACACTGCTTGCACTCCTGCTCTGGTGCACTGCTTGATTCCTCCCACCAGGGACTTTTGAAGCAGCTGCAGCTGGAGCTCTGGAAGCAGCCTCTGTAGCTTCTTGATGCTGCCATCCACCCCTCCCCAGGGCTGGGGCCAGACTGCACACTTCTCTCACTCAGATGCAGCAATTTCCCCACTGACCTGCTCTGTTGTCTTTGGCATTTGTGGGTTAAGAAGTCTGGTAACTGCTACAGTTCAGTGATTCATGGCCCTGAGGTCTGCCCCACCCTATCTGGTCCACACATGGTCTGTCCTGGTGCAGCTCTACTGGGCTGCACTCCGCTTCCGGCCCACCACTGTGATAGACCCTTCCCAGTGACCTTCCAGGCCATCTTGGACTGGTGACCTGCTTCTCCCTGTTATTTTGTGGGTCCTTTATCTCTAGAATTTGTTCAGAGCCACTTTTTACAGGTTTTTGAAGTGATTTGGGGGATTGCTTAAGAGAGTCCCTGTTTTCCAGCTGCCATCTGGGCTCTGCCCCCCCTTGTATGTACAATCTTAACCACTCTATTACATGATTTAGATTATCTGTTTTTGTTAACATAAAATACCTTGCTGGGCGGTGGGGAGGGTGATTGCACTTTATTGGGAAATGATTGACACCAAAAAAAATGTACACACACACACACACACACACACACACACATGTGCAAAAACTGAAGGTCATATATTGATGATGATAGCTAACATTATTATAGTGTTAAATGTTTGTGAAACACTTTACAAATATTATCTCATTTTTCTTCACAGTAACTCTGGAAGGTAAGTCTAAATATTGTCATTTCATAAATGAGGAAGCTGAGACAGAGATTGAGTTAATTGCCTAATTGTCACACAGCTAGTAAGAAAGTGTCTGTACATGCCATCTTGGGAGGAGTAGGGGAGAGGAGGGGAAGGAGGAGAAAACTTGGAACTCAAAAACTTGTGGAACTGAGTATTATAAACTAAAATATTAATTAATTAATTTTAAAAAAGAAAGTGTCTGAAGTAAGACTTGAACTCAGGTCTTACTATCTCTAAGTAATCTTATTGATAAATTCATATTAGACGGTTAGTAAGCAAAGTGAACTTTGTTGCTCTCTTTTAAGGAATCATATATAAGTTTAATATGTACATAGAAGATAATTTCTTGGAAGTGAGTTCTTTTGGCAGAATTTTCTTTTGCCAAGCTGAACGTAACTGTAGTCAACAAACAATAAGATCTTCTATTATTTACATTTTTTACTCAGCTATGTGATTGGTAAAAATGTGATCTACAATGGAATATCACTTGTGAAAGTCAGTCTGTCCCCTCCTAGTATCCTTATCAAGGTTACACTTAATGGGTATGAAGATTTAAAAATTTTATGAAGATGGGAAAGTGGGTATGTAGGTTAGTACATTCTCTTCTCTTGATTGCCTTTTGTCTAGATTATGACATGCAATTAGATGGAACACCCATCTATGGAGTTTGTCCATCAGCATATATATCTCAGACAGAAACAGGGAATTGACAAACAGGGAGAAGGATAAGGAAGCCACCAGACTAGACTAAATCTAGGGAACTGCAAAGCTTTTATGACACTAACCTTTTATCTTAAACCAATACCAGCTATCTGTCAGTATTGTGCCATTGCTGTGATTGAAGACACTGTAGAGAATTTTTCATAATTTAAAAAATGATCATTTAGAGGGCAATGGAGAAGCAAAAGGTGAGTATAAATAGAATTTAACCTATCAAATAAAGAACTACAAAGGTGAACCAAAAGAAAAGACATTAACAAAGAAATGTATGGTAGAAAAAGAAAATGAGATTTATCATATGGTGAGAGTCAGGGAAAGCAGATGGACAACCCATGAGCTCCATTGTGTGTGTGTGTGTGTGTGTGTGTGTGTGTGTGTGTGTGATCATTTTCTTTATTTGATATTTTTTAGTTTTCAGCATTGATTTCCACAAGATTTTAAGTTACAAATTTTCTCCCCATTTCTCCTCCCCCCACTCCAAGATGGCATATATTCTAATTGCCCCATTTCCCAGTCAGTCCTCCTTTCTATCACCCCCTTTTCCCTCCCCCTCATCCTTTTCCCCCTTACTTTCTTGTAGGGCGAGATGGATTTCTATGCCCCATTGCCTGTGTATCTTCTTTCCCACATTATCAAAGATACGCGGACTATTTACAGTAGCCACCTTCTAGGATAAATTCTTGCCCTTAAAAACATTTTGTACATACGTGATAAAAAATGAATTTCAACTGAAACCCTGGAACCAGTCTTTCTTTAAAGGCGAAATAATAATAAAAAAGTTTTTATAGCAACTATTTCCCCAAAACATTTAAGCATTGTTCTTTATCTTGTCTTGAACAGTTTATCACTGTTTTATATTATCAGTAGTTGTCCCATGATGTTATTAGGATGGCTTACGATAATTTAACATTGATTCTACATTCAGAGCCTACTTCTTGATTTGTAGAAATAATTGTGGTATTCAAAGACAAACTTCTCAGAAACAAACAAATTTGTTTAAAACATTGAGCCTTTGAATTCACAAAGAGTGACCTGGGTGACCTGTGCATTCTTAGTAAATATATACACAGTTCTTGCAAATCTGTGTCACAGAAGTCATCTTTGCTCAAATTACTATTATTATAATCTTTTTTTTTAATCTCAAGAACATATTTGAGTAAGGAAGCCTGTTGGCAACAGAAATGAAATATAGTTGCTTCATAATGGTTAGGAATAGAATTTTATTCAGAAATATTTACACTTTGTCCCTAGAGTAATCTCAGAAGTTCCCACCATTTTTGTTATACCTCCTTGGATTTCTGCTCAACCATTTTCCATAAATAAACTTTTTAAAAATGATTCTGGTAACTTGCAGTATCCTGCAGGTGAATGAGGCAGTTTTTGTGATGTTTTGAAAAAGAGGTTAATGGGTTATATATGTTTGGCATAGTTGTGTATGTACCTTTCTCCAGGAAAAAGGTTGGAAAAATAATATTTAAATTAAATATTGGAAAAAATATATTTAAATTAAATAAAAATGAATTTAAATTTAAAAATTTAAATTTAAATACTTATTTTTTTCAAATGAGTCACAATTTTTCCTATTGGCAGTTTTAACAATTCTCATTTACTTTCTAGTTAGAATACTAGTTTCTTGGGTAATTAAAAAATAATGCTTCTGGAAATATATATATTATACATATATGTACAATAAATATGTGTGTATATATTATACTACCTCTCTTAAGACTACTTAAAATTGTCTTTTAAAGAACAAAGTAGATATAGATATGCATGTAGGTATATAGTTACATGCACATATATGTGTGCATAAGTGTGTGTGTGTCTAGACATCATGGCATATAAGATTGAAGGTAAGGCTCAAAAAGGAAGACTTGGATTCAAGTTTTCCCTCTGAAACATAATGACTGGGTTGCCTTGGGCAACTCACTTAATGTCTCAGTGCTTCAGGCAGCTCTCTGAGATTATAATTTGTAAAGTTCCTATTGATCAGTATCAATGGAGGGAGTTTCCTCACTGGACTTCCCATAGCAGTGAAATAGCAGTTTTAATTCAAAAAATAATAATAAAACTAAAGAAGATTATTAGAATCACAGGAAACAGTTTGTATTTATGTAGTGCTTTGAATACTTGCAAAATTCTATGAATACATTAAATCACTTGATCAAATCCCATTTTACAGAGGATGAAACTGCAGCTCATACAGGTTAATTGATTTGACCATTGCCATACCAACAGGATGTTTTGGAATCAGGAAATGAACCTGAGTTGCTAAGGGCTCTTTCTACTCTACCAGCTATGAGTGTCCAACAGAGCCCAGTGTCTTGGGTCTTTTTCCCTGCTGTTGTTACAGTAATTTGGGTGGGACTTTTTTTTTTTTTAACTGTTTTCTCTTTTAGAATGCTTAAATAATCAAGTGCTTTTTATATATCTTATTAGGTGAAAAGTCCTAGGCCCACACCCTTTTGCTAACTAGGTGTAAAGCCCCAGGCTCACACTCCTTTGCTTTTAGGTGTGAACCCTTCAGGCTCTAAAAAGGGTATGTAAACTCAGAGGTTAGCCTTTTGTTTTGGGCTCTCACTCACTTAAAGAGTGTTGGTGTGGAGACTCTGGGTAGCTGCTGGCGCCCCACCCTGCTTTGAAGAAAACCCAGATGTTGATGTTTCTCTCTCTGGTAAGTATGTATATTGTGATTTGGTTAGACAGAAATGTTGATCTGTTTATATTGTCTCTGTTTGTAATTTCTGTTTATGTTTGCTCTGAAGTTCAGAGTGCTGACTTTTTCCCCTGAACTAAATGAATGATATATGTATGTTTAATTAAAGTGAGATTGTTAACTCCTTAAAGTTAGAAAAGCAGATCAAAGAACCTGTGCTGGCAGCTCTTGTTGCTGGTCTTGTTGGGGCTTACACCTCAGCAGCAGATGCTGGCCACATTGTTGTTATATCTGTGCTACTTCATATAGTGATCTCAACACCTCTCATGGGTTCAATTGCAGCCTCTTTGCTGATGATTCACAAATCTACATGTTCAGCCTTAGGGCTGCTGACTTCCAGTCTCCCATCTCCAACTGCCTATTAAATATCTCAAACTGGATGTCCAATAGACATCAAAAACTCAACATGTCCAAAATTAAAGTCATTAGTTTTCCCCTTGATCCCTTTCCCTCTCAAATAAAGCATGACTATTATTGTTGAGGGCACCACTATCCTCCCTTCTTATACTTCTAAGTATCTTTCACACTCGCTCCATATCTAATCTCCTACCAAGGTCCTGTCCATTTCACTTTTGTAGCATCTCTCAAATATGTACCCTTCTCTAATATTTGCTACTGCCTTGATGGAGAACCTCATCACTTCACACCTAGACTATTGCAATAAACTGTTGGTGGATTTACCTGCCTCATGTCTTCCCCTACTTTCAATCTATCCTCCATTCTGTCACTATAGTGATTTTCCTAAAGCTCTGGTCCAGCCATGACACCTCTCTACCTATTAAACTCTAGTGGTTCCTATTTATTTCTAGAATCAAATATAACATCCTTTGCTTGGTATTCAAAGCCCTTAATAACCTCCATCTCTCAAACCTTTCTAGTCTTTTTATAGACTAGAATCCTCCTCTCCTAACTTCCCCCATCCTCCATGCTGATGCTGGCCTAATTGCTGTTTCTAGAATAAGACACTCTATCTGACATCTCTGGACATTTTCTCTGACTGCCTCCCATGCTTGGAATTCTCTCATTCCTCCTTTCTATCTCCTGGCTTTCTTGACTTCCTTCAAGACTCAGCTAAAATTCTACTTCTATCTTCCAGAAATCTTTCCCAATCCCTTTTAAGTCAAGTGCCTTCCCTCTGTTCATTATTTTCTATTTGTCTTGTATGCCTTGTTTGTATAGAGTTGTTTTATATAATCTCATTTGTTAGACTGGCTTTCTTTGTACCTCCAGCAATTAGCACAGTCCCTGGCAGGTGATGCTGCAATGGAAAGAGCACTGAGTCTGGAGACAAGAAAAACTGAACTCAAATTTAATCCCAGATACTTACCAGCTGTGTGATCCTGTCCAAATCACTTAATCTGTTTTCTTCAGTTTCTTTGATTATAAAATGGCATAGTGCCTGCCTCTTAGAGTTGTTGTGAGGCAGCTTCCTGTGAACACACAGCTTCCTGGACATGACATGGATATGATCATTCTGAACCTGAAGGGATGAAAGAACCATGCCTGGCTGTTCAGAAGATTTGAATTTGTGAGTTGTTCAGACAGTGTAGTTCCACAAACTTCTTTCTTATTACCTCTCAGGAGAGTATAGTAGTTTTGATGGATTATTATTTTATGACTTAAGTATTTTTTAAAGTGCACTTATGAACCTTTTATGATTTAACCATTTCTTTTGTGGTGGAGGAAATAAATAGCTATCCTATATATGGAGAACCTTTCCAGAAGGCACCCTAATAAATCTTTTTGTTGAGACTCATATTCTGGGCCAGGCCAATCCAGTAATTCAAGTAAAGGATTATAAAACAATAAGGCACTCATAGACCATAAAATGTAATTTAAAATCAGCTTTTCTTAATCATAAGAATATAATTAATTTGGTAAAAATGATATAAATATCCTTTCCTTCTGCCTCCACAGTCATCATAGTCTCCAACCTGCCATACCAATTCAATAAAGCATTCCCTACAATTAGAAGGAGATCTTATAACTCACACTGGTACTTCTTAAGGTTAGAACCTTTATAGTGTAGGAGGCCAGGAAGCCCAAAAGCTCCCCAGGTCCTTTAGGAAGGAGCCCAATTTCCATGCCCCAGAGCCATCTGAACCTCAGACCAGTAAAAAGGGTATGGGTATGGGTCATTTACTCCAAAAGTAATAAAGATTGAGGGGGCTGAAGCCAAGGGGAAAGAAAGAAGAAACTCCAGATTTTAGCTATGTAGATAACATGGACTTGTTCCCAACGTCAGGAAAGCCCCATCACCCACCAGAGAGGGGGCAGTACAAAACAACAGCATATATCTAATCTAGACATAAGCCATACCTAAGGGTATGGTACAGAGTGTTGAGGCTGAAGTCAGGAAGACTCATCTTTCTGAATTCAAATCTCTACTCAGACAGGTACTAGCTGTGTGACCCTGGACAAGTCACTTAACCCTATTTGCCTCAGTTTCCTCATCTATAAAATAATCTGGGGAAAGAAATACCAAATGCAATATCTCCTCCAAGAAAACCCCAAATGGGGTTCAAAAGAGTCAGATACAACTGAAAATGACTGAACAGCAACAACAATATACTTTGTTTTATAGATTTCCCCTGGAAGTCTGGGGTTAAATTATAATACCCAGAGAGTATGAGAAAATCTTGATCCCTTCTCTGTGGAGCTAGGCCACCCCCAGACTTAATCTGGGCTCTGCATAAATACAGAGTACAGCCCCTTAGATCCCACCTCCCCCCCTTCCCAGGTCATTGATTATATGTCACATTCCATCATACCACAATGCCTTTGATTCCAATTCCTTATTCCCAATGTAGTTTCCTATTTTAACTTTTAAAATATAAGCTCCACATACATACACATTTATTTAATAACATTATACTTTATTGTTACAAGAGTAATAGCAATTGTGGTACACTTCATTGTCACAATAAGGCAGTTAAATGCCACAGTGGTGTAATGTTAATATAATTTGAAGATCTTCTCATCCATTAATAGGACCATGTGACCTGTCTGAGTCACATGAGTTTGAGTCTCATGGAAGCCTGAGTCACATGAGTCTGTGGTGGGAGGAGCCTGCTGAAAGATTGGAGCAGGAAGCGATGGAGCAGAGCTGAGAAGAAGTCAGACAGAGCAGTCAGAGGTGAGAGACAGACAGACAGACAGACAGCAGCAGTTAGCGTGAGTAAGAGAGGGAGTGATTTGGCATGGATCTACCAGAAGGAAGGCTTGGGGATGTTGGTGCCTCGTGCATTGATAATGTGCATAGATTTCTTTGTTGCCAGGATGGATTTGGCTTCCTGGAGTTGTGATTTGGCTCTCTTGTGTTTGAATAAATGTTTTAGTTTCACCATCAATGAAGATTCTGTTATATTTTGTGATTCAGAACTACACCAGAATATTCATAGTAGTCATAGCCTCTCTGGGTTTCACATTGGTGCTACAGGTGGATAGACTGTTGGGCCTATAGTTAGGAGGATCTGAGTTCCACTTTGTCCTTAGAAACTTACTAGCTGCAAGTGGGCAAGTCATTTAACCTCCGTTTGCCTCAGTTTCCTCAAATGCAAAATGGGGATAACATCACCATCTATCTTGGATAACTGTTGTGAGGATCAAGTAAGACATTTGTAAAAATGCTCAGCACAGTGCCTGATAAGTAGTAGGTACTGTACAAATGCTTATTCCCTTCCTGTTTCCCTTTTAAAATTCTCCCAAACATCTTATCTCATCTGATCCTGGCAATAATTCTGTGGGGAAGTTGGCATGAGCATTGTTATCTCTCTCTCACAGATGAGGACTTAAGTGGCTTGCCAAAGTCACACAGTTGCTAAGTATCAGCGCCAGGATTCGAAGCTAAGTCTCCTGACCTTGTACAATCCCTAGTGCCCTATCCTTTACATCATGCTGCCTTCTATCCTTCTTTCCATAGATTCCATTGTGTTTTTAGTCTATGGAATTCCAATATTTTCTGTATATTTAATTTTCTAAGGTTCTGGTTTTAGAAAAAGTCAGATATTCTCTTCTGTTTTTGGTACATGAACTTTCTTTGTTCTTTGCCTTCAAAAATGCACTCTTTCCCCTTGATTCCTCACTTACTCCAGTAAGCTTACAAACTCAGGAACATAGAATCACAGGATGTCAGATGTGGAGGAAACCTTAGAGACTAGTGAGTCCATCACCTTCATTTTCTACAACTTAGTAATTTCAGAGTCTTAATAACTCATTCACATACATTGAGTGACTCAATATTTTTGACCTTTGATCATATCATAAAAAACCAAATATTTTAAAACCTGTTGGCACTGGCCAGGCATTGTTTTACATACCAAGAAAGGAATTTAAAACACTTTTATGAGGCATAACCCTGAATTGCTCAAATTAAAAGCCATGGAATAGTTGTGCTATTGGGGGGGAAAGTTCTATAGCATTGTAACTTCTTGGTATTCTTTCTCGTGACTTTGTATCATGGTGACACTGTTTTGTATTTATATATTTTGTTTGAGTTTCTGTACTTTTCTCTTTTCCTATATACTCTTCTTACCACAGTAAACTATATTCCAAATGAACTCTAATTAAGTTTTATGATATTATGCCACCCATTTTTTATTAATAGAATCATAGGAAGTTCCTGAAATCTTTATATGACATAATCTGCATGTCCAGGCCACAAAGTGAATTGAGAGAACTTCGGAATTAATCCCAGGTTTTAGATTTAGCCTGAGGTAGGTCAGGCACAGGTTCTGTCAGCATCCTGAAACCTCCTCTTTAGGAATAAGGTATTCTCAGAGCTCTATCTGGAGTCTTTCAGAAGATTTTAGCTACATGTAGAGTAGGGGTGCTAGACAAAGTTAGTCTTTGACTCTGAACTGAGAAGTAAATTATGAGAAAGATCTCAGAAGTGACCTCATCTCTGCCCTCATCCCATACCTCATCAGTCCCACTGGCCTGGAGTAAGTCTAGTTTCAGCAAATACAATAGAGTAAAACTTCCAGACTCCTGAACTATGTTTGATAGTCCTGGTGCTAAAGCTGACGCTAAAAATATTCAAACTAACCTAACTTGTCACATAGAGCATAATACACTGGGAGTAGCAAAGGGAGAGATGCTTTTTTTTTCTTTTTTAAAATAAATGTACATATTTTAATGTCAGAGAGTTTTACTCTCCATGATATAGGATAGTGGGCATTTATTGTTAAGTAAGGAAGGCAATGTAAACAATTGGATCCAGAAGGCCCATGTTTTTTATCCTAACTCTGCCACTTATGAGTTATGTGGCTCAGTAGAAACAAGTAACGTCATTTTTGTCAGCCTCTGCTCTACCTACCTCACTGCGTTATGGTGAGGAACCAGTCCATGATCCTTAAAGTTCTAAATAAATATGTAACTGGCTTCCTGACAAGATGGTTACCTGAATGGGATGAAGACTATGCAGCTCCCATATATATCCAGCTCCAATCGATCTTAAATTTGCACCAGACTGAATAACGATAAAGAAATTCAATGAGAAAACCTCGTTTGAGTGACTTTCATATAGATATCTGAAGCCTGAAGGCAATAGGAAAAGGGCAGTCTCTAGAAAAGTACACTGGTCATGTATAGACTGCAAAGTTCTGTGTTCAAAGAGCAGATGCATCCTTGGAGAAGGCCTTAAGGTGACAAGGAAGCCTTAGGGTTGTAATAGTAATTAAGGTGAGACTTTTTGCTGTTCTTCTCTTATGTGCCTTTAATGATTCTGGCCTTTGTTTGAATGGGGCAGATAAAGTGGGATTTTGCCTTGGAGTGTTTCTCAGCATTGAGTCTTTGAATTGTATATGATGTGATATTAGATATGGGGTACTTTCACACACCCAGCCTGGGTGAGGTGAACAGGATATAATTGAGAAGGAGCTTCCTGTTTGACTTTTGGGGCATGCTCATGAAAGGAACGTCCAGACTCTGGGCAAGCTGTAACTGCCCCCTCCCACCCACCCCCCCGCCGGCTTCCATAACCCAGATGCATTGGTTCTCTGGTAACTACATATTATGATTTGATCAGACAAGGTCTGTCTGTAGATGTTTCTAATTTGTTTGTATTTGCTCAGAAATTCAGGTTGCTGGCTTTTTTTCATGAACTAAGTGAATGATATATGTATGTTTAATTAAACTGAGATTGTTAACTCTTTAATGTTGCTTTCCTTAGAAAAGCAGATCAAAGAACCTGGGTGTTGGCAGCTTTCTGTGTGCTGGTTGTTAGTGGGTCTTACACTCCTACAGCAGCTGCTAGCAGATTGTTGCTACAAGGGTGTTTAGGGAAAAAAAAGTCCTATGTAGGGACCTTAGAAACCCCAGGAAGTGGTATAGAGTAGAAAGAGGCAGAATGTTAAAAGATGGTGTAACAATGCTCATGCTGGGACAACCTAAGGGTTCTTATGTTCCCATCTTGCTGTCCTGAGGTTCAAGAAGAGGTTGTGAAGAAGCAGAATTCTGAACTTCAAAGATTCAGGGAACCTTAACCCAAGGAGGTGGAGATCAGAGCAAGAAATTAGGGTATCTGGGGTTAGACCAAGCAGAGTTAATTCCCTTTCTCTCTCCCCTAAAAGAAACACAATAAATCTTGGCCCTGGTACAAAACCCAAATTAAGGAACTAAGGTTGCAGAAATCAGTAAATCAAAGGAAACACTGCCAGTATCAAAAACCATTACAAATCTAGAGATCTCCTCAAAAGAGAGTAATTGTCACAAATGCAAGCACATATTCAAAGGGAAAAATTGTTTTTTCACAAAAATTGCATGCATACCTAGAAGAATTTTTTAAAAGAGATAGTAAAAAGAAAATGTATTTTTTTTGACATGAAGACTTTGTGGAGTATAAGAAATGGGAGGAGGAGTTTTGTTTCCACAGAACTAAAGGTGTACTTCCCCCCACCCCCACCCCAGCTTTAGCAGAAACCAGGCCTCAAGGTCAGTCAGGTGAGAGGTCAGAGGCTTGTATGCATGCTCATGCTTTTTGAGAAGGCAGTCAGGGGAATTAGAGAGGCCAAACAGCTTGAACCAGTTCAAGCTTATCTAGGGTCTGGTCTTGGTCAAGAGTCCAGGCCTGCTGATTTGCATAATTTGCATATGTTAAAGAGGGAAAAGTAAGGGAAGTAAAAGAATGTAATTTAATCCTAACCTAAGACAAGAAAAATCTAATTAACTTCACTTTTGGTTCTGTATCCTTATTATCCTACCTATATAAACTGTAAAACTATGTGAGAAGTAAAGATTGTAAACTAACCATACCTCTAGCAGGAGTGGAGGGAATGGTTACCCCTGCTCGTGCAGCTGTATCAGTGTGTGAGTATTCCAGTGAGCACTACACGCACCCTCTAGAGGAGCGTAATAAATGCCTTCCTCTGCCCACTCTGGTCCTGAGTTCTTTGGGTGAGAATGGGCAAATCACATGGTTCTTCCTGAGGTCAAGTGCAGGGAAGCAATGGGCAGTGGAAGCTTGTCCCAGGCTCACTCCTGGATCTTACCTTGGGGTGTCCTGTGATCCCCACTGCAGTGGTAAGAGGGCTACCAGTCCGGATTCCCTTGGGGAACCCTGTGGCCTGCATAGCCTTCTTAAGGGGACATCACTTGGGACTTCCGGCTCTATCTAGGGAGGCTTGTGATCTTACTGCCATCCTAAGGGGCCATCACTTGGGTCTTCCTTAGTGTCTGACCCATAGGAGGCCCTGTGATGCCCGCAGATTAAGGGGGACTACCGCTTGGCCTTCCCCTGGGAGTCCTGTGGTCCACACAGCCTTCCTTAGGGATTATCACAGGGTGCTTCTTCAGGAGTTTGGCCTTGCCTAGGAAGTCCAGTGATCCCCAAAACCGTGTTTTCTCACAATTTGGGGAAGTCCAGTGATCCCCAAAACCATGTTTCTCACATGGAGTCATTTTAATTGTCTGTACTTATTTGTTTTAAGATTTGTTGGTTTGTTTTTCCTATGTTCAGAGAGGATGGTGAGAGGAGGAGTAGCAATATCTATAGCAAAAATAAGAGAACCATTGAACATTTTTTAAAAAATATGAAGAAAAGAACAAAAGAAAGGTCATAAAGAAGCATATAAGTTGGACAAACAAGCAATATGTGGATTTATTATGAACATTAAAAAAATATTAAGTGGAGATTCAGACTTTCATAGGGAATCCTCTTTTGTGTTCTGCTGTGTGTATAGAGATGCTTTTTATTTTGGTTTTCATGTTAGGATAAAAAGTAAAAAAAGAAATAAAACTCTAAATGATCACGTTATCAAGAATCTATGATTTTAGAAGATAGTGGAGTAGGTCAGAAAACTCCAAGATCTCCAAATTTTCCCCACAAACAAGATAATAGTACATCAGTGAAGAGAGTAAAGAAAAAATGAATGATAGGTTGGGAACCATAGGTTTCTAGGGGTGCTCATGACCCCAAAATACCAACATGCCGGGTCCTGCCAAAAGAATTAGACTCAAGCCTTCTTAGCTAAAGGAAAAGACAAAGTTTATTAAGGATTCACCATAATGGGTTGTCTTAAGAAATCCCACTCTTTGTGACACCTGTTTTCACAAG
The DNA here is from genome assembly GCA_028646595.1 of Phalanger gymnotis. NCBI lineage: Eukaryota > Metazoa > Chordata > Mammalia > Diprotodontia > Phalangeridae > Phalanger > Phalanger gymnotis. The sequence goes on along the minus strand of CM053624.1, from coordinate 233,440,149 downwards.
CGGGCCAGATTCAATCTACTGAGCTAGATTGTATCTGAGCACCTACCTTCATGGAGGCAAGATGGAGATTACATGCACAAAGATTGTAGGAGGGATTGAGGGGTAGTCTGGTGTGACTAGAGGAGGGCTTTAGGGAGGGTCTTGAGGAGGAGTCTAAGGAGGATGAGATGAGATCAGACTCCAGGAACCAAGAGAATGGAATTAAGGGTGAGAAGTAGCTGAAGGCATGGATATTGATAGTATCAAGGGTGGGAAGTAGCTGGAAAATAAAGGGCAAGGCTAGGTAGAGATTTGGGCCTAATGATAATGGAAGGCTTATGGCCTTATGGGAAGGCCAGATCTAGCTGGAAGATTCAAGGAGAGCTCAAGGAGGCTCCCAGAGACTGTATTCCAGATTCAAGGGGGTTCCCAGAGACTGTGCCCTCATCATCAGGATTAACATAGAGTGGTAAAAAATAAATAAGAGTTAAGAGTAAAATGATGGTCCTCTTGGACCATTGGAGAAGATTTGAAGAAAAATCTCAGGCAGCCATTTGGTCCCTGTGAAGAGTAAACACCTCCAGGCTATGTTTGCTTAAAAAACTAGTGGCAAGCCTTGGGGTTAGTTGGGTCTGGAGGCTGCCTCAGCCTCAGCCTTAACCACAGCAACTTTTACCCCTGGAACAGTGAGGAGAGTTGGGCATCTGAGCCTGGGAAGACAGAGGGAACCTCTGCTGACAAGGAGCAGCAGACCCAGATGTGCTGAGGAGATGTGGCCTAGGGCAAGAAGGAACCAGCACATACCTGCCAAGTGAGTGCAGAAGCAGTGGGGCAGGGATGCCTCTGGCTGTTGGCATTCACAGGAGGCTAGAGGTCTTGGCTTTGGTTCCAGGCTGTAGGGCTGAACTGAAGGAGCATTTGAGGCAAGAGACAGCATCCCCCCTTATCTCAGGGCTACAGGTGATTACAAAAATTAAGCTACTAAAAAAAATGAACAGGAAAGGAGAAAGAATCCAACCATAGAGAATTACTATGAGGATACAGAAGATTGGGGTTCATCTACAGAGGAGGATACTGGAGCAAAGAAACCTTCTGCTATACTAAAGAGTAATGTCAAGTGGTCACCTGACTAAAATGAGTTCACAGAAGAAGCTAAAAAAGACTTTAAAAATCAGAGAGATTGAGGAAAAAACTAAAAAATAAAAAAAGAGCAATCCAAGAAAAACAAGAAGATTATGAAAAAGAAAGTCAACAAATTAGAAAAGGAGTTCCAGAATCTTAAGGAAGAAAATGACTCCTCGAAAATCAAAATTGAGCGAGGGGAAGCTAGTAAAGTTATAAGAGATGAAGAATTAATAAAATTAAATATACAGAATGAAAAAATGGAAGAGAATGTGAAACATCTCATAAAAAAAACTTATCTGGAGAGCATATCAAGAAGAGAAAACAGAATCTTAATATAATAATACAAGAAATAATTAAAGAAAATTATCCTGAAGCATTAAAAAAGAGGGGAAAGCAGAAAAAAAATTCCACTGATCACCATCTGAAAGAGATTCTACAAGGAAAATCCACAGGAAGATCATAGTCAAATTCCAAAACCTCCAGCACAAGAATAAAATATTACAAATATCAAGAAAAAATTTTAAATATGGCAGTGCCACAATTAGAATCACACAAGACTTAGCAGCTGCTTGCAATATTTTCTCCTTGACCTGGGAACTCTGAAATTTGGCTACAATATTCCTAGAGTTTTCCTTTTGGGATCTTTTACAGGAGATGATTGGTGGATTCTTTCAATTTCTGTTTTCCCCTCTGGTTCTAGAACATCAGAGTAATTTTCCCTGATAATTTCTTGAAAGATGATGTCTAGGCTCTTTTTTTGATCATGGCCTTCAGGTAGTCCAAAAATTTTTAAATGATCTCTCCCATATCTATTTTCCAGGTCAGAGGTTTTTCCAATGAGATATTTCACATTGTCTTCTATTTTTTCCTTCTTTTGGTTCTGTTTTATAATTTCTTGATTTCTCATAAAATCATTAGCTTCCATTTGCTCCATTCTAATTTTTAAGGAATTATTTTCTTCAGTGGTCTCCTTTTCCATTTAGCCAATTCTGTTTTTTTAAGGCATTCTTCTCTTCATTGGCTTTTTGGAGCACTTTTGCCATTTGGGTTAGTTTAATTTTAAAGTGTTATTTTCTTCAGTATTTTTTGGGTCTCCTTTAGCAAGCTGTTGACTCATTTTTCATGATTTTCTTGCATCTCTCTCATTTCTTTTCCCAGTTTTTCCTCTACATCTCTTACTTGGTTTTCAAAAACCTTTTTGAACCCTTCCATGGCCTGTGACCAATTCAAATTTTTCTTGGAGGCCTTTCATGTAGGATCTTTGACTTTGTTGACTTCTTCTGACTGTATGTTTTGACCTTCTTTGTCACCAAAGTAAGATTCTATAGTTGGAAGGTTTTTTTATGCTGTGTGCTCATTTTCCCAATCCAATTACTTGACTTTTGAGCTCTTTGTCACGTTATGACTCTGCTTCCAGAGTAGAGTCATCTGTCCCAAGTTTCTGGCATTGTGCAAGCTGTTTTCCAAGCTTCTTGTAGGCACCTGTAAATTTTCAGTTCTTCTGAGGTGGTATGATCCAAGGAGAGGTGTTTACTCCTCTACTGGCCAGTGCTCTGGTCTGTGAGTGACCTCAAGCACTCTTCTCTGCCTTGGAACAGCTAGAAGGATTCCCTCTCCACAGGCACCACAAGGTCTGCCACACCAGTGCTCCTCCTCCCCCAAGAACTGCCACCCAAGACTGCAATCCAGATCCAAGCAGGGTAAAGCAAGAGAATCCTGCCTGAGCACCAGCAGAGATCCCTGCATTCCTCCTTTGATCAGCTGCTTGATTCCCCCCACCATCTGTGGGCCTGAAGCTCCAGAAGCAGCCACTATTGCCTCTGCCACTGCTGCTGTTGCGGCTACCTTCACTGCCCAGGGGTTGGGGCCAGACCACGCCTTTCTCTCACCTAGGTCCAACAGATTTTTCCCACTGACCTTCTAAGTTGTCTTTGGCATTTGTGGTTTGAGAAGTCTGGAAACTGCCACAGCTCAGTATTCAGTGCCCTGAGGCCTGCTCCACCTGGTCTGTGCTGGGGCGGCCCATGCTGGGCTGCACTCCACTCACAGTACAGTGCTAGACCCTTCCCAGTGTGTATCCTAGAAAAAGGGGTGGAGTGTGTTGTTAAGCAAAATTGTCTCCTTAGTATGGCTTTTGTTTCTTTTCAGTGGAAGTACTTTCAGCTATTAAGTGCTAAGCTCCAGGCCCAAAGCCCTATCAGGTGTGAAACCTGTGTGGGTGTAGATTAATGACTTAAGAGGGGCCAACTCTGGAACCAATGGTCTCTGGTGGTTGAGGTGGGGCTTGAGAATGCCAGAAGCTCGGCTTTGAGGAAAGGTGAGCCAAGAGATAGTTTCAGCGGAAGCAGAAGCTGCTGCGGAAGCCAGAAGCTGCGGAAGCAGGAAGCTGCAGAAGCAGGGCTTACCCGTGTGTAGACAGGAACTTGAGGCCAGTAAAAATGATTTGGCTAAATACTATCTTGTTTTCCTGTGGCCTTCTGGTTACTCTTGTGAGGTGGGCTTTCTGGGCCTGGAGTCTTTTTGTCAAGATGTCGGAATGGGGAGGCTGGTTCACGGATCAGCTGCAGTGGGGCCTAAATAAATTTCTTGTTGTTTTCTCCTTAGAGAACCTCTCATACCTTGCGATTTCAAACCATTCAAACATATACATGATTATATTTGAGATTATAAATTCGGCCTTCCTACTACACCTTCTAAGTTGTCTTTGGCATTTGTGGTTTGAGAAGTCTGGAAACTGCCGCAGCTCAGTATTCAGTGCCCTGAGGCCTGCTCCACCTGGTCTGTGCTGGGGTGGCCCATGCTGGGCTGCACTCCACTCGCAGTACATTGCTAGACCCTTCCCAGTGACCATCCAGGCCTTCTTGGGCTGAAGACTTGTTTCACTCTGTCATTTTGTGGGTTCTGTAACTCTAGAATTTGTATAGAGTCATTTTCTGCAGTTCTTTGGAAGGATGTGGGGGAGAGCTCAAGTCCCTGCTTTTACTCTGCCATCTTGGCTCCAACCCACACCCCCATAGATAACTTTCAAAGAATTGCCTGAGACCCAGAAAAGTTAAATGACTTGTAGAGGATCACAGAGTGAGTCAACCAGCATTTGTTAAACACAAAATAATTGTCAGCAACCATGCCAAGAACTCGAAAATGAAGCCAGTTTTTTAAAAGTTCGATTTGAACCAAGGTCTTCCCTGCTTCCAAATACAACATTTTATCTAGTATAACTATGCTGCTTCTCAAGTAATGTTTTTTAGCTGTAAAATTGGGGTAATGCTGCTTGTACTACCTAAGTCACAGGGTAGCCAGGAGGAGGGCACTTTGCAAACTGTAAAGTGAGTTGTAAAGATGAAGTTTTATTCATGATACCAAATACTGGTTAGAATAAATTCTCTAAGTTCTAGATCATCAATGAGGTATAGATTCCAAATGTGCTTATTTGTCGGTTAAGGTCCAGGTGGGGCATTATATTCAAACCATGTGTAGAGTGGACCCATGCTTTATTGCATCCCAACATGTATAGTTGGCCCATGGTATTTTCCAGAGAGAGCCTCTATTCTTCTGAGGACAATTAACAATGATATTTAGAAAGATACAGCCAATGATTGAAGCACACTTGGGGGACTAGGAGGAGGCAGCTAAGCCATGGGAACTAATGTCTATCTATTCTGCCTTTTATTGTCAACCTGTAATGACTTTAATCAGACTACATGTAAATATATACATATATGCACATTTATATTTACACACATATATGAGTACACATGTGTATATACATACACACAGATATATGTACATGTGTATGTGTATATTATATATGTATATATGCATATGTACGTATGTGTGTGTGTGTATACATATATGTACATACACAGATACCTCTAATGTGAAGGCTGCTGAGCCCTTTTCAGGGCTGCTTTCCACCTTTGGTGTCCACTTGATCCACTCTCACCTGTGGCTCCAAGAAGTTGTAGCATGAGCAGCAGTCATCCCCCAGTAAATCATTTTGGCAGATGGGCTAAAGGAGGTTGAAGGTAACCAAGGGGGTCTCAAATCCATTGGTGAGTTTAGCGGGGTGTCTAAGAATGTGAAGACTTCCTCTGGTGGAATGGGTGGATAAGAACAATTTGTTCCAATGGCCATGAAGGCAGCCGAAGCTGGCACTGTGTAACACTTAGAGTTTGGTTAGACATCAAAGAAACCAAGGTCATCTACTGCATCTTGAGCCATCAGCAGGCAGTCATCTTGACTGTCCTGCCACTGGACTATGATGACTCTAGAAGAGAGTGAGGCTGATGACTTCATGCAACTCTGCCTCACTTAATCCAATTTACGCATGAATCAAAATATGTCACCCATATGATTTTACCATTTTACCTATCTCAAAGTCCTCTGGCAACAAACAAGTTACAAATGCAGCAGGTGTGGATGTGCTGGGAGCTGTGGTAATGACCCTGCACATGGGCAGCCCAGGTTATAGGGTTGTCTTCTTACTGGAAGCAAGCAGGGGGATTCGGCAGCCCCCTGGATGTCTCAGCAGCCTTTTAAGGATCACATTACTCACCTCCTGGTATGAGGAAGGGACTGGAAAATGTGCCCTAAAATTGTCTGCTTATCCAACCATGACCTGACTACTGTGGCAGGTGGGGATTCCCCACCCCCGCCCCCACCTGCACCCCCACCCCGGCCCAGTAGAAACACACACAAAAAAATGTACAGGAACCTCTGCAAAGATGATTCCATTCACCAAAGGTCATGGAATGTGTACACACTTACAGAAAATATAAAACTCATATAAGAAATAGTAAAGAATATTTTCCTGAATCATTAGAACAAGGATGTGGGGGCAGGGGGAAGTAGAAATAGGAAAAAAAGTTCATCATCACCAATTGAAAGTGCTCCTATGAGGAAAACTCATTATAGTCGAATTCAAAAGCCCCAAACTCACAGATAAAATATTAAGAACAACAAGAAAAAAACAACTTAAAATGATGGTGCCACAATTAGAATCACACAAGATTTAGCAGTGGAGAAACTAAAGGACTGCAGGTCTTGGACCACTGTATATCGAAGAGCAAAAGAACTGGGGTTTGGGTGAAATTACTATACCTAGCAAAGTTAAGCATAATCCTGAATGAAAGAAAAAAATGGACATTTGTTCAGTATCAGACTTCCAGAGCTTTGTTAAAAGCAAAACAAAACAAAAAAAACTAAACTTAATAGAAGATTTGAAATAAAAGAGTCAAGATAAAATAAATACCAAAGACTGATTACAAGGGATTCAATGAGGACAGACAGTTTACATTTTATGTATGTCTAAGATTGTCATTAGCAGTTTGGTAGTTTGTAGGAAAGATTGGAGTAGATATGACTTCAGTCAGTACGATATGACTTCACAAAGTAAAACTATCTAGAAACAGTTAAAAAGCAATTTTCTTATACAAATGAGGTGCAAGAGGAAGAATCCACACATGAATTAGATGTGGGAGGAGGGCTGGTACTTTTGGTAATCTACTTTCATAGGGAAGGGGTCAAAGAGGGAATAATACATACATATCTAGAAGAATATAATAGTCTTCTAAATTCATGAGAAATAAAGCAGTAAGGGGATGGGGGGAGAGGATAAGGGTAGGATCTCTGGAGGGAAAGGGGAAGGAATCAGTTAAAAGGGGATATAGAAAGATGCTGAGATTGATGAAAATGGGAGGACAAAGGAGGGATCTTCAGAGGGTAGGATGAGGGAATAGATTAAGGGGGGGGCATAGAAAGGTGTTTAGATTTATGGGAATGGGAGGATAGGGGAGGGATCCTTGGAGGGAGGGTAAGCTAAGTAATAGGAGGGCAAAGTAGTGGGTAGTAGAAAACTAGAGGAGTCAGAAGGGATAGGAAATAAGAGACACGCACATATAAAAACAAAAATCAGTTGAAGAATTTGTTAAGGAAAGTATATGTCTATATCTGTATGTATATATTTATGCATATACGTGTGTATATGTATGCATGTATACATCTACCATATTTCCCAATGTATAAAACGCACCTTAATTTTGGGGCCCAAAATTTGAAAAGAAATGTATTACATAAAGTTACTGAACTCAAGTTTTATTCATCATAAAATTCATGCAATAATAAGATGAAATTCAAGGACCTTCTCATAGCTTTAAGGCATCTTTTGGGCAAGTCTGGTGCATGTATGTATACTTAGTCTATTCTGTTTCATGAACCTGAAGCACCAATTGTGTCCTCCCTTGAAATCTGTAACTTCTTTTTCATCTGCAATTCTTCTTGCCTCATGCTGAACCATCTTTGTGGACACAGGAATTCCAATTGCCCTTTGCTCTTCAATCCATATCTTCAATTCCCTCTCTAAATTAGGCCATTTTGCTGACTTGCCTCTCATGGCCTTCTTCTGCCGTGGCGTTTTCAGCAGGGTTTCTTCTTCCTGTAGCCAGTCTCAGAATGTTTTCTCAGTTGGAGGAGGACCAAACTTATGTTCAGCAGCACAATTTCCATTCACTTTTGCAAAATGGATCACTTTTAACTTGAATTCAGCACTGTACGAAAATCTTTTCTGAGCCATTTCTGGGCAGAACGTGGCAAAACATAACCTAATATATAAGTAACAATTGTGAAACAATGAGCTCAAAGAAAACGAGTGTGAAAAAGTGGGAAATGCAAGTGAAAAAATCTACAACAATGAGCGCAAAAACAAGAACAAGAAAGCAGGAAATGCAAGTAAAAAATCTGTATAAGACGCACCCAGTTTTTAGACCTTAATTTTTTCATAAAATGGGTGCGTCTTATACATGGGGAAATATGGCATATCTAAATACGTCCACACTTAATTGTAGCCTTGGAGCGGGCAAAAGAACAAAGTAAAAAGTGCACAGCAGAGAACAAAAGAAAACTTACCAGGAAGCAAAGAAAAGATGGGCAGCTCTGCACAAATGTGTAGTATTTATCATATAGGCTTTCTTGAAACGAAAATTTATTGCTATAAAAAAATAGCTTGGCTCTTCTAGTCAAATAGCTTCTCTTAATGCAGGTAGTCCAACTATTTCATTCTTTGTATGTTGCACTAATTCTTTTGAGATGATTGCAGTCAGCAATTGTCCTTTTGTTGTACAGTTTGGGGAGTCATATATCATTGTGCCAGATACCTAAGGACACTTTGCAATAAAATCTCAATAGATACCTTGAACACTGAATTCAGTAGTCTCAAGAATTTAAAATTCCTTGTCTCATTCTCCCTTTTCTCTTAAACATATAATTTTGTTAATGCCTTCTGTTTTTTGGTGTTTTTGTTTTATTTCTGTAAATTTTATTTCTGTAAAACTTTTTCCCTTACCCAGTAAGCCGTACCTCATAACAGTAATGCAAAAAGAAAAAGAAACAGGAGAAAATAAAAATAATTTCAACAAAACTAATATATCATCATTCCTCAATCTCTGCCATAAAGAGAATAAGATATGTATCGTGAGCATTACAATTTCACTGCATTGAATTTCATTTCATTGTTGTTTCCATTTATAGTGTTGTAATCATTGTGTATATGATTTTCCTTATTCTACATCAGTTTGGATGTCTTCTCATGTTTCTCTGAATTCTCCTTGTTAGTCATTTCTTTTTTTTTTTAAATTTTAATTTATTTTTAATATGTTTAGTTTTCGGCATTGATTTTCACATGCGTTTGAATTACAGATTTTCTCCCCATTTCCACCCCCCCACTCCAAGATGGCGTACACTCTGGTTGCCCTGTTCCC
>CM053624.1:233393121-233430791 GCA_028646595.1 Phalanger gymnotis | reverse complement strand
GGGAGGGGAGTGGGGTGATGGAAGGGAGGGCAGACTGGGGAACAGGGCAACCAGAGTGTATGCCATCTTGGAGTGGGGGGTGGAAATGGGGAGAAAATTTGTAATTCAAATGCCTGTGAAAATCAATGTAAAAAACTAAACATATTAAAAATAAAAACAAAACAAAAAAAACTAAGAAGACAATAATTTCATGCAGTGCCTCAAAAAAATGTGAATTTGTAATAACCCTAAAAAGAATTCCTGGAAGAGCTCAAAAACGATTTCAAAAATCAAATAAGAGCAGTAGAGGAACAATTGAGAAAAGAAATGAGAGTCATGAAAGAAAATATTAAAAAAAAATACATAGTAAAAGAGGCACAAAAACCTAAAGAAAATAACACCTTCAAAGCCAGAATTGGCCAAATGAAAAAAAAAAGAGGCATAAAAATTCACCAAACTAAAGAACTCCTTTAAAAGCAGAATTGGCCAAATGAAAAGAAGGTGCAAAAGCTTGGTGAAAAAAAATTTCCTTAATTGTGCAAATGGAAGCTAATAACTCCATGAAACAATAATAAAAAGTAAAACAAAATCAAGGGAATGAAAAAAAGAAGAAAATGTTAAATATCTGAACAGAAAAAAAGAAAAAAAACCAAATAACCTTGGAAATAGACCAAGGAGGGACAATTTAAGAATTATTGGACTACCTGAAGCCCTGATCAAAAAGGGACTCTACATTATATTGAAAAAAAATACCAAGGAAAACTACCCTGATATCCTAGATCCAGAGAGTAAAATAGAAATAGAATCCACTGATCACCTCCCAAAAGAGATCCCAAAATGAAAATTCCTAGGAATTTTATAGCCAAATTCCAGAGCTCCCAGGTCAAGGAGAAAATATTGCATGTAGTCAGAGAGAAGCAATGCAAATATTGAAGAGTCACAGTAAAGATCACACAAGATTTAGCAGCTTCCATACTAAGAGAGTAGAGGACTTGGAATATGACCTTCCAGGATCCAGAAGGTTTCAAAGAACCTAAGTTTACAACCAAGAATTACCCGCCTAGATAAACTGAGTATAATTCTTCAGGGGAAAAATGGAGATTTAATGAAATAAACTTCTAAGCATTTTTGATGAAAGGACCATAGTTGAACAAAAAATTTGACATTCACATACAAGACAAATGAAAAAAGGTAAACATGAAAGAGAAATCATAAGGGAATCAGTAAGTTTAAATGTTTACATTGGTATATAGGAAGATGATAATTGTAACTCATATACATACCTATGTATATATACCTACATACATGTGTGTATATATATGTATATAAACACATACATATATGTGTGTGTATATATGTATATATGTACACATATATGTACACACAGAGACACACACATATATACATATATATCCATATATATATATATATATATATATATATATATATATATTAAGAGAGAGAGAGGGAAAGAGGATAGATGTGAGTTGGCTATGATAGGATAATTTCAAAAATATTAAAATTACGGGAAGAGGAGACACTGGAAAAAGAAGAGGGACAAATAACAGGGAAAAATTTCTCAAATAAAAAAGACATGAAAGGAAGAACTTTTACAATGAAGGGGAAGATGTGGAAGGTGACAGGAAATTCTTGAATTTTACTCTTATTGGAATTAGCTCAGAGGAAATAATATTCACAACCAGTTAGGTACAGAATCTATCTTATCCAATGCAGAAGGAGAAGAGGAAGGGCATAAGTAAGAGAAGGAAGGTCAGCTGATAAAAGGGAGGGCAGATTAAGGAAGGCAGTTGTTAAAAGCAAAATAGACTTTTGAGGAAAGACAGGAAAAAGAGAGAGAAGTATAAATGTAAAAAAATATAATAGAAGGAAATACACAGTTAATAATCATAACTGTAAATATAAATGGGATGAACTCACCTATAAAATTGAATTGGATAGTAGAATGGATTAAAACTTTAAATACGGGTGGAGCCATGATGGTGAGTTAAGGGTAGACACCCAGCTGAACTCTTCCAACATTCTCCTTCAAAAAACTTTAAAATGATGCCTCAAGTAAAGTTCTGGAGCAGCAGAACCAACAAAAAGTCAAGGTGAGACATTTTTATAGTCTAAAGAAACTTGAGATAGGAAGGAGAAGTCTGTAACAGCTGGGTGCAGGCCTGGTGGAGTTTTGTCCAGAGCCCATACATACAGTAGGAGCCACAGCACCTTCAAGAGCTCTCAGCCCAGAGACAGTAAAGGCGTCAGAGTATTATTCAGAAAGAGATTACAGGGGAATCTTTGCAGGCCCTAGGTACAGCTGGCAATGATTGGCAACTCTATTGGACATATTCAGTTCTAGGTCACAGTTTCAGGGCAGAAAGGAGTGCTAGTGGACAGTTACAAGGGACCATGGACCTGGATCACAGTAGCAAACCGGAGACAAGTGCTAGTGTGAGCAACTGCAGGGGATAAGGAGACCTTCCTTGGTAAAGACCAGATTGCAGACTAGGAAAGAAATGACCACACATCTGCCAGGATCACAAAACCCTGGAAGCACCAAAAATTTGCAGACCTACAGTACTAACTCTGAAAACAGCAGCACAAAAAAAAAGTCTGAAGCATGGAACAATGCCTTGCCACTTCAGGTGAGTAGGGCTCAGCTCAAAATCAAACAAATAGTCTGGGAAAATGAGAAAACAACAACAACAACAAAATTAAAGATAAAAAGCTATTATAATGGCAGTGAAAACCAAGACAGAAATTCAGAAGAAAATAATGTGAAAACAGCTGTAACTGCCCCCCACCAAAAGAAAACTAAAAAACAACATCAAAAATGGTAACGGGACCCAAGTACAAGAACAATTCCTGCAAGAGTTGAAGAAAGATAAGAATGGTAGAGAAAAAAAAAAAACTTGGGAAAGGAAATGAGTTTAATACAAAACCAGAGCTGAATAGAAAATTTGACATTCAAAAATAAGGCTCAAGAGAAGCAGAAGAAAAGTAAACATGAAGGAATAATTGTAAGTGATTCAATAAAGTTAAACTGTTTACATTCCCATATGGGAAGGTGATATATGTAACTCCTACAAATGTTATCATTATTAGGGCAGTTAAAAGTCATTTACATAGACAGAGGGCATGGATGTGAGTCATTATGTTGAAATCATCTAAAAAAAGAAGGGATTAGAAAGAGAGATGCACTGGGAGAAGGGGGAGTGGAGTGGTAGAATGGGCATTTTTTTTGTCAAATAAAAGAGATGTATAATGAAAAGCTTTTACGATGGAGGGGAAAATTGGGAGTGGGGTGGGGAATGCTTGAACCTCACTCTATTTGGAATTGGTTCCAAGAGAGAAGAATACATATACTCATTCAGCTATGTATAGAAATGTAACTTACCCTATAGGGAAATAGGAGGGAAAGGAGATAATAGAAAGGTAGAATGATAAATGAGAGGGCAGATTAAGGGAGGCAGTGGAGAGAAGTAAAATAGACTTTTGAGGAGGGACAATATTAAAAGAGATGGGAAGAAACAGAAGAAAGTGCAGTGGAGGGAAATACATAGTAATCATAACTATGAATATGAATGAAATGAGCTCACTCATAAAATGCAAGCAGAAATCAGAATGAATTAAAAACCAGAAACCAAACATATGTTGTTTACAAGAGACACACTTGAAACAGAAAGACACACAAAGAATTAAAATAAAGAGCTGGAGTAGAATCTAATATGTTTCAGCTGAAATAAAAAAGACAGGGGTAGCAATCATGATTTCAGACAGAAGAAAAGCAAAAATAAACCTAATCAAAAGAAAGAATGAGAAAAACTACATTTTACTAAAATGTACTAAAGACTATACAAAACATGCATATATCAGATGACATGGCATCCAAATTCTTAAAGAAAACGTTAAATGAGTTAGACCAGGAAACAGACAAAACTATGTAAGTGGAAGAACTCAACTTTTCCCTCCCAGAACTAGAAAAGTATAATCATAAAAAAAAACACAAGAAAGAAATTAAGAGGATGAATAGAATTTTAGAAAACTTTTATATAATAGATTTCTGGATAAAATTGAATGGTAGTAGAAAGGAGTGTATCTTTTTTTCTCAGTGGTGTAAGGAAACTTCACAAAAATTAATCATATATTAATGCATTAAAATCTCATAACTAAACAAGGAAAAGCAGATATAGTAAATGAATCTTTTTTAGACCATAAATACATTCGATAAAGAACCATGAGAACATATTAACAGTTAATTAAAAACTAAATAATCTCATCCTAAAGAATGAGTAGATGAAAAAAAAAGATAAAAAAAGAATTAGTGGATCAAGCAACAAATTATGAAAACAATCAATAATTTAATGAAAGAGAACGACAATAATGAGACAACATACCCAAATCTATGGGATGTAGTCAGAGAAGTATTTAGGGGAAAATTTGTATCTTTAACTTCTCACATCAATGAAATAAAGAATGAGGAGATCAATGAATTGGGCATGTAACTAAAAAAAATAGAAAAAATTACAAATTAAACATTCCCAATTTAATAACAAATTGGAAATCCTGAAAATCAAAAGAGAGATGAAAAAAGAGAGTAAGAAAACCATTGAACTAATAAAGAAAACTAGTAGCTAATTCATTTTTTAAAATGAAACAAGCCATTGGTTAAATTGATTGGAAAAAAGAAAGAAGAAAATCAAATTACAGTATAAAAAATGAAGAGGATGATTTCACCACCAGTGAAGATGAAATTGTAGAAATTATTAGGAGCTATTATTTTGCCCAATTATACATCAATAACAATTTGAGTGAAATATATGTACATTTACAAATATATACATTGCCCAGATTAACAGAAGAGGAAGCAGAATACTTAAATAATCCTATTTTAGAAAAATAAATTGAAGAAGTAATAAATGAGCTCCATAAGAAAAATTCTTCAGGTCCAGATGGATTCAAAAGCAAATTCTATAAAAATCTTTAAAGAGCAATTAATTCCAATATCATATAAACTCTGAAAAAAGAGGCAAAGAAGGAATATTACCAAACTCTTTTACAATACAAATGTGTTGCTGACACCTAAACTAGAAAGAGCAAAAGCAGGGAAAGAAAACTATAAACTAATTTCCATAATGAATATTGTTTTAAAAATTTAAATAAAATTTAGCAAGAAGATTATAGCAATATATCACAAAGGTCTTACACACCAACACCATCACCACGTAGGATATATACCAAGAATAGTGATGATTCCGTAATAGGAAAACTATCAGCATTACTGAACATATCAATAACAAAACAACCAGAATCATATGATCACCTCAATAGGTATAGAAAAAGCTTTTTTTTTTGATAAAGTGTAACACTCATTCCTATTAGAAAAACCTAGAAAGCATAGGAATAAAGGGATCTTTCTTTAAAATGATAAGTAGTATCTAAAACTATCAGCAAGCATTATTTACAATTGGGACAAGCTAGATGCCTTCCCAATAAGATCAGGGGTGAAGGATGTCCATTATTATGACCACCATTCAATATTTTTCTAGCTAAAGCAATGACAAAAGAAATAAGAAACTGATGTATTTAGAATAAGCAATGAGGAAATAAAACCATAACTCTCTGCAGATGATATGATAGTATACTTGTCCAATCAATTGAAAAACTAGTTGAAAAATTAATAATGTTAACAAAGTGCCTGGATATTAAACAAACCCTTAAAAGTCATCAGCATTTTTATATGTGGAGCCAGCTATATCCTGTTTAGGCCTCTTAGACCTCTGCAAGTCAGGGTCAATTGAAAATTTGTCTATTCATGGCAAGGCCAGTTTTAGGATAAGAAGACTTGGCAAAGAAAACCTGCCTTTGTAGCTTATTACCCACATGGGAGATGACAGAAATGTTGCAGTCTGGTTATCTATATGTGAGAGAACATAAATGTTTCAATTTGGTTAGCTTTGAGGAAAAAGAGTGTCTCACTCCTAGGAACAAGGAGAAAAAAAAAAAACTTAACCAATGCTTTATTGTAGTCTTCTCTGAAGTCTGGATGACTCAGCAATTAACCTGTATAAAATATTGTCAGTAACTCCATTAAAATCAGTCTATAGCTTGACTATATGACTCACCTAGCCCCATGTCTTTGTCTTTTTGTGTCAATTACTTCATCATATATTCACACCACTGCAGGCACATTTTTACACATCACCAACAACATTCAGAGAATTTAATTTAAAGTAACTGCAGATAACATAAAATACTTGAGAGCATACATTCCAAGACAAACCCATGAGCTATATGAACACAATTATAAAATGCTTTTCACACAAATCAAATCAGAACTAAACAATTGAAGAAATATTAATTGCTCAAGTGTAGGCCGAGACAATATCATAAAAATGACAATTCTACGTAAATTAATTCACTTATTCTGTATCATACCTACCAAAATACCAAAAAACATTATTTTATAGAGCTAGAAAAAAATAACAAAATTAATTTAGCAGAGCATAAGGGAAAGAATATCAAGAGAATCAATGAAAAAAAATGAGAAGGAAGGTGGTTTAGAAGAACCAGATCTCAAATTGTATTACACATCAGTAGTCATCAAAAAAAAATTGGTATTGGTTAAGAAATAGAGTGCAATCAGAGATCAGTGGAAGAGACAGATAGTAGCAAGTAACAATAGTCATTTAGTGTTTGATAAACTCAAAGATCCAACCTTTCAATATTGTTTGGGAAACTGGAAGATAGTGTGGCAGAAACTAAGCACAGACCAGCATCTCACATCCTATACCAAGATAAGGTCAAAATGGTTACATGATTTAGACATAAAGGGTGAGAACATAATCAAATTAGGAGAGCAATGAATAGTTTACTTGTCAGAACTATGGAGAAGGAAACAATTTATTACCAACGAAGAGATAGAGAGCATTTTAAAATGCAAAAAAGATAATTTTGACTATATTAAATTTAAAAGTTTTTGCACAAATAAAGCCATTGCAACCAAGATTAGAAGGGAAGTAGAAAGCTGGGAAACAATTTTTACAGCCAGTGTCTCTGATAAAGGCCTCATTTCTGAAATATATAATGGTATCAAGTTTATAAAAATATGTCATTCCCCAATTGGTAAATGATCAAATAGACAGTTTTCAGAAGAAGGAATCAATGCTATCTATATCCAAATAAAATAGTCTAAATCACTATTGATTAAATTAAAACAACTCTCAGGTATCAGCTCATACCTACCAGATTGGCTAATATGACAGAAAAGGAAAATGATAATTTTGGAGAGGATATGGAAAAATTGGGACACAAATGCATTTGTGGTGGAGTTGTGAACTGATCCAACCATTCTGGGGAGTGATTTGGAACTAAGGTGAAAGGGATACAAAACTTTGAATACCCTTTGACTCAGTAATCCCCATTCTAAGTCTGTACTACAAAGAGAGAAAAGAGGAAATGGACCTACATGTACAAAGCTATTTATTGTAGTCTTTTTTGTGATGGGAAAGAATTGGAAATTGAAGTGATCCCCATCAATTGGGGGTTGGCTGAAGAAGTTATTTAAAGTGCTTATGATGGAATACTTTTGTGCTGTAAGAAATGACAAGCAGATTATTTTAAGTAGACTAGGGAAAACTTATATGTACTGATGCAAAGCGAAATGAGCATAATCAGGTGAACATTGTCCACAGTAACAGCAATATTGTACAATCATCAAGAAAAATACAATCTACCTCCAGAGAAAGAAGTAATGAAGTCTGAATATAGATTGAAGCACATTTTTATTTACTTTATTATTCTTTTTTGTGGACTTTTTTTGTTCTGTGTTTTCTTTTGCAATATGGTTAAAATGGAAATATAACTACTCGTGTATAATCTATATCAAATTTCTTGCCTTCTCAAGGAGAGAAGAGGGTAGAGAGAGAGAAAAAGAATATGGAACCCAATTTTTTAAAAAGAATGTTAAAAATTTATTTGCATGTAATTGAGAAAATTTAAAAAAATAAATGTAATGTAACAACAACAATAATGGGTATTTTACAGACCTACTGCTTTCTAGGTTGTCAGAGAAGATAAAATTTCAATCGGATCCTCTGATGTATCTGTTGGGTCATTTGTTATGTTAATTGTATATGTTTTATCTTTTGAGATTGATACAATTTGCTCTTCTGCTATGTTGGACTTCTTTTATTCATGTAGACAACCAGAAATTTTATACATCCTTCTAATTTTATTTTCAAAATTCATTCCACGTGTGTTTGGTTTTTCTCTCCCTTTTTGTCATAAAATATGCTGTGCAAGGTTTTTTTTTTAATTTTCTGCTCACACTAAGTATATACTTGTACAGTCTCCCAATATATTTCTGTAGTTCTTTAATAATTTTCTCAAGCTACTTTTTTGCTATGGGCTTACTTGAATTACTTGATGACTATCCTTAGGGATACCCACTTTTCCTCCTGAGGTTCTTAACATGATAATGAAGACAGTATATATCATGCAAGTCTTGAAGTGTTTTTATATTCTGTCAAGTATTGCCTGAGAATAAGTTCATTCATCATAGATACAGATGAAACCAGGTTTTTTCAATTATTAAATTTGTTGTAACGAGTCTGTTACAAAATGTTCTTCACCAGGAGTCCATAGACCCCAATGGGGACCTTTTTTAGATTTCGAAGGGCCTCTTGTGAACTTGGAACTTATAATATTTTGATAATTATATTTCAGCACAATTATTTTACATTGCAACACCATGTATTTTGTTTCATACATTCCAAAACAATAGTCTGAAGAGTCTATGAACCAAAAAGTTAAGAAGCCCTGGTTTAATAGTTCAGTTCATGCTATCAAACTCAAAAAGTGTTTTCTAAAATTTCAGTCTAAGTAGGCCCCTCTACTTTATAAACTCATTGAAGATATTGACTTTTAAAATCTTTGTTTTATTGTAAGATAGTATTGCTGTGGTCAGTGCTAGAGCTATACCAACGCATTTCTAGAAGGTAGGAGACTGATATTTTAGATTTGTTCCAATGCATTCTTCTTTCTTGAATTATCACAATTTGTACTGCATTTCTGGCCATTTATATTGTTTTAAATTAAATTTAGATTTTTAAAAATATATCATGTATATGTATATGTATACATATATACATACATATGTAGTATGTGTACATGTGTATGTGTGTATATATGTACATGTGTGTATATATATGTATAAATTCAAGACTTTACTTCCAGAACTGTCTAGCTTGTTGGTGCTTAGGACTTTCCTGTTCATGTTTTAAAAATACAGCTAAAATAGTTGCCTGAAAATTGTGTCTGGAATGTTTCTGGTATGATGGGAAGGTATGGCCTTGTTTGCCTAAATATTAGTGCTGACTTTTCTCGTGGACCACCTTTCCTATTATTGTTCTTAGGTTTCTGTCTGAATATATGTAATTCAGAGGTGAAAGAAATGACTTACCATAGTTGCTCCTTGAATTTCTTGATTCTTATTTGATCTGCTGCCTTTTATAGGTAGCTGGAATACTGGAGTAGAAGTATGAAATCTGAGCTGCCTTCACACTCTCCCCCTCCTTCACCTTACCTCTATATACCTACACACTCTTTTTAGGCAGCCATCCTAGTCTCTATTTCTTTTCTTTCTAAGGGCATACAATTTTATATTTTCTTATTTAAATTTGGAAGCAGCCATCTTAACTGAGACTAAATCAAGTTAGTCAAACTGAATAATTAATTTCCATTGTTTGAGTTTTCTCTATAAGATCAGCTATTTTATTTTCCTCATTTAAATGTCTATAAGCTAAGGAAAAAAATGACATTTTCACCAAATTTCAAAAATTGTGATTAAAGCATTTTAAATTAAGCAGGTAAAATAATTCTAGTTGATTTAACTAACCTTGAGATCAATTTCTGTTTTATATTCTGGGGAAAATAGAACTGAATTACTTTCATATGTTAACTTTTCAGTCTTTGTATATGGAAGAGTACGTTAGAAATGTACATACTATTTCTGTTGACTAATTTGAAGAGGGCATTGAGATGATTGAACTGCTGTGTACTCTCCCTGGGTCCATTGCTTTAGATATTCTTTTTCAGAGGCTCTACCAGGAGGAGTCTAATTGAACATTTTCCAAGTGAAAACGACTAGAAGACATTTTAAAAAAAAATTATCTAGAAGTATTTAAGTAAAAGAAAAAAAGAGGAACTTGAGATGAATGAGCAAAAATGAGTATCGGGCACCAGCCAAATCGTTCACACAAAACTTTGATTTTCCTGATATTTCAGTCATACAAGGAACTTAGAACTTCATTCTATTCTCTTTGTTTAATTATTTAGCTAGCAGTGTCTGCTGGAAATGGCAGTTAGGGAAGGAAAAAAAAAGTACAATAACCTCCAACCCTGGAAAGCAAAAGAGAAAGATACATTGTTATTTCTTTCTACATTTATTAAAATGTTTGTTTTGATATGGATCTGAACCTTTGTATTTCCTGGAATTGTATGAAGAATGTGAAAGTGGGGAAGGTGGTTGTTGAGAGTGGATTCAGAGAGCTGAGTTAAAAAAAATAAAGGGGTCTGAGTTGAGGTTATTACAGTGTCAGTTTATCGAAAACGTGGATAGATTAAACATATATTCAGTAGAAAGAAGGACAATAATGTAACCCTTCAGCTCTGCCCAGCCTATAATCAATATATTGCAAGGCTGATTTGAAAAACAAATATGCTTGGTCTGCAGAAAAGGTTTATAAAAGAAACTCCAACAAAAATGAAAGAAAAGTTCAGATAGATTTTGTATTCTCTCCCCTCTCCCACCACAAACAGCAGTGATCCAAGCAGTTTTTATCTAAAACATTAGCCTGGCCCAGTAGGTGTCAGATTAGATATACATTACTCCATTATCTTGGTATACTACTCTGCTTCAAAGGATCTATGGAGATGGAGACAGAGAGGGAAAGAGAATAAATAAAGGATATCTCTTTTCAGTTTTGGAGGAGCACTTTTAACATTAAGAAAAATCAATAACTGGATTGACTGCATTCAGTAGGGAGTGTTATTGTTTCCCATAATGTATCTAATGCATATCATTACCAAAGTAATCACATTATTATCTGCCTCTGCCTTGCTACTTACTTGGCTAGATATAAAGCCAAAGCTATTTGTAAAGTTGCTTTTTTCATTTTCAAAAGTGCTGCAAATTTTATTCTCTCTATTTTCTTTATTAGCTGTTTGAACTACCCACAACCTTAGAATTCAGATTAAATGGTGTGTGTGTGGGGGTGGGGTGGGGGTGGGAGTGCGTGAGGGAGTATATGCATCTTCTTCAGGATTATTTCCCTCATTTTACCCCCGAACATCTAAATCTTAGGAAATGAAACAAGTCATCTTGAGCCTACAGGATCATCTTATTTCTGTGATAGTTCCTGTAGGTTAACAATTGCATAAAGATTCTGGAGTGTATTCACACCACGTGTATGATCTAATATGGGACATTTGATCTCAAACAATAGAAAGTACCAATCAGCCATAAGTTAAATTTGTTTTCTCTGATGGGGATAGAGTTAGATGGGGATAGAGTTAGAAAATACATAGAGCCAGGTTGGTTTCAAAGTGAATGGTAAATCAGAGTGCTTCTCTGACCATATCCCTCAAAGACACTTTATGAAATAAATGGGTCTTTTTATATTTGTATATTTGAGTTTGTGTGCATGTGTGTGCATGTGTAGGTGCATGGGTGCCTCTCTCTCTCTCTCTCTCTCTCTCTCTCTCTCTCTGTGTGTGTGTGTGTGTGTATGCTTACTGACAATAGATGGAGATGATTTGAAGAGAAGCAAACAGATTACAGTAGTACTGTTGACTTGGAAGAGGTCTGTTTCTTAAAGAAGAAGAAATGAACGATAATGTTAAACAGAGTTGATTTATCACCAAAATTCCCATTCTTAAAGCATTTCATAAAGGTTACTGATAAAATGTGACAAATACATAAGCAAGAAAGCATTGGGAGATGGAAAATGATAAAAGTTTTGAAAAGAGGAAATCCTGAAAATACAAGAAACAAATAGAGGTTCTTAAGCAATATACGACACAATCAGGAGACACATTGTACTTGTACATTAAATGTAAATGAAGAGGATATTTAGTGGGAACCATTTCGTGGGCCTGGCCCAAAGCTCTTAGGCAATTGGGGCATAATATATGTTCCCTAAGCATGGGAAGTAATATTACTTGTGTCCCTTACCCCTTAAAATCTTCAGCCCTGCTTTCATATTAAATATGAAGGATCTGCAGTTTGTCAGCAAAAAAACAAAAAAACAAACAAAAAATGGGAAGCTCTATGACTTGAAAGATAAATCACCTATAAATATGGAGTCAAGAGACCTAGGTTCAAATACTGTCAAAAGTAGTAATCCCTGAAACCTTTTCTCTTTTCCTTCTATACTACCTTATTTGGTCCTGTCAGTCCCCATGGATTTGATTATCATCATTATGTAGATAATGCTCAAATTTGTACCTCCAGCCCAGTCTGTTTCCTGACCTATAATTCTGAATTGTGATCTTCTTATTGGACATCTCAAAGTAGATATTCCATAGGCATCTCATACTAAACATGTATAGCATTCACTGTATTTAGCTTCAACCTCACCCTCTCCACTTCAGTAATCTATACCCATAACCAGAGTGTCATCCTGGAATCCTAAAATTCACTCACCCCACATTCACAATTTGCTGCTAAATCTTATTATTTTTACCTTTACATCTCTCATGTACAAACCCTACCCTCCATCCATATAGCCTTCACCCTAGTTCAGGCCTTTATTATCTCTTGCTTGGATTATTGTAGTACTCTTATGGTTGATATTCCTGAGTCAAGTGTCTCCAAGCTTCAGACAATTCTCCACTTAGCTCCCAAAGTGATATTTCTAAAGACTTCATATGCTGCACCTTGCCCCTATTCAATAAGTTCCAGTGATTCCCAAAACCTACAGGATTAAATGTAAAATCCTCTTTTTTTCACATTTAAAGGTCTTTACAAACTGGCTCCTCCTTATCTTTTTGGTTCTGTTTTACTTTGCTCTCCTTTATGCACTTGATAATCCAGTTACACCGGCAAATTTTTCTGTTCCTTCCACTCATCACTGCATCTTCTTTCTCTGTGTCTTTACTTTGGCTATTACTCATGCCTGGAATGCTCTCCATAAGACCCAGATCAAAACTTACCATCTGTAGGAAGCTTCTCCTGGTTCCCCCAGCTGCTTATGCCTTCTCTATAAGATTACATCTTTTCCATTCTAGTATATCTATCTATCTATCTATCTATCTATCTATCTATCTATCTATCTATCTATCTGTCTGTCTGTCTGTCTGTCTGTCTGTCTGTCTGTCTGTCTGTCTGTCTGTCTGTCTTGTCTGTACCTAGTCTTACATTCTATCTTCCCCATTACAATTAGAATTTTTGGAGGGCGGAAAGTGACTTACCTTTCTTTATATTGACCACCATGTACATGGCAAATAAGAAAGTAGTCAATAAATGATTCATGATTGACTGATGCTGGGTAAATTACTTGTTCTCTCTAGGCCTCAGTTTCCTCATCCATTAGGTGAGATAGTGGTAACAAGTGACCCCTAAGGCCAGTTTGCACTCTAAATCTGTGATCGTTTGACATATATAAAAGTTAAATGAATTTTTAGTATTGTAATATTTACTGTTGTAAAGTCACCAATGTCACAGGTTGACTTTGAACTTTGGTTTTCTTGATCCCAAGCCCAGCATATATCTCCTATACCACCCTGCCTCTACTTTATGCTGAATAGTACATGACCATTATCAATGATGGACACATCTTAAGTTTATGTCTATCTATCTTTCTGTCTTTCTGTCTATCTGTCTATCTATCTCATCTCTGCTGTTTTTCCTCTATGACTTGAATAATTCTTGATAGGAGGTCTTATTGGATAGAAATGTAAATTTTGGCAAGTAAGCCACTTTTGATTGACTCATAAACACATCCATAAGCATTTGATCACTGTGCTTATGGTAGAAAATTAAGCTAGAAAGTTCCCTGTGTTCCTATATTCGATCCTTTTTCAACATTATGAAAAAGAAAAATAAAATACTAGGGGAAGTAAATGGAAGTCAGGCAGTGCAGTGAATAGAACATGGGACCTGGAATCAGAATAACTCTTCATGAGTTCAAATATGACTTCACACACTTGCTGGTTATGTGACCATGCGCAAGTCACTTAACCCTGTTTGCCTCAATTCTTCATCTGTAATTGAGCTGGAGAAGGAAATGGAAATGAGTAAAATCTTCCTGATTCCAAAATGAAAGTACTTTGCTTTATTTGGAATTGGAAAGGTATAAAGAGATAGATACTGAACAGAATATTTGAATTTTCTTTCTGTTCTAGACTGAAATATTTGAAAAAATTCAGAGTGTGAGCTTGATTGGAAGGAATAAATCAATGACCATGAGATCTTTGCAAAATCAAGAATAAGTATTGCTAGAAGCCTGGGAAGATGTTAGGCTCAAAAGTATCCTAAGGGATGATTTTCTTCTCATCACACCAAATAATATACATGGAATTCATTGCAGAAAACTCAATGTTATTGAGAGTAGTAGTGAAAGAATTTGCCACACTATTTTACAACAAAAAAATAATGAAAGACTCACTGACCCATCCGTCAAATCCTACCATCTTCAAATCCTACCCTCAGCAAACTCCAATGGCCCATCTATGGGGTTACAATGACTTTAGTCAATGACAATCGGAGATAATTCCTTTGCAGTCTCCCAAGGAGGTTCCTTCCATGGACATGTACAGGTCCTGTATTGCCAACCCATCTTCCTTTTCCCCCATATCCTGTCCTAGGCCAGACTAATAATCCACATGGCTAAGGAAATGTTAGCTGCCCTTTTTGGAATTAACTCTTTAGTAGTTTCCTTAAGAGAACTCCACTACCAGGGTGTTCTGAGGCTCATGAATCAGATTAACTTAAAAACTTGGTAAAAAAGAAAAAGGGGCAACTTTGTTAGGATGTAGAGGCCAGGTACCATGAATTTGGAAGAGGAAGGAGACCATAAATGCCAGAGTTTATAATTATTCAATGTAGCTCAGGAGGAACTAGATAACCAGTAGAAGGATAGAAAGATGGAGGAGAGATCAAAGAACAAAGAGAGTGGAAAAGGACCATTATATTCAAATATATGTATAGCTGCTCTTTTTGTAGTTGCAAAGAAGTGGAAACTAGCATGGGGGTGCCCATCAATTAAGAAATTGCTGAACAAAAATAGTGTAAGAATAATGCAATGCAACTTTGCAAAAAAGGGGGATATTTCTAAAGAAACTTGGGAAGAGGATGAACTAATGTAGAATGTAGTAAGCAGATCCATAAGAGTCATTTATACTATAAGAACATTTTATCAATGAACAACTCTGAGGGACTTAAGAATTATGATAAGCACAGTGGCCAACTTCCATTCTAGAGGATTGAATGATCTCTATCTATTGAAAGAGACATAATAGACTAAATATGTAGAACGTGACATACATTCTTGAACACAGCTAATATTGGAATTTGGGTTATTTGGCTTCTTTTACTATCACTATTTGTTAAAATGATTATTTTTTCTTTTATTCATCAAAGTAAGCAGATATGAGAGTAAGAGAAAACAAATATTAATTTTTTTACATGAGAAAAGATACCAAAAGGCAAAGGCTGTTAAGAGGTCCCTTTTCAGCAATATCTTTGGTAGCTCTCTCCCAGCCTCTTCATAATCACCCTGTGGTTAGGCTAAGGACCAAAGAAAGTCAGTTGTAAGGAAAAGGGTGGAGACCATAAGGAAGAAATGAGGGATGGTAGAAAATTGACTTAATTACAAGGTACACTCAAAATATCCCTGAATCAGTGTCCTAAGTAGTCATTTTCAACATTTTAAAACCTTTTTCCTTTTCAGTGGAATGAGAGAACAAAAAAAGGAAGTAAGGGATAATCAAGATGGACCTTCAGAAGAAAAATGAATTATTGGTAAGAAGAATTTTGCAAGGAGGACACGAGGAAGTCAGCAGAGTTACTGATAAAAAGACAAAAGCAACCTGAGGAATAGAAAGGAATAATTTTTTTAAAAAAAATTGGTTCATTGGATAAATACTTCAAAGCAAAAAAAAAAATTAAGCCAAATTAAGTCAAAATCTCCAATGAAGTTGAAGATACCAGACAAATTCAGCAAGTCCCTCTTGGGGAGCTTGCTGTTAAGTCTAAAAGAACTGGTCTCTTTCCTTCTGACTTTTTGTCCCTTGTGTAGACACTTTGTTATATGAAACCTTCATTTTGAATGCAACTGAAACAAGTTTAACTTTACATAGAGATATCCATCCTTGCTTACTTTTTTGAGCTTCAGTCCCAGATGTACAACAACATATTTGTACAATCACCATTTTGAACTCTACAAGTCCAAAAAGTACTCATTGTCTTTCCCTTCAAGGCCATTCCACTATCCTTACAGTCACTCAGACTCATAAGGTCAATGTCATTCCAAACTTTTCTCTCTCTCATTGCATTTAAAAAAATTGCTTGCCACATCTTAACATTTATATCCAAACATCTTTCATATACATTCCTTTCTTTCAACTCACAAGACCACTAATCTAATCTAGGTCCTCGCCACCTTTTGACTGAACTATTTTAATAGCTCCTTATTTGTTCTTCTCACCTTAAGCATTTCCATATTCTAATGCATCCCCCACTTGACTGCCAAATGATTTTTCTAAAGCTTAGATCTGATCATGTTATATAATGTTTCCAATATTTTCTTCCAGTCTTCTATCCAGCCATACTAACCTACTTGTATTTCTATGCATAAAATGTTGAATCTACCATCTCTGTTCTTTGGCATTGGTTATCCTGCATGTCTGGAGTATATTCCCTTCTCACTTCTGCCTCTTTGAATTGCTGAATTCCTTCAAGACTCAGCAGAAGCACCACTTTGTACATGAAGTTTTCTCAGTTTTGTTGGATTTGAAAGAGTTTGTCTTTTGGTTATCACTGTCAAGGACTTTGAGAAACTAAATTTATTTCCATGCCATGAAATGATATCAGAGGAGTACTTCATTAACAATTCCATTTGTGAGTGTGCCTACATGTAGACACATATGTAGACATGTTTTTCAATGGAATGCCACTGTCTGAAGGTAGGACACATATTCATAAAATATTTTCAAATCATATAATCACTTAGTGAAATAATATTTTTCAACGTCATTAAAATGGTTGATTAGCTCAGTGTCTTAGAATATGATATATGACATATAAATAAATACAGATGTTCAATGAATATATGTACATATATTGTATACATTCATGATACAGGTGTTGATTGAGCACCTATTATATGCTATGTGCTGTAAGGAATACTAAACTTAATAAGACTATTTCTTCTTTTAAAGAGTTTATAGTATAACAAAGGAAACAAAGTATAGGCACTTATAATATTAGTTTGTATGTAAAAATTTCCTAACCTCAAAGAATTCAAATGTGGGGACATTCATTTCCCATTGGGAATGATAATATTCTAACTGAGTCTTGAAGTATGAATCACATTCATCACGTTGAGAGAAAAGTGAAAGCATTGTAGGTGGAGAGAAAGACAAGAAAATGAACAGACAAGAAAATATAAGGTATGAGAGAACAAGCAACATTAAGTCATTTAGTTTTCCCATAACATTGAGGGGTTGAAAAAAATAATGGTAGTCACTTCTAGATCTGTATCCCAAAGAGATAATAAAAATGGGAAAAGGATCCACGTGTACAAAAATGTTTATAGCAGCCCTTTTTGTGGTGGCAAAGAATTTGAAACTGAGGGAATACCCACCGGTTGGGGAATGGCTGAACAAACTGTGGTATATAAATGTAATGGAATACTATTGTGTTGTAAGAAATGATGAGCATGCAGACTTCAGAAAAACCTAGAAAGACTTGAATGAATTGATGCTTAGTGAAGTGAATAGAACCAAGAGATCATTATACACAGTAACAGCAACAATGTGTGATGACTAACTTTGATAGATGCCTCTTCTTATCAATGCAATGATCCAAGACAACTCAAAAGGACTCATGATGGAAAATGCTGTTCATATCCAGAAAAAGAACTATGGAATCTGAATGCAGTTTGAAGCAAATTATTTACTCTCTTTCTGTCTCTGTCTCTCTCTCTATCTCTCTCTCTCTTGCTCTCCCTCTCCTCTTCTCTAATCCTTTTGTTTGTTTATTCTTTCTTGTGGTTTCTCCCATTGGGTCTAATTCTTCTTTACAATGTGACTAATGTGAAAATAGGTTCAATATGAATGTATACGCAGAGCTTATATCAAATTACACACTGTCTTAAGGTGGGGGGAGGGTAGAGATGGGGAAAAATGTGAAACTCAAAATCATATGGAAGTGAATGTTGAAGACTAAAAATAAATAAATAAATTTTAAAAATTAAAAAGGAATATAAAATAAAAAAGAAATTAATGGTAATTGAAAAGGAAAGTTGGTATCAAATCAAGCAGCATCTCAAATGCCAGGGTAAGGCATTTGAACTTTATTCTGTTGTGATGAGTGAACTGGGTTTTCAAAAAAAAATAAATGACACAATTAGAACTATGCTTTAAAAATTCACCTTTGCAGTGGAATATAAAATGAATCATAGAGGAGAGAAATTAAAGTCAGGGAGACTTGTAAATTATTTCAATGATTTAGATGAAAAGTAATAAAGGAATAGGAAGGAAAAAGGGAGTTTGATGTCTTCATGGTCACAGTATGCATCCCTAACCAAGGGCAGTTATCTTGCATGTGGGAACCATTGATCAAAAGAAGGTAAAATACAATAGGACCATGCTTGCTTACATTGCGCTTTTTTGTTATTGTATTTGATATAATAACACCAGCATTTGACTATTTTAGTAGAAGCACTTACTGTTTCAACAGTTATAAAAGAAAAATGTTCATATATATTCCTGTGAATATTTGAAAAAATCTAGCAAAGAGATATGATGGAATTTACCTCAGTTCTGTTACCTGTGAACTTGAGAAAATTACTTAACGTCTTTGTTTCTCAATATTTTTCATCTATAAAATGAGAGGGTTGCACTAGATGCCGCTTTCAACTGTACATCATTAATCTTATTATTCCATTATCATTAGATTTGGATCTGGAAGTACTCTAAGAAATCTAATATTCTGTCTCATTTTACAAAGGAAGAAATTGAGACCTAGAGTGATCACATGATTGACTGAATGTCACATGGATAGTGAGTTCACAGAGTTGAGATTTAAACCCAGATCTTCTAATTCCAAATCTTGCTTTCTTCCCTCAACAACCAGAGTTCCACAACTAGAACATGGTATAGAATTGGAAACCTCTATTATTTTGTCACTCAACTCAATCCTGCAGAGTTGAATTTGCACACTTTTAACAAAAGGGAAAAAT
The DNA here is from genome assembly GCA_028646595.1 of Phalanger gymnotis. NCBI lineage: Eukaryota > Metazoa > Chordata > Mammalia > Diprotodontia > Phalangeridae > Phalanger > Phalanger gymnotis. Next base: position 233,411,343 of record CM053624.1, on the reverse strand, counting down.
CAAGAAACCGTTCCTTAATTTTATTCATAAACGGTGTGATTAAGTCTCTTAAAAGATGTACATGAAAGACAAGATACGGGAACACTGTGTTAAAAAGTTTAAAAATCTATGACCACATTGTGCTTGAGGCAAGTGGATCTCATTGAGAACAAATGTATGGCTGATTAAAATATGAGATATCTCATTAATCACACAATCCATTAGATAATAAATTGTGGTTGTTAACTTGATATGCACCATTGAACATTCAGGAAAATATTGCATAGGCAGACAAGTGTACCAACGCATGACATTATAATAGCTTGTGGATATATTCTCTTTGTAAATAGTTCTGCAGCATATCCAATTCTTTTTGAGCTGTGTTGTATAATAAGATTATTCTTTAAATCACAGTGATTAATACTAAAGATTTTTCAATGCCAGAACAAAAGCCATACGCTTGAATAAAAGAAAGGGTGGTATTGAAATTAACATTTTCCACTTTAAACCTTTGTCATAATAACATTTCTTTCAATTTTCTGAAGTAGTTCAAAAGATCTCAGATTTTTAATAAAGAAGTTTGTTTAAGAGAAATAAGTGACATTTAGCTGACAGGTAACTGTGCAAAAGTAAATTAATTTCAAGGACCAGATTAAAATATGTCTAAAGATATTCCTATATATGCATATATATGTATATGTACTTTCAAGTTTGCTGATGATATAAGTATATGATGAACAAATATATTTACATACTATATATAATATAACATTTCATACATATATACATATAATTATATATCATCATAATACAATTTGAATATAGATTATGCAGTATATCATGTATACCCATATAATATGTTACACACTATGTATGAATCTATAGTGTGTTACAATGGCATACACACTTAAAGCATATACATATGCATACATATATGCAATATACTATATATTCACATGTGATTTTTAGCTTAAAACAATACTAAGACTTTTATAATACTATCTATTATCTTGGAAACGAGACCTGTAAGACGAATGCTGAAAACGTCCCCCCCCCCACCACAGTTAACTGTTTCCAGAGAGCTGATACTCATATATTCACACATATATGCAATATGTATAAATACACTTTTTTATCAAGCACTTAAATACTTCTCTTTTTCTACCTTGTCTTCTCACCTCCTCACCATTTCTTCTTCCTCCTCTTACCAGAAATCAATTAAGTCACTTGCCCACTTGAGTTTTATTTTAGTAAACAACTACAAAACAAAATAAAGATCGAAAAAAACATGTGATATATATCTGTATGCATATATCTTTGTGTAGATAGATAAATATTTGTGTATGTGTGTCTTTTAGCTAATTCTTTTTACTACTCCATTTATGTTTCTTTCGTGGAACACTGGAAAGACTAAAACAGGGGTGCACAGATTCTTTGAAGACAACCTGTTGGCAGCAAACTACACTATTTTCCATGTGTGGTATTATTGAAAGTCTTAGATATTGAAGATTATATAATTTTGAGCAAAGAATTTTCAGTAATTTGTGCCACATGAGAATATACATAGTGAAAAATTCAGGAACGTCGAAGATATATTTTTTTAAAATTTTCGTTTACACTGATATATAGTTGAGGATATACATGTATATATGCGTGTGTGTAGATATATATATATATATATTATATATATATACATATATATGCATACATATATATATATATATAAAATCTCTTTTGATTTATCACTTACCTCTATGAAGATGATACTAAAAAAGCTAAAACAAAGAGTAGCTTCTTTGTTCTCCATTTCTTATCTAAAATGCATATCATTTTGTCTGCAACATCCAATTATGCAAACCATTTCAATAAAACCTTATAAGTTCATGAAATGATAGCTAGCTAGCATTTATATAGCTTTAAATTTTGCAAAGCATTTTACAAATATTATTCTTACAACAGACGCCCTTATTACTTACACTTTTAGGGATAATCTGCATTCATTCATTAAAAGAAAATTCATTAAGTGCATACTATGTGATGCACATTGGTGGAAAATACAAAGGTTAAAAAAAGCCATGTGAAAATTACTTATAATCTATTAGTACAAAAAGATCTCTGTTCAAGATGCTAGTGGGAATATCGACCTTTTATCTGCACTATTATTTTAAATATTGAGCTCAAATTATGCATTTCAATAGTTATTTTTAATAAAAAAGATGTGTCCATGTTACATGTATGTATACATATATATTATCTAGAAATATATAAACATGTAGGTATACATACATGTGTACATACATACATGATTATCCTGAATGGATTAAAGAAGAAATGAAGTATAAATCAACAGAGAAAAACCCAGTTTCTGGGAGCAAATCTCTTGAAGATTCACGGTCAACATAAGCACCGAATTTACCACTTTAGACTTTATTGTACACCGTGATAGTGGCAGGCAGGTACTAAATTAAACCTCATTTCCTGAAAAAAAAATCATGTTTCAAAGTCATCCACTTACTATCTGATTTGTGTTAAGTGTTTGTTTATTGATGGCAACATGATTTAGTGGAAAGACTGTTGGGTTTAGAGTAGAGAAAACCTGAGTGCAAATCCCAAGGCTGATATTTACCAGCTACATGATATTTGCAGACATCACTCAATCTCTCTGAGCCTCAGTTTCCTCATCTGTAAAGTGGTTAGAATCATACCTGTAATATTTACTTCATATGGGTGTTTCAGAGATTAGAGGTGAAATTCATATAAAGCATGTTACAAAGTTTTACACACTATATGTAGATTATTGTTTATGAATGCCTGTGCCTTTTTCAGTCATTGCTCTCTCTACCTTTTAAATGCACAATATATTATAAGTAAGTATAAACAATATATGTGAGTGATCCTTCACATATGAGGATGATGCTGTTGACAATATATGCTACCACTCTGGATCTGAGTTATTTTCTCAGTTATGATGATGTATCTGTCTTTTCACCCACCCTATTCTGCACAGTCCAAACTATGGCCAATGAAAGACTCTTATATGTTTAGCATTGTCTTAAATTCTCAATTCCATGCCACTATTTCCCTTTTCCTTTGCAAAACTATTTGGGTGTTGTAGTGAAGACACAAACAGTGGTACCCAGTCAAAAAAATGATAGAAGACTAAATGTTGCCCTTGTGTTTTTCACAGAGAAAATCTGGTTTAGGGTTTGCAATATAAGGTAATAGATATAGATGAAAGAAGAAAAAAAATGAATTCTTAAATCTGAACCAATAATACTTGTAATTAATTTTAGTAGAAATCATGAAATACCACCTCATCAAACAGTACATTTTATTCTTCAAGCGGATGTCAATGGTGGGAATGATGGGGAAGAAAACTGCCTTTTCAAGGCCTTCTCTAGCTGGAATTATTATATTGCTTAATCTTCATGTGAAGACATCCTCTTGTGGAATGGGCAGATGAAAAATTTTCCCCCAACTGGTCATGAAGGCAGCTGAAGAAGGTGCTGTGGAGTGCTTAGAGCTTCATCAGACATCAAAGATGCCAAGTTCATCTGCTGCATCCCAGGACATCATTAGTCATCCTGATTTTTGTCTTGCCACTAGACTTTGATGACTCTAGAAGAGAAAGGGAGGATGACGACTTTGTGTAACTTTGCTTCACTTAAATCCAATTCATCTGTAAGTCACGACACTACCCCATGCTGGTGATTTCACTGGTCTTCTTCTAAAATGAGGGATGAACAACATATGAGTCAAAAAAGTACTTCAAGGCTTAATTTACCCTACTGAGTCTAATGATACTAAGTAATTTCAAGTCCTAAACTTGAAGATTGAGGCTAGGCACTTCTACCTGAGGTGCTGGACTTGAAACTGTTGTTATTATATTCTGATATTTTTCTTTACTTCATCGAATCACTTTCAGGCTACTGGTTTGAACTTTTGTAATTTCCTTTTTATTGAGATCTAAACCCGGTTAACTAGAGGAAAACAGCATCAACAGCAACAAAATCCTGTTGCATAAGAGGCACGTAAAAATGAAGGATAACTAGTAATAACAGTAGTAGAGCTATTTAAAAAAAACAACAACAACACGATTTCTAGGTAGTGAGTAAAGCTCTTGCCATACATTTTCTCATTTGATCCACACAATAAGACAACAATACTGTGAGGTAGGTACTCTTTAATCCATTTTATAGATCTTATAGACAAAACTGAGGCCCCCTTAAATATTAACTTACTTGCCAAAGGTCATACAACTAGTAAAAACTCTTGTTATCTCCTTTTTAATAGATTTTATTGGCACTTAAAAAATTCTACATGGCAGAAATGTAATTATTCTGTTTTTGCTCATTTAATCTGAACTTGCATGCCTATTTGCTATGGAAGACCACAAGAGGACTGTAAGCTTCCTGGCTACAGGGGCTCGAGGGTCATGATAAGCCCCACCACTATCTGTATGGTCCCAGGTCATCACAGAGAAATAATTCACCTATAACTAATAATTTATATTCTTTGATGAATGTTACAATTAAACTTCATATAAAGGTGACATCAGCACAGTGGTTTATGCACTGGCTCCTGCAATATAATCAGTTTGATGCTAAAAAGGCTGTCATTTCTTCATTGGTATAAATTAGCTTTTTGTAAAGCAGAATGTTAGGGGGATATCTTTACATATAGCATCGTTGTACTTTATGTTAATTCAAGTTAGAATAAAAATGATAATCAATTAACTTTACATCATGTTTATGCTTGAAAGACAGAGAATTGTCACAGGACCTTTTCTTGTAGATCAACCCATGATTTAATTGGATGAAAACAGAATCTCCCTAGTGTTGTGTTAAAAGATACACACATACGCACAGAAGCAAACATCTTTCTGTTTATAAAGGCAAAGCTCAAGGCTTGAATTGTAAAGTAATGTTATTAGGAGTTGTAACTGGTTTTGCAACCCTGAAGGAATATGTGACCTGTGCCACTCCAAGGAGAATCCAGAACCACAAGAAAATTATGTAAGAGTCCCTCAGTTTTCCAGTAGTCCAAAGATGGGATGAGACAAAGGTATTTGGTCCAGTTAAAGAGAACCATACACACGTTTATTATTATCATATTGTGTTTGTTCTTATTGTCATATGGTATTAGCTCTTATTGTCATATTGTATTTCTTCTATCAATAAAATTCATGTCATAGATGATCTTTGATTCTTATCTTTAAGGTTTCCTTAAGTAAAAACCAGTACAGACTATTATTTTACTTTCCTGTAGCCTTGTAGTTTTATACATCTTGTTTTGATCAGTAGGCATCTTGTTTAAACCATTAACCTTAAAAGGGAAGCAAAAGTGATATCTAGCCTACAGTTTTCATGCCCTTATTTTTTTTTTCAAAAGCCCAGTTCATTCCTATCATTCATAGCATCACTTTAAAAAACATGATGTGGGAAAGGGTCTGTTAGTGATTTGGATAGGGGTTGGGGCTTTGCTTGGTTTTTAGAATTCAATTCAACAAACTTTTATTAAACATGTACTTTGTGAAAGGCACTGAGAATACAAAGATGAAAACAAGAATTTCTGTCCTCAAGTGTCCTTACTGTATATTAGTGATGGGTGGGAAAGGTGGCATTAAATATAAACCTCTTTGGTCCTAGTTCTTGGTGCTGGTTCTTTGGAGTTGATATACAAAAAGAGGGTAAATAACTGTAGGGATATAATGAAGTTTAAAGGTTATTTAGTTAATCCATGGGCTTCTTTACTAGAGCCATAGCCTCTCTCAAATAATATTCACCATAGTTTTTCTGTACAAATACCCAGAGATGTAGGGAAATGTGAACGATTTATGATATGTCTGCTACTTTTTTTATGCCTAGGTGCAGCTTATATGGATAGTGACCCAGAGGATGCTCTTCAAGAAGTTCAGATCTGCCATTTATAGCTAGGACTTAGATCATTCAGTTGCCAAGCACTCATTAAACACCCATCATATATCAGACACTGAAGCAGATTCTGGGGATAAAAAGACAACAATGAAATATCCCCTGGCCTCAAGGAGCTTACATGTTATTGTGGGAGATGACATGCATGTAACTATTTTTAATTATGGAGAGTGTATTAGTAACAGATATATATATATATATGTATTTGAATATGGGAAAAAAGAGAATAAACATTTATGTAGTGACCATTACATGATAGATACCGTGCTAAAGTACTTTACAAATATTACCTTGTTTGATCCTCACAACAACCCTGGAAGGTGTGTCCTGTTATCTTCTCCATTTTATAGGGGAGGAAATTCAATCAATGGAAGGTTAAATGACTTGACCAGAAATAAAGACTAGTAAATATCTGGGGCTGGATTTGAGCTCCTGAGCCCAGGCCCAGTGCTCTATCCACTGTGCCACCTGGCTTATCTTGGGTTTCTCAGACATTGAGCCACCAGTTATTATTGTTGTTTTTGCTTTTCTTTTCTCTTGCAGTGATTTAAGTGACTTACCTGTTTCTCTTAAAACTAGTTGCAGTTAGTTTTTAATGACATTTGTTTTATACCATAGTTTGAGGTCTGATAATCTTATGACCCTTTCATTGGTAGTTTTCTGTTTCCCATGAAATTTTAGTTCCTTCATTCCTTCAAATTAACTTTATTATTACTTTGTTTCCTTCTTCAAAGTGTCTCCCTTAAAATTTAATTGATTTATTGCTAATTCTAAATTAATTTAGGTAATATCATTTTTGTTATATTTGTACAACTCAACATGATCAATGAGCAGTTTTTTAATTGTTTTTCTTTATTTCAGTTGTGGTTTTTTGTATTTATATAAATCTTGCACATGTCTTAGTAATTTAACCCTCAGATGCTTTTTTCCTTGAGATTTTTTTAGTTATTTTTAAATTGAATTTCCCTTATATATTTATTTGTTCATTCATTTCATTCATTTTACTTCTGTTAATGTTAAGTGGAAATGAGGAGTGTGGTATTGTGGATAGAGAGCCATTTTTGAAACATCAAAATTCTGGTCATTGTTTTCTGTTGCCCTGATTATTCCCTGCCAAGCCTCAGCCTTGGGTTAATCCTACCATTCACTGCCACCCTTCTCTAGCATAACTGCTACTGAACAAAGATGGAGAAAAACAAGTGCTAATTTTGGCTAAGTCCTTTACAAATTTATGTTACATAATTTGATCTGCACCCTCACTGCTGCTAGGTAACCCCGTTATCCACATCAGCTTATTATCTTACTTTCTATAGAGACTCTTCTAAACCTTTTCCTCCTTTCTCTACTATGGTCCTCCCACCCCACACTGCTAGTCTCTCAGCTGATGTCTTTTTCTGGATACTGTTCTTTCCTGTTTCTTCTCCTACATATTTGATGGCTCCATTTCAGTTTCCTTTATTGGATCATCCTCCAGATCTTACCCTCTAACCAACCACAGGTGTCCCTCAGCACTTAGCACTGTTGCTGACACATAGTAGGCACGTAATAAACATTTATTGTTTTCAAGTATTGTTGCTGATGCTTCTTGGCGAGTCAATTAGCTCTCCATGCTTTAAGTTGTGGAAAACATATCAACATAGCATTGGTGGAAGGAACCTATACTAATGAAATAGCAGGTCTAGTGCCTATACTATGTAGACATATTGGTAATTTTAAAAGGATTTGCTCTGAAGGGACCTTCATTCTTGGCTGGCATCATCAGCAAGTCTGTCCCTCAGCCAACATCTTATATACCTCCACAATAGGAGGTTACCATAGTAACCAAGAGTATAGGGAGAAATGTCTTCTCTTACAGAAAGGGAGTTGCAGAAATTATTTGGAAATTGAAAAACAAACTAAAGGACCTATCCTTATCATCTCCATTCTATATTTTAGGCTATCTTTTTTTGGCCATTGAATGTGGCCATTTTAGCCTCACTCCACTATTCAAAGAAACCAATGAATTTGTCTCTGGAGACTGAGTCCTTTAAAAGCCAAGCCACTTCCGATTAAATCCAGGAATTACTGGAAAATATATGGTATGCGAATGAATGGAATATGACTGTGTACTTAAAATGACAAAAGGGAAGGTTCCAGAGAAAATTGGGAAGACCTGTATGAACTGATGTAAATTGATACTAACAGAACTAGAATAAACATTTATAGTTATATTTTACAAATGGATTACTTTGAAAGGTTTAAAAACTCTGATCAGTGCAATGACCAATCATAATTTCAGAGGATCATTAATGAAGGATATTCCCTACCTCCTAACAGAGAGGTAATAGATTGAAGACCCATAATCATACATATATTTTAAGTGGTCAGTATAGTAACTTATTTTGCTTGACTATGCATATTTGTTACCAATAGCTTGTTTTTCTTTTTTTTTCTTTTTAAAGTGAAGTGAGGTGTGAGAGAAAAAAAAATTGATGTCAATTAAAACATAAATTAAAAAAATAGTCAGCCACTCACACAATTCTCTGCAGTTGATAGTGGGGAAGATGGGAAAGGGAGTATGACAAATGTGGTCCAATTCCAACTGGGCTTGTCCTTCTTCTACCACTAGACCAGCCTGCCCATATTCTGCTCATCAGAAGCAAAGTCTGTCAGAAAAAGCCAATTATATACATTTGCTTTCCTCTATTCATGCTTCTTAAATATACACATTGTAATTATTATTCTTCTGATGTGAGTGAGTGGTCTTCCTCCCTTCTTTAGGGAACAGGGAGGCAGGTCTTTCGTATAAGATCATGACATGCTAGATCCAGTGCTGTAATGGACCTCAGAGGCCATCTAGTAGAACACTTTCTTTTTTTTTTTTTGGAGGGGGGAAGGCAGGGCAATTGGGGTTAAGTGACTTGCCCAAGGTCACACAGCTAGTAAGTTTGTCAAGTGTCTGAGGTCGAATTTGAATTCAGGTCCTCCTGACTCCAAGGCCAGTGCTCTACTCACTGCACACCCTAGCTGCCCCTAGTACAACACTTTCAGTTTACAGACAAGAAACATGGAGGTTAAGTGACTCAATTAATTGGCTGTTCTATGTGTGGGAAGGCTACTATCCAGAGGACACTGTGATTCTTTCCCCTTTCTTTTCTTGTGTGCATTTCTCTTGCCTATCTGAAATGACAAAGAAGAAAGAGGATGTAGGATCACAGAATTTATGATTTAGAAGAGTCCTCATAGGTCATGAAGTCCAATCCCTTCATTTTACAGATGAGGAAACTGAAGCACAGAGAAGTTAAGTGACTTACCCATGGTCAGATAAGTGGTATAGTGAACAGTCCTAGAACGGCCTGCAGTCAAGACCAACTATGTTCAAATCTGGCCTCAGATATTTAATATCTGTGTAAATCTGGATAAGTCACTTAACCTCTGTCTGCTTTATATGCCTCATTTATAAAATGGGGATAATAGTAGTAGCCACCTCACAAAGTGGTCATGATATTTGTAAAGCTCTTAAAAGAATGCTTAGCACCATGATAGGTATGTAATTAGTATTTTCTCCTTTCTTCCTAGTGTCTGAAGTAGAATTTAAACCCAGATCTTATTACAAATCAAGTGTTCCATCCACTGCAGTATCCTCTCTCTTCTAATGATCTTCCAAGACATCCCCAGAGTATTGCCTTGTAGTCCTATAAATAATCAGTCATAGAAGGGGAAGTGGTGACCATTGCATCCTTTAATATTGCATTTCTCCCTACCTTCCCTCAGCTAAAAATGCATATAAATTTCTGCAAAGAATCACTGAATGCCCAAAGATATAAGAAGAGCACATTTCTTCCACCAAACACTTAAGAGCTTGTCTCTCTTGTGGTTATCATATGAAAATTGTCCTTTTGAAGCAAACATTTTTTTCAGGCACTTTAGATTGTCCCTAATAAATAAAGAAGCTCCAAGCAACCACAAACTGTAAACCACAAACACATTTACTAAACTTATCTGTGCACTAAAGGGAAGCAGAAACTATGGATATCATGGAATTTGAAACATCTTTTCCAATGGGTCAGTTACTCCTCAATGTTTTATTTCTGCTTAACCAATCATGTCTCAACTTGAGCAGAAGATATAATAACATATAAAGGTCACAGTTAAACCCTGGAATCCTTAATGACTAGATGCCTTATGATGCATTTATATCCTAGATCTCAGACTGAGCAACCATATAACAATGGATAGCATTTATATAGCACATTAAGGTTTGCAAAGCATTATATGGTATCTCATATGATCCTCATAACAATTCTGTGAAGTAGGAGCTATTATTATTCTCACTTTATAGGTGAAGAAATATAGAGAAAGGTTAAATGACTTGCCTAGGATCACACAACTAATTAGGTGCTGAGTCAAGATTTGAATTCAGTACTTTCAGTAGTCTAGCCACTGCGCCAGACACATTATTCCAGAAAAAAGCAGGGCTATGTATTATACAGGGCAGCTAGATGAAGCAGTGGATAGAGTGCCAGGACTAGAGTCATGAAGATTCATCTTTCTGAGTTCAAATCTGGCCTCAGACACTTAATGCCTGGTTGCGCAACTAGTAAATCACTGGGCAAATCAATTAACCCTATTTGCCTCGGTTCCTCATTTGTACAATGAACTACTCCAATATTTTGCCAAGAAAACCCTAAATGAGGTCATGCAGAGTTGGGCATGACTGAAATCACTGAATAAATGTTATACACACAATCAGCACTCAGCTAGGTCTATCTTACCATACTTGAGCTTCAGTTACAGAACAAGGATTTGTCTTTTCACAATTCCCATTCAACCATAAGAATACACATTCACCCCACATAGAATTAGATGAGACTTCCATATTTCTTATGAATTTATTTTTTTGCTACCCTATTTCCTCCCTTCCTCCCTTCTCTTCTGTTCCACTGATGTATTCGCAATTTTCTTCAGTTCTTCTAGCTTAACCTTCATCTTCTTCCGGTGAGTGATGCAAAAATAATACCTACAGTGGAAAGGGGACATATTCCCCATTGAACAACAGTGATTTTCTTCCTTTAAACAATACCTTCCTTTTGTTTGGATGCTCCCCGTAATGAAATCAAACTATTTCAAATATTATTCCCTTTTCTCAGGCATCCTAATTCCTTAACCTTCTAACTTTATGTTTTCTCATATGAAGCCCTCCCTCAGTGGTTGTTAGGTCAATAAAGTGGTAAGACTCACAGAAAAGCAATAGATCCCAATCCCACTGCCTCCACCATCAATGTTAGAAACAATGCAATTCCTCGTTGCTCAGCTGTCTTTGGGTCATCATCTTGAGGGGGAGAAAGACAAAATAACTCTATGGTTCCCCTTTAAATTCCTCTGCCATTTCCCTCAGAAAATCACCCCTCCCCAGGCTACCAATGACTGTATCCCCTTTTCCTGTTTTTTTTCCCATTACTCTCACCCTTAAGCCCTGACCCAAGTCATTTGGCTCCCAAAATCCGAGATGCCTACAGCACTGCTTCACAATTTCATCAGCCTCCCACTGCCCCATAGTTCTTTCTTTTGTCAGTGTAAAACTCTTCCAATACTCTGATGCTTCCATCACTCCAACCTTTCCCAGCCTTTTTTTTATCTGCCTTCTTATTTTCAAACCACCAGTTTTCATAATCCTTATATCACCCAAGTCCCTTATTGCTATCCCCTGATACCGCCACAAAGTTCTCCTTTGAAGCATGGTGTAGTAATTCGTAGACAGTTCCAACAGTCAAGAACAGGACCCTCAGTCATCACTGAGGAGAAAAAGTGAGTAGAGAGCAGTTCTACCTGGGTCTCCTAGTAAGCATGATTCATGAAGGTATAGGCTATGGCGACCTCTGTGGGAACTCAGGTTGTGACAGGAAAAGTGAACATTCAGTTCTATTAAGGGTTTGTTGTAGGGAAAACCACCAATTCAGGGGGTGACTACTGTAAAATATTATGGGAATGACTTCAGCAAACTTTGATAAGGACCTGTTTTCATGGAGAATCACCTCATAAAATCATGAGCCCAAAGGAGAAAAGACCTTGGATCTTGATCAGGGTGGGATGCAAAGCAGGGCTTAGGGAAGGAAATATGATGGGGAGAATGCAGGGTACTTTGGTATTCTGGATGTGTTTGTACTTACTGCAGTCTTCAGAACAAGCTGTAGGAGAAATATAATAGGTTACCCTATTATACATGTTTTCTTTCTTTTTGCAGGGACCCCACATTTCTTTCCCTCAATTTTCATTCCACCTAGGTCTGAATCATGAAAGGTGAATCTCATTCTTCCTTCCCACAAAGAGCTCTTCCAATGACTCCCAACCAAGTTCCAATTGTTTTAGGGCTTCTCAACTAACCACTCCCATACCAAGATCAGAGAAGGCCTTCAAAGTCTCAGTCAGATGCGACTCAAGGTTCTGACGAAGTTGAAGAAGCTGACCCTGGAAGATGAAGACCCCTGAAGAAAGATAAGAGAGGTATTAAAGATCGTCCCTTCAACCTTTATCCAATCCCACCTCACCTTTTCATGGCTTTTTCTTTCTCTCCCACCACACCTTTCCATGGCTTCTGTTTTAGGTTCTTGAGCTTCTCTTTCAACCATTCTCTCACACTGATAGCTTGGCGAACATCTGGGAGAAAGAAAGGAGGTGGGGGGGGTGACCATACCTTTGATGAGATATGGAAGACCCAGATATTTGATGTTCTTCCCCACCCCCCAAACCTATCATTTACACCTCTGATGCCTCATACCCATCATTGCCCCAGGCATCCCTCACCCAATACCCGCAGCCTCTTCTTCCCCTGGTGGACCTTGGTGCTTACGTCCCTCAGCTCCTGGAGCTGCCGATCAAGGAAAGCAGTTCTTGCAGGAATGTTTTGGGGCACCAGGTCCTCCAGTAGCCAAATCACATCTTTAAAGTATTTGGGATCACATTCAAGGCAGCTCCTTATGACCCTAGTTCCCAGAAGTAAAAAGAACAATAGTAACCACTGAGATCCCATTTCCTTTCCCCCTCCCTCCCCAACAGCATATTGTTTTGACAACCAGTTCCTTAGTTCATTCTCTTTCACAGTGTAAGAATGAAAATCATCTTCCTGGTAGCCCTAACTCTTCTCCCTCTAATTCAGCCATTTCTCCAAGAGACTTTGCTTAGAGATGTTTACTCATTTTTTTAAAAATCTGCTGTCATTCCAAGAGAATGACCTAACAATCAGTGCAGCAGATAGCTGAGTTCTATATGTAGAATGTGTGAGCAGGGTTGAGGGAAAGTGGGCTAAGCTCACAGAGGGAAGGAATTTATGGAAGATTCTTCTCCAACTTTATCTCTCCCTATTCTAATGTTTAAAAATCCATTCGACTAGGCAATACAAACTTTGGGTTCTCTTGAAATTATTTCATTTCCTCTACCTAGGCCTAGCCAAATGCTTTCACAACCTCCTCAATTCAACTTTTTCACTCTTGGTGAAAGATCAAGAGAAAAGGAGATGAATGATAGAGCTTCCCATGATTGTGTTATTCTTGCCTTGACACTCCTTTGGAACATGAAAAGCTGGAACAGAAGGTGACTGAATTCTTTAGTGAAATAAAAAAAAATTCCAACAGGAAATAATAGTGGGGAAGAGGAATCAAGTGACTGAATATCTTAGGAAAGCTGGGAGAAAGGATAGACTTACGTAAGCCAAGATAGTTGCTGTTAAGACTATGGGACAAGGCAGAGTTGGGGAAGGTTAAGAAATGTGGGGGAAGGAGGCAGTGTCAGCATGAGCTAGGAAAGTGAAAAGTGTTATATTTTGTCAATTTTGTTGTTTTCTGCTCTAACTAGGAAATACCTTTTAGCTTCTGAGAATCTCAGAATAGTCATAGATAATGACATCGATGATTTAGACATTGAGAAGACCTTAAAAGTGATCTAGTCCAAACATATCACTCTAGAGGTGAGGAAACTGAAGCCCAGGGAGGTTACATTACTTGTCATAGCTAGTAAGTGGCAGAGCTTAGATGTTACACTAGATTTCAACCCAGTTTTAAAAGGATTTTCTTTTACTTAATACTGAATATAAACAACCTAATAGTACTAATGAAAATAAATGAAAGCCTAGTCTGAGTCTAGAGGAACTTAGACAACCTCATGGTAAAGGGTAATGACTAGACTTGGGGAAAGGATGAACTCCACATCAGAGGTGGATACCAGATGATAAGTCAAATTCTTAAACTGAGAAAGGGAGATAAATACTGAAGACATTTAGGAAACTTTGGTCATAGATCTAGAACAAAACATGCTGATACTTGGAAAGGGTTATTGAATTGAGCCAAATGCACATAGCCAATAGTTAACTGCTCTGCTACATCAACAAAACTTAGAGAATTAGCAAAGTGCAAGGAACATGAGCGAAAAAGGAACTGGCAACTCGGGTCCGAGCTTAAGCGAAATAGCATGGTAAGTTATTTTCCTCTATCATTACCTCTGGCAACTCTGCTCTGCCCTGAGGTCATTTTTTATCTATAAAATAAATGTAGACTAGATGGTTCTTTCTAGCTCTACATCCGAGAATCTTGTAAAGGGCATATGTCAAGTGATTTTGGGTCAGAAATCAGAATTATAGACAAAATGGGAATAAAAAGGGGCACTACGTATTATCCAAGGATCAAACTGACTTCTTTTTTAAAAGTTTTATTTCATTTTTAATTTGAAGACTAAACCATTTCTATAATATAGTATAATAATAATAAGAATAAAAAGATATTGCGTGTGAAACTGCAAATCTACTATATACAACTTGATGTTTCTTTTATAATAAAGTTTTCTTGTAAATTTTGTTTTTTTTTCTTTTTCCCTCCTCCCCCACCCTAGAGATGTCTATCATTAGACAGAAATATGTATGCATATATGTAAAATGATGCTATACATACTTCTATTTATCAGTTCTTTCTCTGGATGCAGACAGCATCTTCATATGTCCCTTGTAGTTAATTTGGGTATTTATAATAGTCAAAATTACTTATTTGCTGGAAGTTGTTCTTAAAAGAATATTTTTAATGTTTGTTTTGAGAACTTTAAGTTCCAAATTCTCTCTCTTTTTCCCTCCCCACCCACCCTCCTTGAGAAGGCAAGCAATTCAGTATAGGCTATACATGTATCATTATGCAAAACACTTCCATAATAGTCATGTTGTGAAAGAAATATTTCCCTGAATCCTATACTGTCCTCCTTTATTTAGTTTTCCCCATTGACGCTGTCCCTTTTCAAAAGTGTTTGCTTTTGACTACCTCCTCCCCCTTTCTGCCTTCTCTTCTATCCTCCCCACCCCTCTTCTCCCCTTCTCCCTACTTTCCTGTAAAGTAAGATACCCAGTTGAGTGTGTATGTTATTCTCTCCTTAAACCAAATCCGATGAGAACAAGATTCACTCATTCCCTTTTACCTACCCCCTCTTCCCTTCCATTATAACAGCTTTTGCCACTTTTATGTGACATAACTTACCCCATTCTATCTCTCCCTTTCCCTTTCTCCTAATATATTCCTCTCACCCCTTAATTTTATTTTTTAGATATCTTCCCTTCATATACAACTCATTCTGTGCCTTCTGTCTCTGTGTATATATATATATATGTATATATATATATATATATATATATACATATATATATATATACACACACACACATATATATATGTATGTATGTATATATATGTAGTAGTAGTATATAGTAGTATGTGTAAGTAGTAGTAAGCGTAAGTAGTAGTATGTAGTAGTAGTAAGTACGATTTCTCTTTCCTGTTTACCTTTTTATGCTTCTCTTGAGTCTTGTATTGAAAGTAAAATTTTCTATTTGGCTCTGATTTTTTTCATCAAGAATACTTGAAAGTTCCCTGTTTCATTGAAATTCCATTTTCCCCCCAAAGTACTGTACTCAGTTTTGCTGAGTAGGGGATTCTTGGTTTTAATCCTAGCTCCTTTGACCTCTGGAATATCACATTCCAAGCCCTTCAGTCCCTCAGTGTAGAAGGTGCTAGATCTTATGTTATCCTGCTTGTGTTTCCACAATACTCAAATTGTTTCATTCTGGCTGCTTGCAGTATTTTTTCCTTGACCTGAGAAATCTGGAATTTGGTGACAATATTCCTAGGAGTTTTCTTTTTAGGATCTTTTTCAGGAGGTGATTGGTGGATTCTTTCAATTTCTATTTTCCCCTCTGGTTCTAGAATATTAGGGAAGTTTTCCTTGAAAATTTCTTGAAAGATGATGTCTAGGCTGTTTTTTGATCATGGCTTTCAGATAGTCCAGGAGTTTTTAAATTATCCCCCCTGGATCTATTCTCCTGGTCAGTGGTTTTTCCAGTGAGATCTTTCACATTGTCTTCCATTTTTTTCGTTTTTTTTTGGTTCTGTTGTATAATTTCTTGATTTCTCATAAAGTCACTAGCTTCCACTTGTTCCATTCTAATTTTTAAGGCAGTATTTTCTTCGGTGGTCTTTTGGACCTCCTTTTCCATTTGGTGAATTCTGCCTTTTAAAGCATTCTTCTCCTCATTGGCTTTTTGGAGCTCTTTTGCCATTTGAGTTAGTCTCTTTTTAAGGTGTTTTTTTCTTCTGTATTTTTTCATGTCTTCTTTAGAAAGCTGTTGACTTGCTTTTCATGATTTTCTTGCATCCCTCTCATTTCTCTTCCCAATTTTTCCTCTACTTTTCTTACTTGATTTTCCAAATCCTTTTTGAGCTTTTCTATGGCCTGAGACCGATTCATATTTTTCTTAAGGGCTTTTGATGTAGGATGTCTGACTCTGTTGATTTCTTCTGGCTGTATGTTTTGATCTTCTTTGTCACCCAAGTAAAATTCTGTAGTGTGAGTCCTTTTATGCTGTCTGCCAGCATATGCTTTTCCCAGCCAATTACTTGACTTTTGAGATCTTTGTCGGGGTATGGCTGCTTTCAGAGCAGAAAGTGCTCTGTCCCAAGCTTCAGGGGTTTTGCACTGCTGTCTTCAGAGCTACTTCTATTCGAAGGTGGTATGATACTCCTCTCCTGGTCTGTGCTCTGGTCTATGAGAGAAAGCACTCCTTTCTGCTGTGTAACTACCAAGAGCACTCCCTCTCCACAGCCACCACAAGCTGTGCCACACCAGTGCTCCTCCTCCCCCAAGGACTGCCAACTAGGACTGTGACCCAGATCCAAGCAGGGCAAAGCAAGAGAATCCTGCCTTAGCACCAGCAAAGGGATCCCTGCGAAGAGCAAAATGAGCAGAACCAAGAGAATATTGGATAAAATAGTAGCAATATTCACTTTGAAAAACCCAAATGTTGGTGCTTCTCTCACTGGTAACTATGTATGTAATGTCTCGGTGTTTTAACAATCCAGCTAGCAGCTCCTGTGGTGGATGTAAAATCAACAACAACCATCTCACGCAAAAGCCCAGGTTATTTTTATCTGCTTTACTAAGGAAAGCAACATTAAGGGGTTGACAGTCTCACTTTAATCCAGCATACAAATACCATTCACTTAGTTCAGGGGAGAAAGCCAGCACCTTGAACTTCAGAGCAAATACAAACAAATTAAAAACATGGACTGACATACCAAATGCAATTCATAGTTACCAACATCTAAGTTCAGCCCGGGAGCTCATAACAAAGGTTGGCCCAGAGTCACACGCGCCACCACAGCTGTGGGTCAGAGCTCCAAAAAAAGGAAAGCCAACCCCTGGTTTTATATCTTTTCAGGGTCAAGGGTGAGTTACACATGCAACTCACCCATGTGACCTAAAATTGTCACAAAGATGTGACTTAAACCCATGTGTTTCAAAAGCCTCGAATGGAAGGGGGCGGAGCCAAGATGGTGACAGGAAAGCAGTAACTGGCATGAGCTCCCGACCAAGTCCCTCCAAAAACCTATAAAAACATGGCTCTGAACCAATTCTAGAACTGCAGAACCCACAAAGTGGCATAGAGAAACAGGGCTCCAGCCCAGGACAGCCTGGATGGTCTCGGGGTAAGGGTTTGTCCCAAATGGAACTCCCAGCCCCAGCTGAGGGGAGCGGAGCTGAGCCAAGCAGAGCCCAGCGCTCGCGGCGCGGCAGACCGCAGACCAAGGAGACCAGGAGTGCAGCGGAGAGTGCCCTAGCATGCTGAATTACTGAGCTGTGGCATGTACCAGACCTCACAACCCACAAACAGCAAAGACAACACAGAAGGTTAGTGGGAAAAGCTGCGGGACGTGACGGAGTTTGCGGTTCGACTACCACCCCTGAGGCAACGGAGGCGGGGCAGCTTTAGAAATTCAGCTGCAGTTGCTTCTGGCCCCAGGCCCAC
>CM053624.1:233374723-233392621 GCA_028646595.1 Phalanger gymnotis | reverse complement strand
TTATACATAATGATACGCATGTGGGTCATGTTGAATTGCTTGACT
The DNA here is from genome assembly GCA_028646595.1 of Phalanger gymnotis. Taxonomy (NCBI): domain Eukaryota; kingdom Metazoa; phylum Chordata; class Mammalia; order Diprotodontia; family Phalangeridae; genus Phalanger; species Phalanger gymnotis. The sequence continues at coordinate 233,392,576 of CM053624.1, read as the reverse complement.
TCTTAGGGAGGGTGGATGGGAAGGGAAGAGGGGAGAGAATTTGGAACTCGAGGTTTTAAAAAAATAGATGTTCAAAAGTAAAAAAAAAAAAGCCTCTGATGTCACAAACATGTCACTCAGACTCATGTGTAGGCTTTCCTTGGAGGCAAGGAGGTCGTGAAGGACTCCTAATTTAATCAAGGAAATAAAGGACAACCTCTTCAAGGGCACTTGGTTAAACTAAGTGCTAAGAGCCCATTTTGATTGCCAACACACTTGGTCAGACAGCTAGAAGTCTGTCTGTCGATTCATGTTATTTTGCTCTGTTTATATAATGTATGCTTGTAATTTTTGTTTGTATTTGCTCTGAGGTTCAGAGTGCTGACTTTTCCCCCTGAACTAAGTGAATGATATATTTATGTTGGATTAAAGTGAGATTCTAAACCCCTTAAAGTTGTTTTCCTTAGAAAGGCAGATCAAACAACCTGTGCTAGCAGCCCTCCTCTGTGCTGGTGTTATTGGCCTTCCATAGCCAGTAGTGGCAAGCAACATTGTTGTTACAAGTGAGAGACCTTGGCGTTTTTAAGTTGAGGTCTTTCCCAGGTCTCAGTTTGTCTGAGGCAACACCTATCCATTGATTAAGGTTAGGTAAGAAATGAGGCAAAATTGGCCTCTTTTAAACAGAGATGGGGTAAAAAGAGGCTGAGAAGGAAAAAGTGAGTAAAAATAAGATGGAAGGAAATTCACAAATGGCAATTATAACTTTGAATGTAAATAGGAAATGAATTGAAGAATGGCTGAAGAAGTTGTGGTATATGATTGCAATGGAATACAACTGTGCTATAAGAAATGATGAGCTCAGAAAAGCATGGAAAGAGTCGCAAAGTATAACGAAGAGCAAAATGAGCAGAACCAAGAGAATATTGGATAAAATAGTAGCAATATTGTTTTAAAAACAACTTTGAGTGAATAAATTATTTTGTCTATTATAAATACCCAAATTAACCATAAAGGATGTACGGAGAAAGATGCTATCATGCATCCAGAGAAAGAACTGATAAATAGATGTATATAATAATTTTACAAATATATGTGTATATGTGTGTGTGTATGTGTATACATACACATATGTCCATAGGGCTGACTGGGCGGAGAAAGAGTTAAAAAAGAAATTTACATAATAATTTTGTTGTATATTTGAAAGAAATAGCAAGTTGTGCTTGGTAGATTTGCAGTTTCATATATAATATTTTTTTATTGTACTGTCATATAAATGTTTGCTTTATTACATAAATTAAACATAAAATAAATCAGTACCGTTACTGTATATAATATTTTCTTGGTCTTGTTCATTTCCCTCTTCATTATTTCAGGGAAGTCTTTCCTTGTTTTTCTAAAATCATGGAGCTTGTCATTTCTTATGGTACAGTAGTATTCCATGACTAGTATGTACCATAACTTATTTAGCCATTCCCCAATTGACAGACAGCTCCTCAACTTCCAGGGTTTTTTTTTGTTTGTTTGTTTTTGTTTCCCACCATTAAGAGGGCTGCTATAAAGATTTTAGAACATATAGGTTCTTTTCCTTTTTCCTTAATAAGCTAATGATATAATTTCTGAAAGAGACCAGCTCTTTGTACATATCATACTACCTTTCAACATATTAAAATATTTATATTAAATTTAACTCTCAACAAAGTTTTCCTTTAGTGCTTCATTGCATGGAGATGACCCTTAGTTTGTAAAACCAATTCCAATGGAAGGCATGTTCTTGACTAGTCCTGAAGTCTTTGATTATGGACTTATAATTGACCATATATCTTATCATTTAGGTACCTGCATGGCTTCCTTTTGGAAAATCTAATGGTCTTTTTTCAATAATCGTTGAAGCATTTGACCCTATTGATTGACCTCTTTTCATATATATTCTTTCTAGGTTTTTGTGACACTGTTCTCTCCTAATTCTCCACCTTCCAGTCTGCCCAAAGCCACAAAGTCTCATATACATAGTGATTAAATTTAGCAATCATTTCAGAAACAAGTTCTTCTTTTTTAGTTTGTAAGCTTTTTTCTTACATTTTTTAGTTTAGTTTTAGTTTTCAACATTCATTTTCACAAGAGTTTGAGTTACAAATTTTCTCCCCATCTCTACCTCCCACCCCAAGATGGCATGTATTCTGATTGCCCCTTTCCCCAGTCTGCCCTCCCTCCTATCCCCCACACTCTTCCCCCTTTCTTATAGGGCAAGATAGATTTCTATACCCCATTCCTCTTTACCTTATTTCCCAGTTGCATGTAAAAACAATTTTTTAACACTTGTTTTTAGAACTTTGAGTTCCAAATTCTCTTCCTTCTTCCCTACCCACCAACTGCCCTTGAGAAGGCAAGCAATGCAACATAGGTTATACATTATCATTATGCAAAAACTTCCATAAAAGTCATGTTGTGAAAGACTAACTATATTTCCCTCCATCCTATTCTGTCCCCCTTTATTCAGTTTTCTGTTTTGACCCTGTCCCTTTTCAAAAGTGTTTGCTTTTGACTACTTCCTCCTCCAATCTGCCCTCCCTTTTATCATCCTCTCCTGTTATCTCCTTCCTCCCATTTTCCTATAACATACACAATTGATTGTGTATGTTATTCTGCCTTAAGCCAAACCTGATGAGAGCAAGATTCACTCTTTCTCTTTCACCTACCCCCTCTTCCCTTCCATTATAACAGTTTTTTCTTGCCTCTTTTACATGAGATAATTTATCCCATTCTATCTATCCCTTTCTCCTCCTAATATATTCCTCTCTCATCCCTTAATTTTATTATTTTTGGTATCTTCCCTTCATATTCAACTCACCCTGTTCCCTGTGCTCCTTGTCAGAGTATGACTGCTTCCAGAGTGGAGAGTGCTTTGTCCAAGCTTCAGGTTTTTTTCGTGGCTGTTTTCAGAGCTACTTCTGTTCTGAGGTGGTATGATACTCCTCTCCTGGCCTGTGCTCTGGTTTGTGAGTGCAAGAACTCCTTTCTGCTATGTAACTACCAGGAGAACTCCCTCTCCACAGCCACCACAAGCTCTGCTACACCACTTCTCCTCCTCCTGCTCCTACAAGAACTGTCAACCCATATCCAAGCAGGGAAAAGCAAGACAATCCTGCCTCAGCACCAGCAAAGAGATCCCTGCACTCCTGCTCTGATCAGCCACTTGATTCCCCCCACTGTTGGTGGGCCTGGGGCTCTAGAAGCAGCCATGTCTGCTGCCCTGGATCATGCCCTTATCTCACCCAGGTCCAACAGTTTTCCTACTGACCTGCTATGTTGTCTTTGGCGCTTGTGGGTTGAGAAGTCTGCAAACCACCACAGCTCAGTGATTCAGGACCCTGAACCCCGCTCCACCCAGTCTGCTATAGCCTGGTCTGTCTTGGCATGGCCAATGCTGGGCTGCGTTCCACTCCCAGCATGATGTGATAGACCCTTCCCAGCAACCATCCAACCATTTTGGGCTGGAGACTTGTTTCACTCTGTCATTTTGTGGGTTCTGTAGTTCTAGAATTTGTTTAGAGTTTTTTCTTTACAGGTGTTTGGAGGGATTTAGGGGAGAGCTCAAGGGAGTCCCTGTTTTCACTCTGCCATCTTGGCTTTGCCCCACCCAAAAACAAGTTCTACAAGCATATTGGTCTTCTCAGCTTCATCTGAAGAAAGAAAAGAATGATTACTGAATCAATTTTAAAAAGCCAAAAATTTATAACTCACAAGTTTAAAAATAGAAACAGTGAAAATCTAAGACAAGATAAAATTTACAACACAATGACTATATTTTCACATTAGTAAATTTATATTTTTATATTTTATGTGCATTTATAATATGTACCTCCCACTGATCCCCGATAAAACAACAATTAAATGGAAACTAAAACCACGATCATAAACATAATTAATCTTGCAAAACTAATATCCACATTTTCCATGCCCTCAAATATTTTTTTTTCTCTGCAGTTTAAGTTCATCATCTCTCTGAAAGTAGGTAAATGTTATGTTTCATTTTCAATCTTTGGACTCATGGTTTGATATTACATTCACCAAAATTCTTAAATCTTTCAAAATAGTTTTCTTATGTTGTTACCATCATATAAATTGTTTTTAGTTCTATACACTTCATTCTGAGTCAGTTTACAAAAGGCATTTCCAGGTCTTGAGGTAACATGATAAATATTATGGAAAAATAGACATTTTTTCTGATCCCCTCAACTTCTCAAACCTCTCCAAAAGAGAAATTATGAACCAAAGATAGAAAACTTCAGCCATGTCCATGATCTAAGATACTTAGAAACCTAAAGAAAGGAAAGCAAACAAACAAGTCTAAACTGAGCTTGTGCAACACCCCTTCCTGCCTTCAAGGATATTCAGCATGGAAGGTACAGTATCCAACTCATAGGGCTCCCAATAGGTATCTAAGAACAAATATCACAAAACAAAGGAAAATTATCCAGTCCTTTGAGATACAAAAGACCCTGTGGAATCAGGAGAACATTGAATTACAATGTACTGTTTCTTAGTGGTTTAAAAGAGAAACAAGAATTATGGGAGAAGAATTTGTGGCCTGCACAGCAAAAAATAATGGACTTAGGTTAGAATAGATTAGAATATGGAATATATTAGAATATGTAGGGCATAGAACAGAAAAGCTGGAATCTGGAATGGAAAATCTCACTAAAGAAGTAGAAGAGAATAACAGATTAGGAATACGAATACATAGAAGCGAAGGACAATACGTAAGAAGAGAAGCCAAATTATTTCCAAAGGACTCATGATGCCATCCACATCCATAGAAAGAACCATGGAGTCGGAATACAGAGGGAAGCATACTCTTTGCTCTATTGTTTTGTTTTCTTTCTTGTGTTTTTTCTCATTTGCTATGATTTTTCTATGCAATATGACTAGTGTGAAAATGTGTTTAATAGGAATGTACGTGTAGAGCCCATATAGATTGCATGCCGTCTTGGGTGGGGGAGAAGGAAGGGGGAGAAAATTTAAAACTCATGGAATTCCAATGTGAAAACTGAAATCAAATAAATTAATAAATTGGGAGTTTTGAAAAAAAAAGAAGCCAAAAACAACAACTTTAAAAGCAAATATGCTCACTATGCAAGCAACACATACTGATCATGAAGACAGCACGTGTAGAGAAAACCTAAGGATCATTGGTCCTCTAGAACACGATAAGACAAAAACCTTAACACAATAACGCAGAGAAAATATAATAGAATTGCCTAGAACTTCTGAACATAAAAATTAAATACAATTGAAAGAATACATAGATTGTTTCCAGGAATAAAACAAAAAAACAAGGACAACAAGAAACAAAAACCAAGAAAAACCCCAAAGGTACAAACTCCAATACACATAGCAGTTAAACTTAACAATTCGTTTCAGAAACAAGTTCTACAAACATAAAGATCTTCCCAGTTTCAGAGGAAACTGTCCATTTTGTCATTTCTTATGGCACAATAATATTCCATTTCATTCATACACCGAGATTAGTTTAGACATTCTCTAGTAAGAGGATATCACCTTATTTTACAATTTTTAGCTAGTGTGGAAAGGGTTACTATAAACATTTTTGTATTTATAGATCTTTTGCATCTTCCTTTATTTTCTCTTGGCAAGTTGGTCTAATAATGGTATAAAAGAGTCAATGTGTATACACATTTTGGTAACTGGGCATAGTTCCACAGTGTTTTTCAGCATGGCCTGGCCAATTCACAGTATCACCAACAGGGCACTAGTGTGCCTGTAAAATAGAATGTCTATTAAGATAATAAATAAGACTCAGTTTAAAAAAAAAACACTTCAAAAGAGTAAATAAGCAATTTTAATTTTTTAAAGAAAGAGATGAAATCCAAATTGCAAAAAAATGAAAAGGGGTTAATTGACAATGAAAGGAATGCAAGTAAAAAAATTGTGACAAAGTATTACATGTAATTATATGCCAATAAGATAAAAAATGCATAAATATTTATGAAAAACATAAATATTCAGATTAAAAGAATAAGAAAAATATTCTAAACAAGTCAATACCAGAAAAATTAATTGTGCAAGACATAAATGAATTCCCTCCCAAAGGAAAAAAAAAACACAAACCTGGTCCAGATGAATTTCCAAGGGAATTCATTCAAATATTTAAAGAAAAATTAACTCGCATGATGGATACACTTAACAAAAAAAAGAGGAAAAAAAAAAACTCCTCTTATCAGAAAAATGTAGTCATCATACCCAAACCAGGGAAAAATAGAGAAAGAAAACATTACTAGTATATATTCAAACATATTTTGAATCTGAACTCATCTCACTTGTGTTAAAAAAAACACAAAAATAGAAACAAAAGCTACTAAAAACTTAGATTACAAACTCCTTGAAATCAAGTAAAGACTTTTTTTCATTTTTTAAAAATTTCTCTGTGCTTAGTAGTGCATTGCCTATAGTAATTGCTTGAGAGATTATTAATATTGCTACTGAAACTTGTACAATTAAAAGCAGGGAAGCAAAATCTGAACCAAGAGAAATTCCCTGAATACTAAAGTGATTTCCTAACCCAAAAGGGCTTGCCTCACAAATTCCCATTTGTTTGAATTGCCTATACTTAGCTTGGCCTAAGATGGGTGAATGGTGAAAGATAATGGACCCAGGGGATAGATGTCAATCCTGGCCTACATTAGGAACTCAGGGTTTACAGTCCTACTTGTGGTGTTTCCAATAGAATTTTAAATAGTCAGTCTGTTCCCACCTGGTCACCTTATTTTCAAAGCAGGGCTAAATCCAGTTATATAGATTGAAATAATCCTCATTAAAAAAAAATTGGCACCTCTGAGTCATAAATAAAATGATGGTAATAGTACAGGTAATATTAATATGTTAATGAAGATAACATTACTAATGCAGAACTGTTTCAGGTGTTGGGCAGTGAAGTGGCATAGTCAATACAGTACTAGGTCTGGCCTGGAATCGGAAAGACCCGAGTTCAAAAGCAGCCTCAGGCCCTATGACCCTGGGCAAGTCACTTAACTTCTATTTGCCCATTTCCTCATCTGCAAAAGAGATCTATCTAATAGCACCTACCTCCCAGAATAATTGTAAGAATCAAATAAGGTAATAATTGTAAAGTGCTTAGCACTGTATCTGGCACACATGCTATTATTATTACACCTATCATTTGAGTATTAAGTTTATAAAATAGGTGACTGGTTTAGTTTGGTAGTATTACATACTCAAGTCATGTATGTTTTGTTTTCTTATGCTATGTCATTTTTTCATCTAACCTTCGCTGTAATAGAATGAGTGTCTCTATGAAATTAATCAATATTTCCTCCAAATAATTTAATATTGCGTGGAAATTTTAAAGTTCTCATCAGAGGCAGGATGTGAATGCCTATCTTCCCTACTCTGAAACCAATTTTTTATCCACTATAACATGTTGCTTCTTAGCTTTGCTAATACTCTGGAAAATATTATAGCTCTCAGTTTAGTCACTACAGTTTTGATTTTATTTTCCTTATTCCATTTAAAAAATCCTTTCTACTGGTTTTGTGAGTTGATTGAGTACACAGAGGCTTAGAAATAAGAGAGCAAATTCAATAAAGAAAAGCAAAAAGGGTTCTCACAGACATCTCCCTTTATCCCATGGTAAATCTGGTTGCCAGATCTAGCCAGGCCTAGAGATAATGAGTCTCAAAAGCTCAGGCTTCTTATAGTCCTTCCTGATGAGCAATTTGCTCCAGCTGAGCCCTGATACATTTCCTCCCATCCTCTTCACTTAACAAGATTCCCTAGCAGCCTTTGAGATGAGTCCAGACACCTCTGGTGGCTGTTCTATTGAGGAAAGCATGTTAACCCTTTTTCCAGATACTATTGAGAGGTTAGGCAGCCACCACCTGACACTTGGTAGTTGCTGCTATGTACTATTTGCCTATTAGGTTCACTGTGTAGTATAGAATTAACCCAGAGTGGCACGGTCATTGACTCAGAATAATAATGAAATAGGATCTCAAAGAAATAGCTCCATTAAAAAGGTCACTTATTCCCACTTCCTGCCCATCAATTTTCTTTTTAAAAGGAAGTCTGACATCAGAGCAGTGATTATTGTTTCTCTCAGGATGCCACTTTTCTTTTTTTTTTTTGACCACATGAATTTATAGATTGAAATAGCTAGGTCTATCTAGATCTGCCTCTCTCCAACTTTTAAAGAAAATCTTTGGTCCTTATTCAGAATAAGAATGAAAATTCCCTTAGCACTGTGCATAAAATATCAAACAGAAAAAAAAAAACCACCTTAATTCTTTCAAAGTAAATTTCAAATTGTGCCACTGGTAACAATAGATAAATATCCCTTTTCTGAGTAGAAAGAGAGAGAGGATGTCATCTTTAGTAAATCCACAATATAGATGCCAATATTGAGTTATATTGGAAACTCAGGATTTATAACATTATTCCTATCTTTTCCACTGACTTCCTAGGGAATGAATCTGTAATATATCAAGATAGCCTGAATATATTGACCTTCCTATAAGCCAAACAAATGAAAGGAATACAATGTTCTCTAACATTTAGTTATTGGATTCAGTTAGTTGGTCATTCAGTTCCTACCTGGTCACCATAGGAATCAATTTCCCTTCCAAGGAAAGTTATAAAGGTCAAGGGAAAAACTTGGGAAGAAGAAAGACAAGAGATCACCTGTTTTGAGTACCATTTCATGGACATGATTTTGCAATGAAAATAACTTTTAAACAATGATATCTTATTGCTTCCTGATTTCTCTTAAAATCATTGGCTTCCATTTGCTCAGTTCTAAGTTCTAAGGAATTGTTTTCTTCAGTGAGCTTTTGTACTTCCTTTTCCATTTGGTCTATTCTGCTTTTTAAGGCATTCTTTTCCTCATTGGCTTTTTGTACCTCTTTTACCATTTGACCTACCTTGTTTTTAAGGTATAATTTTTTGGGGTTGTGTGTGTGTGTCTCCTTTACAGAGCTATTTACTTGTTTCTCATGATTTTTTTTGCATCACTCTCATTTCTCTTTCCATTTTTTCCTCTACCACTTTTACTTGATTTTCAAAATGTTTTTTGAGCTCTTCCATGCCCTGAAGCTTTGTATGCAAGAGTTTTGATTTTGTATTAATCTTCCTTTTCACTCTAGTAACTTTCCATGGTCAGAATTTTCCTGTTGTTTGCTCATTTCCCTGCCAATTACTTAACTTTTAACTATTTGTTAAAGTTGGGCTCTGCTTCTAGGATAGAGGGTGCACTATCCCAAACTTCAGGGGTTTTGAGTAGCTGTTTTGAGAGATACTTCTACGGACTTGCATGTTTTCACTTCCAAGGCAGTATGGTCTAAGGAGAGGTGTTTATTATCTCTCCTGGCCTGTGTTCTGGTGTGTAAGTGACCACAAGCACTCTTTTCTGTCCCGGCACTGCGACGAGGGTCCCTACTCCACTGTGGCCACAAGATCTGATGTGCTAGTAGTCCTTATCCTGGGACTGCCAGACAGGACTGTGACCTGCATCCAAGTTTGGAAAAAAAAAACAGTAAGAATCTTGCCACAGTGTTAGCAAAAAGACCCCCATAATCTCCTTCTGACCAGTTATTTGACCCCCTTACCATCTGTTGGCTGAGAGCTCCAGAAACAGCTGCTGCCTCTGATGATTTAGTATCTCCCAAGGGCCTGCTCTTGGTTTGCTGGAGCCGGGGTTATGCTGGCGTGGTCTGTGCTCCATTCTCACCCAGGTGTCACACACCTTTCCTGATGACCTTCTAAGATATCTTTGGCATCTGTGGGCAGAGAAGTCTGGAAAGAGTCATAGTCACTGCTCCCCACTGATTCAGTCTCCCTGAGGCCCTCACTTGGTTTGCTAGGGCCCAGTCTGCGAACTCTGTGGACACTCTGTGTCCAGAGTGGACTGGGCTACTCTCTCACTCTGGTGCAATAGACAATTCCTGGCAAACTTTAAGTTGTCATGGACTATAAAATTGTTTCACTCTGTCTTCTTGTGGGTTCTGCTGCTCTAGGATTTGTTTTGAGTTATTTAGTGAAAGGTATTTTGAGGGGTTTGGGGAAGAGCTCAGGCAAGTCTCTGCCTTTACTTTGCCACCTTCTCTCTACTTCCAAAGAATGATATCCATGGAGTTGGTTGTTCACAAATGAGGTGAACTAGCCACATGCTCCATCAATTTTGATTCTAAAAGAGATCCTGGATATTGCAAGCACATCTTAGCATTTCTCCTTGAACTCTCCATTTTCCTTTTGACCTCACATTTACACATATTGGACTTTGAAAGAAAATCTGTGCACCCAATTTAAAAGTATTCTTGCCTGTCAATTGAAAGTACTTTCCTTTAACGCAATCTTTCCTCTTCTTCCCAGTGCCTCACATGGGAATGTTTAATTGGTTTAGATTTTCTATTGTGATGGTTGTTGTTATTTTTTTTTCTGTCAGGTCTCCTCCTCATCCCACCCCCTACCTTAGTCAAACACATTCTTTTTAAAGGTCATTGTTTTCAATGGCAGGCTAAGTATTTACACCATCTATTCTATAAAGTCATGCTTGTTGTTGATGTTTGTTTATTTTTTCCCCTTGCCCTTAAGAAAATGAATCCAATTTGTGGGAAATGCTACATTATCGATCAGTTCATTGAAAGTTTAATCAAATTCTGTTGTACTTCGTGCACTTCTGAAAAATAGGTTGTAATGTACTTGCCATCTAGTGCCCATTTTTTCTCACTAGGATCCAGGTGTTTTAACATCATTTTGTTTTTCTCATATTAATTTTTTCATGGAATAAAATAAGACTTTTGCTGAAATTGAGATAGGAGGATTTCAGTTTTGACAGAAAAGGAAGATTTTAATAGGATAGATCATTAACCACTCAAAAAGGCTTTTAGAGGAGGAATGAGATGAGCAACTATGTCTGTGATATGGTCTAGGTGAAGTTCAGCCTAGAGGTAGTGAATTTGGTCAAATACTTTTGGAGTTCCTTTCTCACATTTATTTAAAAAAAGGAGATGATATTATTTTGGAAAGCATGTGTACTGAATAACATTTTCTTTAAATTGACTCCAGTGATTTTTATAGGCATTAATGGCATATAGGTATATCTATATTATACATCTACATCTACATATATAAATATATACACATATACATATATGTATGCATAGCATTTTTCCTTTGTCATCAGACCTTCCAATTATTATAGATCAGTCTATAGGAAAGTATTTTACATATCAAGCCCCATGTTCTGAAAATTTTAAACAAAAATAATTGTTGCACAAAAATATTTATCAGATTAGATGTGTTAATGATATATTAAACAACAATCTTGAAACCTTCCTTTTAAATAGGAATGTAATGAAAACTCCTTGTAACAAATTTAACATGATCTTCACTTACAGATTCCAGAGAAATTCACAAACATACCTTGTGATCACACATTTTTGGATACTTTGAGAAAAGTATATATTTATGCTAAGTATATCTTTAAGACTAAATGACAGATACAATAAGTGGGTCGTACATTATCTCATTTGCAGTATGAGTTTTATGAGTTCCCATAAAACAATTATCATCTACATATTTCACAATTAATGGATAGAGTATCTACAAACAATGTGGAAAAGTCAATAATTATTTTCAAATTTCCAAATATAGTAGAGACATTGGAGCTTTATCCTCCTTTCACAAAGGGTTGGTTTCTTTGTTCGCAATATGCAAGTGATGTTAATTCATTACCATGTGGCTTCTCTTTTTCAAAGGCTTGTCTAAGGCCTAATTTATGTGCAAGACTGAAAGCTGTTTAAATGGATAATATGCCTCCTTCATGAGAAATACCACCCCCTTTATGCTCCATTAAATTCAGACGCTGACTCTATAAGCTACATACCAATTATTTCTTTCCAGAAACAGCAGCACAGCTTTTTCCCACAAAGGACAACAGATTATTGCAGTCTGCTATTAATCTCCACGTAGTCCACAAATACACAGGACACTAGGGAGAAGACAATTGACTCACTATTTTAACATTTGCAAAATGATGTGTGGAAAGGAAATAAAAAGAAGGGCCCTGTCTGATTAAAACATTCCTCCATTGTGGAAAATCTCCAGAAGAAATAGCAAATAACTTAAGACAATCAATGCTGCTTAAATATATGCAGACACAGAGTTAGAAGGAAGTAATAACTTTGTGTGGATATTAGTACCTATATATTTTTGGTTGATTCTCTTCTTCCCTGACACCCTCAGTAATCAGGCTGATTATGACATAATCTTTTGGTTTCATTATGCAGTGATCTAAATTACCTTTTAAAATGGCAGAGAACAACATTAGAGTAATTGTCTCTCCACCCAGCATTTGTGGATGTATCATACATGTTGAATGTCAAATTTAATCTAATAGGAATGCCCGAGCATCTCATTCTATTGATATATCAAGGAATTCAGCATGATGAGACTATTGAAAATTTTATTCAAAGAAATTTATTATTGTAAGTACCAAACAGATTATATCACTTTCACCTGTAAAACCTTTTCACGGTAAAGGTCTAGAGGATAGTTTTTTTAAGACTGCTCTTGAGCATCAACCCAGAGCCACTTAATTAATTTAGACAAAGAATAATGTAATAGATTAATGGCTGGTTTTAAAGAAGGATGACTTAAGTTCAAATTTAGCCTTAATACTTATTCACTCCTCCCTAAAATTGGAATAATAATAGTGCATACTTGGTATGAGTATCAAATAACGTGTTAACATAAAATAGTTCTATTATAATTAACATAGTAATATAAAATAAATATTTTGCTCCAACTTCATACCCACACATAACATTTATGACCAGTAAGTTCTTTTTTAAGCTATCTCTGGGCTGGAACCTGAAACATCACTCAAAAGTTGCTTCTTTTTTCTTGGGAAATCAAGGCCATGCTGGTTGCAAAAACCAACCTGGATTAAGATTCATACATTCACATGGCTTTTTCTCATGATGTTTTGAAATTCCCAGAATTTGTGGCTCCACTCTATCTTATATGGAGCTCTGTCAGCAAAAGAGTCACCAAGATTTCCCTCAAGAGAGACTTGGGCAAAAAAGCCCATGCCTGATGCTAGCAGGTCTTTAGAAATGTCTCCAAAGTCAATCAAACAGCCTTCCCATTGCCAGGTGGTTAATAGTCAGGGAGCAGTTAAGGAATATCTATTCATTCTCTATACCCTCTGCAAAGAACTTCCCTTCCCTTATTGCAATTCTCCCTGAAGCAATCTTCGTTGTGTTATCTTAGTGTAAAGGTTGCATGCTCAGTAAAGCTGCTTTTGTATCAGTCATACCTTTCAGTCAATTCTTATTGTTTGTCCACCATTTCTGAAGGGGAGCAATGGCATCATGTGGTGATCTCTTGACTTGTGCATGAATTGCATTTAAGTGAGGCAGAGTTGCACAAAAGTCATCAGCCTCCTTCTCTTCCAGAGTCATCAAAGTCCGGGAGCAAGACATGTCAAGATGACGAGTGATGGCCCAACATGCAATAAATGACCTTGACATCTTCAATGTCTGGACAAAGTGCTCTACAGTGCTTCTTCAGCCACCTTCATGACCACTGGAACAAATTGTTTTCCTTTTCCCATTTTGCTAGGGGAAGTCTTCACATGCTTAGGATAGGTATTCCCCCTAACTTACCATTGGGTTTGAGGTCTATCAGTTTACTCTCAAGCTATGTTAGCCTGTCTGCCCGAAGGGTTTTACTGGGCTGTGGCCACTGCATATGTTATGTCTTCTTAGAGCCTCAGGTGAGAGCTGGGTAACTGTTTGGACACAAAGGTGGATGAGCATCCCTGAAAAAGGCTTTGGAAAGCCCTCACAGCAGAGATGCTAGCCTTCCCTTAATAGCTCCATATACTCCAATCAACAACCCCCCATCACTAATTAAGTGGATTAAGGATATAATCCCAAAGGTATCTGGGATGCAAGGATGGAAGGAATGACCAGTAAATTGGACAAACTTACTTGCTCTTTTAATACGAACTGGTAGTTACTGGTTGCAGGCAAGACTGAAACTAAACTTGAGCTCTAAAATCAATGCAAAATCTCTCCCTTTCCCCTTCCCTGCCCCTCATTGAGAAGGTAAGCAATTTGATATAGGTTAGATATGTGTAGTCATGCAAAACATTTCCATTAATAGTCATGTTGTGAAAGAAAACACAGACAAAAAAAACCTCAAGAAAAATAAAGTTTTTTTTAAAGTGTGTTTTCATCTATATTCAAACACCATCATTTTTTTACTCACAGCAATTTGTGACTCTCATTTGGTTACAGCCTATTTCAGAAGGAATTATACTAAAAGAATAATGAAATAATGAATTTGTTGGTGGAGAAATATTGGCTCTTCTCTGCTGCTATAGCCTTACTCCTTGTACTAACTCCAATGTTTCCTGAATTTATCTGACTTTGGTTTATGTTAAAAGTTCATTCACATAACTTGTTTTAAGTATGTGTTCAGATAACTTGTGTTTAAAAAAAACAGTTATTTCTAATTAAGCAAATATTTCTATTAATAATATGAATTATTAAATCGATGCTATTTATGCTAAATTTTGTTAATTCATATGGTTTGAGACTCTTCCCAAAGGAAAAACAAATCCCAATTACTTTAGACAAAATAAGCAGAGCAAAAAGTGAGTTTGGATAGATTGCAGTTGTCTTACGTGGATCAAAATCAATTCATATAATAGCCATTTCATGATGACAAAGGAGTGAACTTTTATTTTGAAAACTTTTTCTTTCCTTCTCTTCTTCTTGATTGGTGATAGAGCTAAGTTTTTTGAGTCTTGTGTTAGGATCAGTTGAAGACTGACCTAAGAATCTTAAAAAAGCATATGTGGTAAGGCAATCAGATACTATGATTCATGCTGTGTGTGTGTGTGTGTTTGAAGAGGCCAAGATAAAAAATACTCATGAGTAATTATGAATGAATGAATTGAAAAAGTATTTGAGGTATTTGTTATGTCTTAAATAACATACTAATTTTTAGGGATACAAATAGAAAAAGAAAGGTAATCTCTGCTCTTAAGAGACATTAGCTGTAGGGCAGATGACAAGGCCCAAAAGTTGCAAGGAGCCAGAGGTGGAATGGATGACAAGAGCCGGGTAAATTAGATGAATAAGAACCGTACAAACCCTTTTCTCTTTATTGTGGAGCATCTTATTGTCACAAAGGTAATATTTCTACCAAAATGACCATGGCAGTTAAATAAACCAGGAATATAGAGAGAGGGCAAATATTGTGGGCTTGTACTATACCGAAGTTGGATACAAATGACTTTAAGTCATTTTTTGGTCTCCCTACTTCAAGATCTCCCCATTCCACTCAATCTTTCACTCAACTGTGGATTTTCTTAAAGCTTTGATCTTACCACATCATTCTCCTATAAATAAATTCTCTATTTTTCTCTATTCTCTATTACCTCCAAGAAAAAAATAAAAGATCTTCTGGCTTTTAAAGCCCTCCATAACTTAGATCTTTCTTGGCTTTCCACTTTTACATTTTATTCTCTTTTACATACTCTGTAGTTAAATGACACTAGTTTTTTTTATTTATCCCAGCATACTACCTATACTCCATCTACCTAATCTGTCTATTTTCTTTTCTTTCTTTTTTTGATGAACAATATTTTATTTCTCTATTCCCTTTGCATTCTTCCACCCCCTCCAAAAAACATACTAACAATATTCATTGGAGGACTAACAGCACCACCAGAACCACCTTCTTTTTCTACTTTTGTCTTGTAAGTTTCTTTTCTTTGCATCAGAAAGCACTTCATAAACTTGAGAAATATGTTTGAACATTTTTCTTTCATTTGGATTCTTTCTTTTATAGCTTCTATTTAGTATTTTATTTTCCCCCGGCTGTGTACTGAAACAATTTTTAATATTTGTTTTGAAAACTTTGAGTTGCAAAATCTCTCCCTTTCCCCTTCCCTGCCCCTCATTGAGAAGGTAAGCAATTTGATATAGGTTAGATTTGTGTAGTCATGCAAAACATTTCCATTAATAGTCATGTTGTGAAAGAAAACACAGACAAAAAAAACCTCAAGAAAAATAAAGTTTTTTTTTAAAGTGTGTTTTCATCTATATTCAAACACCATCAGTTCTTTCCACGGAGATAGATAGCATTTTTAATTGTAAGTCCTTCAGAGATGTCTTGGATCATTGTATTGCTGAGAATAGCTAAGTCATTCACAGCTGGTCATCTTACAATATTGCTGTTAC
This sequence comes from Phalanger gymnotis, assembly GCA_028646595.1. Taxonomy (NCBI): domain Eukaryota; kingdom Metazoa; phylum Chordata; class Mammalia; order Diprotodontia; family Phalangeridae; genus Phalanger; species Phalanger gymnotis. Next base: position 233,376,308 of record CM053624.1, on the reverse strand, counting down.
TTTATGCACAATATATTTCACTTTGCATCAGCCCATGCAAGGCTTTCTAGGTTTCTCCGAGAGCATCCTGCTCATCCTTTCTTATAGCACAATAGTATTCCATCATAGCCATATACCACAACTTGTGCAGCCAATCCCCAATTGATGGGCATTCCCTCAATTTCTAATTTTTTGCCCCCAGAAATGAGCTGCTATATTTTTGTACATATAGGTCCTTTTCCTTTTTGTTTTTTAATATCTTTCGGGATACAGACCTAGCAGTGGTGTTGCTAGGTCAAAGTTTATGTATGATTTTATAGCCAGTTCTTCTAAAGTGGTATTATCTAAGGAGAGGTGTTTATTACTCTCCTGGCCTGTGCTCTGGTATGTGAGCAATCAAAAGCACTTTTTTTGATGGTTTCTTTGCAATGATTTTATTTGCATTCAATAAACCATACATACAGACAGATAGGAAATCTCCAACAATCAGAAGCTGGGCAAGCTAGGGTTCTGTGGTTCTTATCTCCAAAGGAAATCCTGGAGATGAGCTATTCCATCACCACAGGGGTAGTTATCTATCCCTAAGGTATGTGGTCTACCAGTCAGTAGAACATGTTGTCCCTCCCCACGCCCCCACCTCACTCTATGATAGGCAATCCTGGGGCTAGTCTCTAACACAACCATACCTACCCTTCCCCCTGCCTCTGTTGTGTAAGCTCCTCTCTCCTCTTATAACCCTTAGGACAGTTTTGACGAAACTAGCCACAACTTTTTTTTTCTTTTTCCAATTTCTTTTTTTAAATAGCTAACATTTTTTTTTATTTTTAGTTTGCAACAAACAGTTCTACATAATTTTGAGTTCCAGATTTTCTTCCCTCCCTGCCCCCTCCCTCCCCAAGAAGGCATGGAATGCCATATAACTTCCAGGTATAACTTGGCATTGAATTAATTTACACACTAGTCAAGTTGTGGAGAAGAACAATGACCAATGGAATGACTCATGAGAAAGAAGAAACAGAACAAAAAACAAACAAACAAAAAAAACAAAACCCAACAACAAATACAAAAGAGAGATAAAAAAAGTGTGGGGGGGGAAGGCGAGTATGAAGTGTGCCTCAATGTGCATTCATACTTCATAGTTCTTTCTCTGGATGTAGACAGCCCTCTCCATCATGAGTCCTTTGGAGCTTTCTCTTCATATTGTGTTGCTGAAAAGAGCAAAGTCTGTCAGGGTTAGTCATCACAGAATCCATATATCTGTGGTTGTGTACAATGTTCTTCTGGCTCTGTTCCGCTCACTCAGCATTATGTCATGTAGGTTCTTCCAGGTTGTTATGAAGTCCGTATCATCCCCACTTCTTATAGCACAGTAGTATTCCATTATCTTCATATACCACAGCTTGTTCAGCCATTCCCCAATTGATGGGCATCCCTTGGATTTCCAATTCTTGGCTACCACGAATAGAGCCACTATAAATATTTTTGTACATATGGGTCCTTTTCCCACTTGTGTGATCTCTTTGGGATACAACCCTAGGAGTGGTATTGCTGGGTCAAAGGGTATGAACATTTTTATAGCCCTTTGGGCATAATTCCAAATTGCTCT
>CM053624.1:233349565-233374223 GCA_028646595.1 Phalanger gymnotis | reverse complement strand
CTTGCGATTTCGGACCATTCAAACATATACATGATTATATTTGAGATCATAAATTCGGCCTTCCTACTACAAGAACATACAGTATCAATGAGTCAGAGCAAGGTTTGAGGAACAATATTTTAATAATGCAAAGAAGGTAAGTCAATGGATTAATTTTAATTCAGCTAAAGTCAATGCTAATCAGCTGCCTCTCAAGTGCTAATTGATTGCAGAGCTTAGCTGATAAAACATACACAAGTAAAGGTAGAGTTGCTTATTTCAAGGCAATTGTGGTCAGTTCATTATCCAAAATATTAAGAGAAAACAACGCCCAGGGTATGTTGAGGCCACCAGTTAGGTTGGAGCTTTATTGTCCTACTGTTTTGTAAATTCATGTTCTGGATCAAAGCTGAGTATACTATTAATAGGGTTCTAAGCTCCAGTGAATGGGTTCTAAGATACACCAAGCTTATTAAAAATAAATAGCGTTTTCATGAGATTCCAGTATACTATTATATGGCAATTAAATTCAAGTAGTACTTTTTAAATGGACATGGTTAAGACATCACTATGAAGAGCTTATTCCTATATCTCACTTCAGGATGAAGATAATGTTCCCAAAGAGTATGCAAATAGAAGACAAACTATCAGATCTGATGAAAGTGAAATATTTTCAGGTTCTAGCAAGGTGATGATTTTATCTTTTTTTATGTGAGGACAAATAGCCAGAGGTGTGTTGATATATATTTAATAACTTTCAAAAGAAAAAAAAAAGTAGACTTGGTACATTTTTAGTTTCCACCTGCTTTATTAATATTTTCTAAAATCTAGACATCACTTTCTTAATATCTCATGGAGTCATTAGCTTCTATTTGATCAATTCAAACTTTTAAGTAGTTATTTTCTTTAAGTAATATTTTGTACCCCTTTTATAAAGCTGTTAATTCACTTTTCATAATTTATTTCTGTCACTCTCATTTCTTTTTCTTTTTTCCTTCTGCCACTCTAAATTAGTTTTTTTTCTCTTTTAAAATTTTCATTTTTTCTTAACTCTTTAAAGAATTCTTATTGGGCTTGTGTCCAATCTGCATTTTTCTTTGAGATTTTGCTTGTGAAAATTTATGTTATTGTTTTTTTCTGTGTTTGTATCTTAAGCTTTGCTCTTACCATAGTAGCTCTGTATAGCCAAGTTTGTTTGTTGTTTTGTTTTGGTTTTTTGCTATTTCTTTCAATCTGCTTCTTTAATTCTCGACTTTCCTTTTATATTGGCTTTGGGCTCTGCTTACTTATTGGGGGGATGTCAGATCTGAATTCTCTTTATTGTTTGTTTTGTTTTTTAGTGTCCTGCTGTTTTCACAGCTCAGCCTTGGAGTCTACCAGTTTTTGGTGTTTCCAAGGTGTTGAGATGTAGGGGAGAGGATTGCTCCCTGACCTCCTGATATGAGCTCTACAAGTTGCTACCCCACTGTGAATTTAAGAATCAGTTTTTGATAGGCAGTTTGAACTGGCTGCATCATACATACAGACATACATACATATATGTATATATAATTTAAAAAAGTATTTTATTTTTATTTTTCCACAGTAACATGTGAAAACAATTTTAACATTTGTTTTCAAAACTTTGAGTTCCAAATTCTCTCCTTTCCTCCCCACCCCCATCTCCTTGAAAAGGCAAGCAATTTGATATGTTATAAATGTGTAGTCATGCAAAACAGATATGTAATAGTCATATTGTGAAATAAAACAGACAAAAAAAGTAAATTCAAGAAAAATAAAGAAAATTCAAAAGTATACATCATTCTGTATTCAGACGCAATTAGTTCTTTCTTTGGGGACAGATAGCATTTTTCCTCATAAGTCCTTCAGAGTTGTCTTAGATTGTTGTGTAGCTGAGAATAGTTAAGTCATTTTCAACTGATCATCGTACAATATTGTTGTTACCTTGTTCACAGTACATTTCACTTTGCATAAGCCTATGCAAGTCTTTTCAGCATGATGGGCATCTTGCTTATCATTTCTTATAGTACAATAGTATTCCACCATAGTCACATACCACAACTTGTTCAGCCATTCGCCAATTGATGGGCGTCCCCTCAGTTTCTAATTCTTTGCCCCCAGAAAAGAGCTGCTATAAATATTTATATGCATATAGGTCCTTTTTCTTTTCTTTTTTCCCCTCTCTTTTGGGATACAGATGTATTAATGCTATTGCTAGGTCAAAGGGAATAAATGGTTTTATAGCTCTTTGGACATAGTTTCAAATTGCTTTACAGAATGGTTGAATCAATTCACAATTACATCAACAATGTATTAATGTTTCATTATTACCACACTCCCTCCAACATTTGTCACTTACATTTTCTATCCTCTTAGCCAATCTAATAGGCATGCAGTAGTATCTCAGAATTGTTTTCATTTGTAATTTTCCTATCACTAGTGAATTATAATATTCTTTGGCTCTAGATAGTTTTGATTACTTCATTTGAAAACTTTTCATATCTTTTGATTATTTATCAGTTGTGGAATTTTTATACATTTGACTCAGTTCTCTATATGTTTGAGAAATGAAGCCTTTATCAGAAAAATTTGCTTCAAAATTTTTTCACAGTTACTAGTGCTAACTGTATTTCCCTCCTTCCTATCTCCCCTCCTTTCACCCTGCCCCTCCTCAAAAAATTCTTTGCTTCTGACTACCCCTTCCCCCAATCTGCCCTCTCTTCTATCACCACCCCTACCCACTGCTCTTATCCCCTTCCCCTCCTACTTTCCTATAGTGTAAGATAGCTTTTTATAACCATTTGAGTGTGTATATTATTTCTGCTTTGAGCCAGATCTCATGAGAGTAAGGTTTACTCACTCGCCCTCACCTCCCACCTCTTCCCCTCCACTGTAAAAGCTTTTTCTTGCCTTTTTTTATGTCAGGTACTTCACCCCATTCTCCCTCTCCCTTTCTCTTTCTCCCAGCACATTCCTCTCTTACCCCTTTATTTTATTTTTTAGATGCCATCCCTTCATATTCAATTCAAACCTGTTCCTTTTGTCTATGTATGTTCCTTTTAACTACCCTAATGAGAAAGGTTTTATGATTTACAAATATCGTCTTCTCAGTAAGAACGTAAACAGTTTCAACTTAAGTCCTTTATGGTTTCCCTTTCCTGTTTACTTTTTTATGGTTCTTTTGAGTCTTGTATTTGAAAGTCAAATTTTCCATTCAGCTCTGGTCTTTTCATCAAGAATGACTGAAAGTCATCTACCTCATTGAAGGTCTGTTTTGCTGGATAGGTGATTCTTGGTTGTAATATTGGTTGTAATCCTGCCTCCTTTGCCCTCTGGAATATCTAGTGTTACCTAGACTGTGCTCCACCATACTTGAATTGTTTCTTTTTAATGCTTGCAAAACTTTCTCCTTGACCTGGGAACTCTGAAATTTAGCTATATTATTCCTGGAAGCTTTAATTTTGGGATTTCTTTCAGGAGGTAATCTGTGGATTCTTTCCATTTCTCTTTTATCCTCTGTTTCTAGACTTTCAGGACAGTCATCCTGGATAATTACTTGAAAGATGATATATAAGCTTTTTTTTTGATCATGGCTTTCAGGTTGTCCAATAATTTTTGAATTATCTCTCCTGCATCCATTTTCCAAGTAAGTTGTTTTTCCAATGAGATCTTTCTTCTATTTTTTCATTCTTTTGGTTTTGCTTTATTGTCTCTTGATTTCTCATAAAGTCATTAGCTTCCATTTGCTCCATTCTAATTTTTAAGGAATTATTTTCTCCAGTGAGCATTTGGACTTCATTTCCCTTTTGGCCAATTCTGCTTTTTAGGGTATTCTTGTCCTCATTGGCTTTTTGGGACTTTTTACCATTTTGCCCAGTCTGTTTTTTAAGGTGTCATTTTCTTCAGTATTTTTGTATCTCATTTACCAAGCTGTTGACTCATTTTTCATGATTTTCTTTCATCACTCTCATTTCTTTCCAATTTTTCCTCTACCTCCCTTACTTGATTTTCAAAATCCTTTTTTAGTTCTTCTATGACTTCAGATCAATTTATATTTTTCTTGAAGGCTTTGGTTGTGGGAGCTTTGACTTTGTTTTCTTCTTCTATTTTGATCTTCCTTGTCACTATAGTAACTTTCTATAATCAGAGCTGTTTTTTCCATCGTTTGCTCATTTTTCCAGCTTGTTACTTGACTTTTTTTATTCTTTGTTAAAGCAGGTCTCTGCTTCCAGTGTGGAGGGTGAACTGTCCCAAACTTCAGGGGTTTTATGCAGTTTTCAGAGACACTTCTAGGGGCCTGTAAGTTTTCACTTCTTCCCAGGTGGTCTGATCTAAAGGGAGGTCTTTCCCATTGTCTTGGCCTGTGTTCTGGTCTGTGAGTGACCACAAGCACTCTTTTCTGCCATGAAAGTGTGACGAGGGTCCCTGCTCCACCCTGGCAACAAGTTTTTGTGTGCTAGTGCTCCTCCTTTCCCTGGGTTTGGCACCCAGAACTATGGCTCAGATCCAAGTATAGGCAAAGGAACAGAGTCCTGCCTCTGTGCTAGCTAAAAGACCCCTGTAATGTCTGACCAGTTGTTTGACCCCATTACTGTCTATTGACTGAGAGCTTCCAAAGCAGCTGCTATTGCGGCCTTCTCCTGGTTTACTGTGGTGAGGGATGTGCTGGTTCAGCCTGTGCTGGACTGCACTCCACTTTCACACAGGTATGGCATACCTTTCATGCTGATATACTAACTTGTCTTTGGTATCTTTGGGCTGAGAGTCCTGCAAATCACCACTGCTGCTAGTGATTCAGTTGCCCTGAGGCCTGCTCCAGATTTGCTGGGGCCTGGTATGTGCTGGAGCAGCCTGACCTGTGCTCCTAACTCCTTTCTCACCCTGAAGACCTTTCAAGTTGTCGTAGCCTGGAAATTTGTTTTTTCTATGTCTTTTTGTGGGTTCTACTGCTCTAGAACTTTTAGAGTAATTTTTAAAGGTATTTTGGAGGGATTTGGGGGAGAGCTCAGGAGAGTCCCTGCCTTTATTCTGCTATCTTGGCTCTACCTCCCTCCATCACACTCTTGGACTTAGTGATACATTCACAGATATTCATCACCAAGGTACAAAAAGGAAAGCAGTATGATGGATAGAACTTGGGTGAGGGTAAATGGAGTGAGAAACAATAATGTTATTATAGAGTTATACTATAGACTATTTGGCCAGAAGGAGGGATTAGATCAATATTTTTTAGAAACAAAATACAAAACTGTAATGGAAGCATTATATTGTAATGATGGGAGAATGCAATTATCTTTGTGATTGCTGAAAGTTATCTTTTTTTTTTTTGCCAAAAACAGTCTAGATGATATACCTATAACATGACGTAAAGATGATTTAATCTTTCAAAGAGCTGGGGGAGCAACAAGTGAAAATGTTATTCTGAACTTGATTCTGATAACCAGTAAAGGTAAGTAGAAATTACAGAACTTAGAAGCAAATGATCTTTTCACTATAGAGATCCTGACAGAAAAGAGGAAAGTCAGGAATAATCTCATATATTCTTTGAAATTATGGAGGAGAGATTTCAAACAGTTTATAAAAAGAATGGACAAGATATAATGGTCTAATATTTTGCAAGAGAAGTCAGTCCAAAAGATCTCAAGAATGAAATTTTGAAGACCGAGGTAAAAATAATTTACATAAGAAGGAAAACAGAGGAACTTCCTATAGAGACAGATGACAGTTAAGGAATTCCTAGCAAATTCATATTTAAAAATAGAAAGAAAAATATGTATAGAAGGAAGCAAGGGCAAATGGCTAGGAATGAATAAAAATGTATAACACTGCCTTTATATCATAGTTAATATTTATGTAGTACATCAAATTTTGCAAAGCACAAGCTTTATCTCACTTGATCCTAACAAATCTAAGAAGTATGAATTATTACTACCTTCATTTTACCAATAACAAACTTGAGACTACAAAATGACATGTCCAGGATCATATAGGTGGCAGATATTTGACACAGGATTTGAACTGAGGCATTTCTTACAACAGTTCCAGCACTAGAACCACTTACAGAAACTAGCCGCTTCCATGTTGTAGGTATAGCATTAACAGTACTAAACTGAAATATGAATAGAGGCCAGAATTGAGTTCCAAGAACAACAGCAATGATTCTTTATTTTAGGTGTGAGGCAAAGATCATGAACCAGGCAACTAGGTGGTGAAATGGATAGAGTGCTAGGGCTGGAGTCAGGAATACTAACTGATCTGAGTTTAAATCTGGCCTCAGACACTTACTATCTGTGTGACCCTGGGCATGTCACATAATCCTGCTTCCCTCAGTTTCCTCATCTGTAAAATGAACTGGAGAAGAAAATGGAAAACCACTCCAGTATCTTTGCCAGGAAAATGCCAAATCGGGTCATAAAGAAAACAAAAGACTGAGCAACAACTACAAGGATCAAGAAAAGGATAGGATAAATGAATGAGAGGACTTGAATGATTATAGAGTACAATAGTGAGAAGGCAGAACTTATTTTCTATTTTCTAAGAAGAATGATTTCTAGGCCGGAAAAGTTAGTATAAAAATGGATAGCGTGGAGCAGAAACTAAATATTTGGGTGGAGGGAAGAGCAATTGCAGCACAGCTAGGTAGCTCAGTGCATAGAGTGCTGCGCCTGGTGTCAGGCAGATCTGAGTTCAAATTTGACCTCAGACACTTACTAGCTCTGTAATCCGGAAGGAAATGATAAATCACTCCAGTATCTTTGCCAAGAAAATGCAGACAGTATGATCTATGGGGTTGGATATGACTTAATGATTGAACAACAACAAGAGGGGGCATTTATCCTTCCTTACCCAATTTCCATGTGATTGTACACATAACCATGTGCGCCTCTTTTGTGTTTCTTCTTTACCGATCGTTGGCAAATATGTATCTTTCAACGGATGAGTCCAGAATAAGCAGCTGACCTTGTAAGTTTGAAACATCAAATGGTGCTAGGATGTTTTTGAGAATGTCATCTGTGTTGTCCCTATAGCGGTAGTTGGCTGATGATAGGGGAAGCTTCTTTGTTGGAAAAAATGGCCACCAACAATTGGATTGGCCCAAGTCTAGTCACTTTACCAGCAGAGAGTTTGGACAGTACAGTGTTGAGCTGAAATGTAAAAAGTCTATTGGTAGTCTTATAAAATTGCTTCATGTTCTGATGGGACATTCATATTGGGCTTCAGACTTAGTATGCCTATAATCCTATTACCCTCCCACAGTGACCTTTCCCATCTTTTTCAATTTCCTGGGTGCAGACTGAAACTGCAGTGTTGTCTTGATTTATATTTCCCGTTATCATTTAGTAATTCAGAAACTTCTTTCATATGATTATTATTGGTTTGCAATTGCTCTGAAAATAGTTTGTTCATATCCTTTGGCCACATATCTATTAGAGAATAGTTTTTCATCTTCCATAGGTGTATTACTACTGTGTTCTCTCTTTTACTTCTTTAGCTATACTTACCATCACAGATTTAAGGTTTTTTTTTTAAATTTTGTCAATTACTTCTGTGTAGGCCATAAATTATGCTTCATTTTTATTTCTTTCTTGAACCATTTTGAAACTTTTTTTCATGGTTTCATTCTCTCTTAGGAATTTATAAGGTTCTTTGCCTCCTCATATATTGGTTCAATTTCCTTTGCCTTAAAAATGATCATTTAGAGATAGTTTGTCTCATTTGGATGTTTAGACACCCATGTTTTTTTCTGTTTTAATTATTTTCTTGTTAACCTATTTGCTTATAATCAATTATTTAAATGAGTTTTAGTCTGTCTAAATGGGCTTAAGGTTTTGAAATGAATTTTCTTCTTGAGATATTTGGTAATTTCAATCTTTTCCCATTTCATTCTTCAAGTCTGGTGCAGCTTCACAACTACTGGTTCTCTACTTGGATTGCTTCTGTTCTTTAGTTCTCTGTCTGAATGTCACTGTATAAATGAAGTTGTTGCTCTAGGAAGAATATGTTTTGATTTTCCAATAACTTGACCCCCTCTAGAGGGGGATTGGTAGAGTTTACTTGTTGCTACTTGTTGCCATTTAATGATGGAGCAAACACTAGGACAGGGTGTACTGGCAGAAACCATAACAACAGCCAGGACATTGCTGAGTTGATCCCAAAGCACAAGTAGGTGGTTTGAAGTGTGCAACCCTACCAGGGTGCTGAGTGTTAGGGATTAGGTGTTATTAGCTTTTTATGTTATCACGTCACTTGACTGTTACTGTTTTAGACTCATTGATGTTTTGTTATGAAAAGAAAGCTGAAATCAGTTGCCTCTTAGACATTTTTTCTTATATTGGGGAGATTTCAATGTTCATGAAAACTGCACAAAATGTCTAATGTTTATTTTGTGGTAACATAATATGAAAGACTTCCACCTCTCACACCCCCACCAAAGTGTATAGAAATTGCTTAGCCATTCTGTTTAGATACTCTGGTGATTTCTTTCTTGCACTCTGCAGGTTTATTCTACTCTACTTTGGAATGGGTGAATGTAACCACAAGAAAATGATTATACCAGGTATCTGGTATAAATAGAAATGAGGTCATAAACGGTAGCTACAGTACTATCCAGTAGAGAGTGACTAAAGCCTAACACACAGTTCAAGTTTTAGGAAAACAAAGTTGGCGTTTTTTTCCTCCACTTCCAAAAGGCTTTAAAACTTGAAACACACACATAAACATGTATATATGAATAAATAGGCATACATATATGTATACATATATATGAAAAATAAAACTGAATCCTCTGATTTAATTGTGCATCATTTTTTCTTCCTAATGGAGAAATGTGAGTAGTATACACACTTGTATATGTCCAAGAAGTTTCAAGTATTTTCAACAGGGCCATCATAATTTACTCAAGATGAAACGATCTATTTCCCATTTTATTTTCGTCTAAACAAAATAATGATTCAGTTTGCCATTCAGTTATCTGCAATATATTTATTTTTGAAGAAGAACACTAACTCAAAGGTCAATAAAATCAGTCATTTTATTTTGTTATTATTTTGGTTACTTCAAGAGTATTATGTTTTTCTCTGCGGGCTCTGAGTTTGTAAGACTAAGAAAGGGAAGATGGCGAAGTTCTTTCTTCTGGATGGTTAGGAAATTTAGGAACTTGATTGTCTCTTAACTTTTGAAAATTTCCCCGAAGGGAGAAAACACTCACCTAAATCTAGTATTAACAATCCCACCTGAGGTTTAAGGAAATACAAAGTATTTCCCAAGATTTTGCCTCTTTTGTCATAAGTTGAAATCAATAGCACCAGGGGTTCTATAGTAATCAGTATTTCTCCTTGAGTATGAAAAAAAACAAGCAATTTACTTCACTCACTTCTTTCCCTTGCTGCTATTAGATTCAGTCCATGAAAGAAAGACTGGCCATCTCAATTCAGGGATGGTTTGTTTGTTTTTTAAATTAAATGAGATAATCACAATTGTCATCCATGAAGTTGTCTTACATTATGGAAACAACAAAATTATTCATGAAAGACCATTTATAGCCTCTTAAACAGTTGAGGGCATTTGACAGGTATCTATGGCATTTAGGAAAGAATCAAATGCCAACTTTTCCTTTTCAGTCAGAGGTAATTGTATGCTATAGAAATCTACTTGCTCCGGAAATGATTGTATACCATATCTCTTCTCCAATACGTAAGTTCTTCAAAAGATTACTGATTCATCATTTCGGGTATTACTTCTGTTAAAGGCAGTCTTTCATATTTTAATAAGATAGTTTCTGAAATTTCTGTGGCCAAAATCAAACCAAACAAACCACAGAATATGAGAGTTGGACAGAGCTCAGAGTCTGTGTATTCCAATCAATGCCTTAAAAAGAAAGCATTCTAAGGCATCCCTGAAAGATAACCCTAGAGTTTTGCCTTAAAAACTTCGAACAGTAGGTAACTTACCACCTCACGAAGCAAAAAATTCAATCTTTAAATAACTATAATTATTAGGAAGCTTTTGTTTGTTCTTGTTTACATTTAGTTGAAATTGGTCTCTCTTCCTATTGTAGCCACTGTTTCTTTTCCTGTAGCTTGGGGTCATGAAGAATAAATCCAAATACATTTTCCACATGGCAATTTTTCAAATATTTAAAAGCTACTATCTGCTCTCATATTCATGTTAAATATTCCCAGTAATTTACACTGATCATTGTATGGTATAATCTTTTGGCCCTTCTCCATTCTGATTATTATTGTCTGTATGCTCTCCAGTTTTTTAGTATTCTTTGTCAAAATGTTACCCTGGAGCTAATGTGGCTTGATGAGGAAAGAATACAAGGGAGGGAGTGTGGTGCAGTGGAAAGATTGCTGATTCAGTAATTAAAGGATCTGCATTCAAATCCCTTCCCTGATGTTTAATTCCTATGTGACCCAAAACAATTTTCCGGGTCTTAATTTCATCATATTTAAATTAGGAGATAGGACTAGATGATCCCTGAAGATTCCTTCCAGATCTAATTCTATCATTCTATATGTCCTAATTACTTAGTCCAATATAATAATTTACTTCAATGCCCTCTAAGGTCACATGAGATTTTTGACTGCCGTCTCATATTATTGGGACTCATGTAGAGCATGTAGTTCAATAAAACTCCACCTTACAGATTTTTAAGAGAAACTTCTGTCTAGTCACTGATGGATCTCATGGCTTTGACAATTTTAGTCACAGAATATTGATTGTCAAATCCTTCTAATGCAGTGGGAAGAGCAGTGGCCCTGAAATCCAAGAATGTGGCTTCAAACCCAACACTCACACTTGCTATCTGTGTCTTTACAAAAGTCATTTCAATTAGGCTTCAATTCCCTTTTAAGTATTTACTTCCCTCATCTATAAAATGTCAGGTTTGAGTTAGATGCTTCTGAGATCTCTTCTAACTCTAGATCAATGATATGATAATTCAAAGCGAATAATAAAGATACAAAAAGAAAAACAATAAAGTATTCCAAGAGATGTGAATAGGGAGGAATTGCTTGCGTTTGGAGAAAAAGAAAGCTTCATGGAGGAATCAACGTGCTGTTTGAGGGGAAGATATTTAGCATTTATTAACAGGACCCATTAACCTCTATGGAAAACATTCCATGCCCTTCCTAACAGATTTCTTTTTTTTCCTTAAATAAGTTTAGTTTTCTTTTTAGTTTTTTTCTTTAAATTCATTTTTTAGTTTCCAACATTCATTTCCACAAGATTTTGAGTTACAAAATTTCTCCCCATGCCTACCCTTCCCCTGCCCCAAGATGGAATGTATTCTGATTGCCCCTTTACCCAATCTGCCCTCCCTTATATCACCCCACTCCTCTCTTTATCCCCTTTCCCCTTACTTTCTTGTAGGGCATTGCCTATATATCTTATATCCCAGTTGCATGTAAAAACAATTTTTAAACATTTGTTTTTAGAACTTTGAGTTCCAAATTCTCTCCCTTGTTCCCTCCCCACCTATCCTCCTTGAGAAGGAAAACAACTCAATATAGGCTATACATGTATCATTATGCAAAACACTTCCATAATAGTCATGCCCTATAAGAATGTATTTCCTTCCATCCTATCCTGTTCCCCTTTATTCAATTTTCTCTTTTAACCCTACCTCCTCCCACAATCTGCCCTCTCTTCTATCATCCCCCCTTTTATCCCCTTCTTGCCTACTTTCCTGTAGAGTAAGATACCCAATTGAGTGTGTATGCTATTCCCTCCTTAAACCAAATCCAGTGAGAGCAAGATTCACTCATTCCCTTTCACCTACCCACTCTTCCCTTCCATTATAACAACTTTTTCTTGTCACTTTTACATGAGATAATTTGCCCCATTCTATCTCTCCCTTTCTCCTCCCAATATATTCCTCTCTCATCCCTTAGTTTTATTCTTTTTAGATACCATCCATTCATATTCAACTCATCCTCTGCCTCTCCCTGTCTCTCTGTCTCTCTGTCTCTGTCTCTCTCTCTGTCTCTCTCTCTCTCTCTGTCTCTGTCTCTCTCTCTCTCTATATATATATACATATATATGTATATATATATATATATATATATATATATATATATATATATATATATATATATCCCTCAAGTATCCTAATACTGAGAAAGGTCTCATGAGGTAAAAATATCATTTTTCCATGTAGGAATGTAAACAGTTCAACTTTTGTAATTCCCTTATGCTTTCTCTTTCTCTTTTACCTTTTTCACAGTTCTCTTGATTCTTGTTTTTGATAGTAAAATTTTCTATTTAGCTCTGGTTTTTTCATCAAGAATGCTTGAAATCCTCTATGTCCTTGGAAATTCATATTTTGCCCTGAAGTGTTATATTCAGTTTTGCTGGGTAGGTGATTCTTGGTTTTAATCTTAGCTCCTTTGACCTCTGGAATATCATATTCCAAGCCCTTTGATCCATTAATGTAGAAGCTGCTAGAACTTGTGTTATCCTGATTGTGTTTCCACAATATTTGAATTGTTTCTTTCTGGCTGCTTGCAATATTTTCTCCTTGACCTGGAAACTCTGGAATTTGGTTATAATATTCCTAGGAGTTTTCTTTTTGGGATCTTTTTCAAGAGGTGATCAATGGGTTCTTTCAATTTCTCTTTTACCCTCTGGTTATAGAATATCAAGGCAGCTTTCCTTGATAATTTCTTGAAAGATAAAGTCTAGGCTCTTTTTTTGATTATGTTTTTCAGGTAGTCCAATAGTTTTTAAATTATTTCTCCTGGATCTGTTCTCCAGGTAAGTGGTTTTTCCTATGAGATATTTCACATTATCTTCCATTTTTTTCATTCTTCTGGTTCTGTTTTATAATATCTTGATTTCTCATAAAGTCACTAGCTTCTACTTGTTCCATTCTAATTTTTAAGACAGTATTTTATTCAGTGGTCTTTTGGACCTCCTTTTCCATTTGCATAATTCTACCTTTTAAGGCATTCTTCTCCTCATTTGCTTTTTGGAGCTCTTTTGCCGTTTGGGTTAGTCTATTTTTTAAGGTATTATTTTCTTCAGTATTTGCTGGGTCTCCTTTAGCAAATTGTTGATTCATTTTTCATGATTTTCTTGCATCATTCTCATTTCTCTTCCCAATTTTTTCTCTACTTCTCTTGCTTGATTTTCCAAATCCTTTTTGAGCTCTTCCATGGCCTGAGACTTATTCCTATTTTTTCTTAGAGGCTTTTGACTTTGTTGACTTCTTGCTGTATTTTTTAATCTTCTTTGTCACCAAAGAAAGATTCTGTAGTCTGAGTCCTTTTATGTTGCTTGCTCATTTTCTCAGCCAATTATTTGACTTTTGATCACTTTGTCAGAGTATGACTACTTACAGAGTGGAGAGTGCTTTGTCTCAAGATTTAGGGGTTCTGCACTGCTGCTTTTAGAGTTACTTCTATTCTGAGGTGTTATGATACTTCTCTCTGGCCTGGGCTCTGGTTTGTGAGTATAACCACTGCTTTCTGCAGCGTAACTTCTAGGAGGAGTCCCCATCCACAGCTACCACAAGGTCTGCCACACCAGTTCTCCTCCCTCAAGGACTACCAACCAGGACTGTGACCCAGATCCAAGCAGGGCAAAGCAAGAGAACACTGCCTCAGTGCTAGCAAAGATATCCCTGCACTCCCACTCTGATCAGCCACCTGATTCCCCCCTCCCCTCCCCACTGTCTGTGGTCCTCAAGCTCTGGAATTTGCTGCCCCAGTTGCAGCCACCTCTGCCACCCTGGGACTTGGGCTTGACTGCATACTTCTCTCACCAAGGTACAACAGTTTTCCCATTGACCTGCTAAGTTGTCTTTGGTGTTTGTGGGTTTAGAAGTCTGGTAACAGCCATAGAGGCCAGTGATTCAGGGCCCTGAGGCATGCTTCTTCAACAAACATCGGTAATGAATGTTGTCAAAAGCTTTCACTACATCTACTAAAATAACAGCATAGGTTTTTTTGTTATTAATATGACTTTATATTTATAGTTTTCTTAATAGGGATCTAATCTTGAACTACTAGTATGAATCCAACCATAGTGTGTAACTGATTTGATACATTTTGATTATAGGCAAAGCTACCATTCTCGTCAACAGTAGAATCAGGCCATGAGTAGTTGCTCCATTTCTAGCTTGGCCTTGTCAAATAATTTGGAGATAACCTGTTTTCCAGAACTAACTCCCAGCAAGCAGGCTACTTGGCATAACAATAATCCTTAGTACTCTGGATGATGTCACCCTTTGGCAAAATGTGTTACTTGGAGCAGCACCAGGTGTTCACTGAGGGATTTAGTGGCCCCTGTTTTGCAGGGCCATCCATTATATGTTCACAATCCTTCTTCCTTGTCTGGTAGTCCTATTCCTGTCACAGAACTCTGATTCTGTATCCCACAGAGTAATCACGATCCCCAAGACTTGAAACAACTAATGTCCCTGTGGGACCTAGGACAACTTGTATTGTCCCAAGAAATGCCAACCACAAGAACTATCTCAAGACCTAAGAATGATTGTATTGTGGTCCAAACCCTTTCATGTATTTAAGTGGTTCCAGTACCAGCAGAGTCTCCTTCTTAGCAGAGAGGCTCCCATTTGAAAACTTCATTTTCTTCCCTCTGAAATTAATTAAACTTCTGTTTGTATCCTGACTCTTCTGTCTCTAGCCTCCTCTGTTTTGGCTCTGGCCACCCAAAGGTTAGAGGGTTGGTTCCATTCTGTTTGACAGTCTCAACAGCAAAAATAATGAACTGTGAATAATTGAGTTTCACATTTGTAAATGGATATGTTTATGATTGCTTATTTTTGCTGTGTTCACACTTTAAAAAATAAATTTTAGAAAATAGGATAAAAAGAGGGGAAAAGATGCAGTAATAGTAATAGTAAAAATGATAATGATGATCAGCATTTAAATAGAGTACTTAAAGGTTTGCAAAACACTTTACAAATATCTCATTTTACTCACACAACAATCCTGGGAGGGAGGTGCTATTTTTATCCTCATTTTATAGATGGGGGAACTGAGGCTTAGAGGTCATCACTTGTTCAGGGCCAGATAACTAGTTAACTGTCTGAAGCTGGATTTGACTTCCACGTGTAGTGATTTATCTACTTTTTCACCTAGCAGAACACCATTGTCCTGAACCAGTTTTGTGATTGTTTGCAAGTCACTTATCATTTCTGGTAAGCCTTATTTGTTCAATGAAGTTATTGAATTATAAGATATCTAAATCTAGCTCTAAATATGCTGATTTGAACTTGTTTTATGTCTTTAGATGCTATGTAACTTCCTTTATTAATAATCAAAATTGTAATTAAAAAAGGAATGAAAAGAGAAAACTTATGATTATTTCCATTAATGCAATAATTGAAATCATCTTTTAAAATATTCTTTAATAGTTAAATTTTCATCATCTTCACCTTCTGCTAAATTTAATTGTATCCACAAGAAAAATTTTTCAACAGGGACCCAACATGAAAATATCTTCTAATAAAAAAAAAAACCCAAAACAAAACCACATCTATTTGAGGTCTAATTCCTATTTGAGGTTCAATTCCTTGGATGAGACTTGAGTTATATTTCCTGTCAACTGAATTGGTTTATCTAAAGTTAGGATTTAGCCTTTAATGACTGAACAAACATCTGGATTTCTCTAATGTTAACTTAAATGTACAGAGAAAGATTCAGAGACTTTTGATAGCCTAGCTTTGGTATTCATTAGTCTAGATATTAGGATGGGAAGATCTGCCCCTGTTTAAACTGTTGAAATCATTCCAGATAACCTTTTTAACCCAAATTCCAATAGATAAGATGTGGTCCTGATTTATATCTGAGTTTTTGTTTCTGCAACAAAAGCCATTCTCTTACTGTACTCTCAACAACTGCCAGGATTGCATTAATCAGATCTTAATCAACAAGGAAGAAAGGTGATAATTTACATTTATTTTAGATTGACACATTGTACTTTATTTAGCAAATGAGACCTGTCAGGCACTACCAGTGAAGCTTAGATTGAAGACCTGGTGCTGAAAATGTGTCTTCTACCCACCTGAGCCCTTGTAGGAGGGAGCTTTCAGGGTGTTTATACAGGGATCATTAGACATACCTCATGCTAACCTTTCATGAATCTTTGAATAAGAAATGATCAAAGGCCATCAGGTATGAAATATTTTCTAATGACACACTACAATAACCCAAGCAAAATCATGATTTATCTACCCCCCAAAAAACTATATTTAGTAATGGCAGGAAAAAAAGGAAAGGATGAAGGGTCTCAAAATAATCTTAGCATCGTTTATAAAAGAAAAAAAAGTAGTTGAAAGGTAAGAAGTGAGACTAGGAAAAATGTTTAAATTTGTCACTGTACAATTAAAATTAGTTTTATTCAAAAAAATTTATTAGAGGCAATGAGAATATACATTTTCCTTCTATAATAAGACTTGGGATGGAGACACAATAGTGGAGTAGAAGCAGGAACCTGATTGAGCTCTCCCCCCAAACTTCTTGAAATACCTATAAAAATGACTCTAAACAAATTCTAGAGCAGCAGAAGCCACAAAATGACAGGGTGAAGCAGATTTCCATCCCAGGACAATCTGGACAGCCAACAGGAAAAGTCTATCACAATTTGCTCAGAACACAGTACAGCCCAGCATGGGTCTTGCCAACAGGACTGGAGCAGTCCTTAGGTCACCGAATCAATGGCAGCTGTGGTGGTTTCCAGACTTCTCAACCCACAAATTTCAGAGACAGCTTCCAAGGTCAGTGGGAAAGCTCTCTCACGAAAGGGGAACATGGTCTGACCCTATCCCTAGCCCCAGCCCAATGGCAGCTGCAGGCACTGCCTCAGCTGCAGCTGCTTCTGGAGCTCTCAGCCTACAGACAGTGGGAGAACTGAGCAACTGATCTGGGTCATAGTCCTGGATGGTGGTCCTGAGGTGAGGAGGAGCACTGGTGTGGAGGAGCTGGTGGTGGCTGTGGAGAGGGAACTCTCTTCACAGTTCCAGGGCAGAAAAGAGTGCTTGTGGTTGCTCATGAACCAGAGCACAGGCCAGTAGAGGAGTAACCACCCGTCTTTTGATTATACCACTTTGGAGGAACTGAGAATTTGCAGGTCCTTAGAGATATCACTGAAAACAGCTACACAAACCCCATGCAATTTGGAGCAGTATACCCTCCATTTAACAAAGAGCTTAAAAGTAAAATAATTGACTGGAAAAATAAGCAAATAGGGGAAAAGAGTAAAGACTACAGAAGGTTTTTTTTCTTTGTGAAAAGAAGTTTTCTTACACACTTGCTGACGAGGTTGATCAAGACATGCAGCCAGGGGAAGACGATAATGTCAAGGCTCCTATATCCAAAGCCTCCAAGAAAAATGTGAAATGGTCTTAGGCCATGGAAGAGATCAAAAAAGATATTGAGAGGAAAAATTGGGAAGAGAAATGAGAGTGATACAAGAAAATCATGAAAATTTAGTCAACAGCTTACTAAAGGATGCTAGAATGCTAAAAGAATGCTAAAAATGCTAAAGAAAAGAACATCTTTAAAAATAGACAAACCTGAATGACAAAAGAGGTCCAAAAAGCCAACAAGGAGAAGTATGCCTTGAAAAGCAGAACTGGCCAAATAGAAAAGGAATTCCAAAAGCTCACTAATGAAAATAATTCCTTAAAGATTAGAATTGGGCAAATGGAAGCTAATAAGTTTATGAGAAATCAACAAATTTTAAAACACAACCAAAAGAATGAAAAAATAGAAGACAATGTGAAATATGTCATTGGAAAAACCACTGACCTAGAAAATAGATCTGGGAGAGATAATTTAAAAATTAGCATACTGCTTGAAAACCATGATCAAAAAAAAAAGCCTAGACATCATCTTTCAAGAAATTATCAAGGAAAACTGCCCTGATATTCTAGAACCAGAGGATAAAATAGAAAGGGAAAGAATCCACTGATCACCTCCTGAAAGAGATCACCAAAGGAGAACTCCTAGGAGTATTATAGCCAAATTCCAGAGTCCCCTGGTAAAGGAGAAAATATTACAAGCAGTCAGAAAGAAACAATTCAAGTACTGTGGAAACATGATCAGAATAATACAAGATTTAGCAGCTTCTTCACTAAGGGATTGGGAGCTTGGAACATGA
Source organism: Phalanger gymnotis (assembly GCA_028646595.1). Taxonomy (NCBI): domain Eukaryota; kingdom Metazoa; phylum Chordata; class Mammalia; order Diprotodontia; family Phalangeridae; genus Phalanger; species Phalanger gymnotis. Next base: position 233,356,112 of record CM053624.1, on the reverse strand, counting down.
TATTCCAGAAGTCGAAGGAGCTAGGATTAAAACCAAGAGTGACCTACCCAGCAAAACTGAGTATAATACTTTAGGGGGAAAATGGGATTTCAATGAAATAGAGGACTTCCAATCATTCTTGTTGAAAAGACCAGAGATGAATAGAAAATTTGACTTTCAAATACAAGAATCAAGAGAAACATGAGCTTCAGTGAACTTTTGGAACTCCTTTTCCATTTAGCCAATTCTGCTTTTTAAGGCATTCTTCTCCTCGTTGGCTTTTTGGACTTCTTTTGCCATTTGGGTTAGTCTATTTTTAAAGATGTTATTTTATTTAAGAAGATGTTAGAAGGACAGTTCCTGTGACAGTAGTAGTAAAAGTACATCAGATAGAAACATTCATTGTTTATGTTGTCAACTTCACCCCTGTTCTATAAAACCATATATTTTTTTTAAAAAAATAAAGATCAGTTACCATATATTTATTGAGTACTTACTAAATGTTCAGAACTATGATAATTGCTGGGGAAAATTGCCTACTAAATGCCCAAAACTATGATAATTGCCGATGTCATGCAGCTCACTACATGATAAAGAAGAAATATAGGCCAGTTAATTGTGGGACAAAATTTGGACCATAGCTTTACTTAGACCAAATGTAGCTAGAGTGATAATTTTGCATCTGAGCCACATTGCACTGCTCAGCATGTTACTTAAAGGGATTAGAAATATCTAATAGGCTCCATATGTGTCATATAGTCATGGCCTGTATCTTAGAATGATCAAAATCACAGAATTTCGAAGTTTTGGAACTTAGAAGCCAGTGAAAGGAATTTCTTGTATAGCATTCTTGATGTTGTTGTCAAATGCTTTCAGTGAGGATGAACACTGCATCAAGGTCAGCTACTGCACTGATGGTAAATTCTTCAACTTGAAAAGGCTACAAGCCAAGACCAAAGTGGAGGGAGTATTAGTGCATGATTTTCTGTTTGCAGATGATTGTGCACTCAATGCAGCTTCTGAAGCTGAGATGCAATGAAGTATGGATCAATTCTCTACTGCTTGTGCTAATTTTGGCCTAACAACACCAAGAAAACACAGGTGCTCCATCAGCCACACATCCATATGTGGAACCATCAGTTACAGCAAATGGTGAAGTTCTGAATGCTCTGGATAAGTTCACTTACCTTGGTAGCGTACTTTCCAGGGATGTACACATTGATAATGAGGTTGACGCATACATTGCCAGAGCTACCTCAGTGTTTGGGAGACTCCAAAGGAAAGTGTGGGAGAGAAGAGGTATTAGACTGACTTGCAAACTGAAGGTCTACAGAGCTATTGTGCTGACCTCATTGTTGTATGCCTCTGAAGCCTGTACAGTCTACCTGCTCCATGCCAGGAAACTGAATCACTGCCATTTGAATTGTCTTAGGAAGATTCTGAAGATCACCTGGCAAGATAAGGTACCAGACACTGAGGTCCTTACTTGAATGAAACTGCCAAGCATTTAAACTGCTTTAGAGAGTACAACTCTGATGGACTGGCCATGTTGTTCAAATGCAAAATGGTACGCTTGCCAAAAGCACTTTTATGAAGAACTCACACAGGGCAAGTATTCACATGGTGGTCAGAAGAAGGAATACAAGGAAGAAATTAAAGATATTTATAGACATATAAAAAATGTTCGAAATCACTACTAATTAGAGAAGTGCAAATCAAAACAATTCTTAGATACTATCTCTCTCCTGTCAGATTGGCTAAAATAACAAAATAGGAAAATGATAAATGCTGGAGAGGATGTGGGAAAATTGGAACGTTGTTACATTCCTGGTGGAGTTGTGAACTGATCCAGCCATTTTGGAGAGGAACGTGGAACTATGCCCAAAGAGCTATAAAAATGTTCGTACCCTTTGATCCAGCAATATCACTCCTAGGGTTGTATCCCAAAGAGATCACACAAGTGGGAAAAGGACCCATATGTACAAAAATATTTATAGCGGCTCTTTTTGTAGTAGCTAAGAATTGGAAATCAAAGGGATGCCCATCAATTGGGGAATGGCTGAACAAGCCATGGTATATGAAGATAATGGAATACTATTGTGCTATAAGAAATGGGGGTGATACGGACTTCATAACAATCCGGAAGTACCTACATGACATAATGTGAGTGAGCAGAGTAGAGCCAGGAGAACATTGTACACAACCACAGATATATGGATTCTGTGATGACTAACCCTGATAGACTTTTCTCTTCTCAGCAACACAATATGCAGAGACAGTTCCAAAGGACTCACGATGGAGAGTGCTATCTACATCCAGAGAAAGAACTATGAAGTATGACTGTAGATCGAGGCACACTTCATGCTCGCCTTTCTCCCCCCTTTTTTTTTCTCTTTTGTATTTGTTGTTGGGTTGTGTTTTTTTTGGTTCTGTTTCTTCTTTCTCATGATTCATTCCATTGGTCATAATTCTTCTCTACAACTTGACTAGTGTGTAAATTAATTCAATGCCAAGTTATACATGGAAGTTATATGGGATTCCATGCTGTCTTGGGAAGGGAGGGGGGGAGGGAGGGAAGAAAATCTGGAACTCAAAATTATGTAGAACAGTGTGTTGCAAACTAAAAATAAAAAAATAAAAAAAAGAAGAAGCAATACAAGCATACTCTCAAGGTCTCTCTCAAGAACTTTGGAATTGATTGTGTGACATTGGAGACATTGGCGTAGAACTGCTCAGCATGACATTCCCACGTCACAGAAGGTGCTGTGCTCTATGAGCAAAGGAGAGTTGAAACAGCTCAAAGGAAATGCAGGATACACAAGTTTGGAGTATCCACCCCACATGTTCACACAGACTATTTGTGCCTGACCTGTGATGGAGCATCCCAAGCTCATATTGGTCTGATGAGCCACAGTCAGACACATTGAATCTTGACTGAAGCATAGTGATATTATTTTGGTCTTCTTCGAGAATGAAGGACAACAACCAACACCAAGCTGATGTTGTAGTCCGGACATGATATGGAACTAGGATCAAAGCATCCTACAAGTGAATGCCTATTCTTCAAGGGGTGGGGATACCCTCTCCACTGCTTGAGCCATGCCATTTCACTTTTGGACACTTCTAATTGTTAGAGGAAAAAAAAAGTTTTCTTAAATCAGTTTGAAATTTTCCTTCCTTTTAACGTCTATCCATTGGTTGGGATTCTAACCTTTGGAGCCAAAGATAACATGTACGATCCTTTATTCATAAGGCGGCCCTTCAAATTCTTAGAGAAAGCTATCATATCCTCCCTTAGTCTTCTCCAGGCTAAAGAGCCCCTTTTTCAGTTAGGTGATGGAGTGAATATGGTACTGAAACTAGAATCAGAGTTAAGTCCTTAGTCCAAATCTGACTTCAGACCCTTATCTTCGTGTTTCTGGGAGAATAATTTAATATCTGTCTGCCTTAGTCTCTTAATCTGAAAAATGAAGGTACGATTATTGTGAAAAAAATGAGATAATATTTTAAAATACTTTGCAAACTTTAAAGCACTACATAAATGCTTATTATTATGCTTGTTGACCTCAGTGTCATCATCATTATATGATAGGAACTCAGGGTCTTCCATATTACTGATTTCCCTTCTCTGGGCATTTAGTGTTCTTAAACTGTAGCACCCAGAACTGAGCACAGTACTACCAGTGTGGTTTGACTAATACATAATATAAAGATATCTGTATTCCTGGAAGCAATGTCTCTCTTCAGTGTAACAATATTAGCTTTTTGGCTAACATATCCCAATGCTGATTGACATTGAGCTAGTCCAGTAAAACCACCAGAACTTTTTTTAGAAAAATTACAGTCTAGCCATGATTCTCTCAAACTGTTTTTGTTATTCCTTTGCTGAAAATCTTCACTATTTTCCATTGTCTATTTTATAAAGGCCAAAAAATTAATCTGTCATTGAAGAGTCTCTAGCATCTCTCACTAATCTACTTTTATCTCATGATATTCTCCAGTATACTTTATACTCTATCCAAATCATATTAATTGTAACTCTGCTATCATGCCCTACATTTTCTTTCTCTTGGCCTATTCTTTCGCTTTTCCTTATGTCTAGAATCCATGCACTTCTTTTCCCACCCCATCTTTGTCTCTGTCTGTTGAAAGACTGCCCATTCTTTAAGACAACTCAAATGCTATGTCTGCCATATCTTGTTAGCTGATGCGAGAAATATTCTCTCATTAAAACTATCATAAACTTGGTATCTCTTATGGATTTATCATATTTTATTTTTTTATTCTACTAATTTATAATCATTTCCCATTGGATTGTAACTTCTGTAGGTAAAGATGATGTTCTTATTCATTTTTGTATCCCTTACATCACCAAGCAAAATGTGTTGCACAGGGCATGTGCTCATTGTCGAAGTAAAGAGAAAGAAATAAGCATTTATATACTACATTATGTGTACTAGGCACTGTGCTAAGTGTTTTAACAAATATTATCTCATTCTAACCTCACAAAGAATGCTGCAAGGCAGGTGATATTATTTTCCTCATTTTACAAGGAAAGAAAATGATGCAGAGAGAAGTTTAGTGACTTGAACAAGGTCACAGATGTAGAAAGGATTTGAGGCTGCATTTGAACTTATCTCATCCAGATTCCAGGCCCAGCACTCTATCCTTTGTGCGACTAGCTGAGGAACTGAATTGTTCACTATACAAAGAAGGAATGCATCTATATACTTCATTAGACAATTATCAATTATTCATTTAAATGTTATTATATTGCTAGTTATTTTACATCTTTTATTTTTTCAAGATCATGCATTAGCCTACTATTTTGATTTAGGCATTTCTTATTCTGAATCTAAAATTGTTTTCCTTCAGGCAAGTAACTGTATTACATGTTGTTGTTCAGTATTTCAGTGATGTTTAATTTTTTGAAACTGTGGACCATGGTGTATCAATACTTTGTCTGTGACGTTTTCTTAGTAAAGATATTACAGCAGTTTGCCATTTCATTCTGTATTAAAGCAAACAGAGGTTAAGTGACTTATTCAGGGTCACACAGCTAGTAAATATATGAGGCTGGATTTGGACCCAGTTCTTCCTAACTCCAGGCCCTGCTCTCTGTCCACTGAGCCACCTAGCTATCACATGTTACATAGTGAGTAATTAAATATTAAGTAACTGTTAAACATTTCATCATTAAATAACTGAGTGAATGACTGAAATATTAGGGGAAAAAAGAGGCCTAGGTTTCTTATATGTATTTTTTTCTACAAAGACAAATGAAGATTAGACAGAGAAAGTCTGTGATTCCCTGTGACCAATCAGGAGACTTTGGTCTTTTGAAACTTAATGGATGTAACAGAAGAAATATCTGTCCAGGACTGTAGGAAGAACCAACAAAAGTGATATGTTTCAATTAATTCTCTTTCAAATCAATTACTTGGTGGTATACATTCTGATGGTAATCGTTATTTTCAAAGTGTTTTAATTTCCGCAGGGGAAGTATTTTCTATTAAATACAGTTTTTGACAAAGGGTAAGTATGAAAAGAACATAGTTTTCTCCATAGTTAGGCCTATAATAACACATATGTAGACCTATACACATTCATATATGTATGTGTATATATATATATACTTACATAAACATACATGAATATGTTTGTGAAAAGCATATTCATGCATGTACACATATAGAGTGTCCAAAATATTAGTACAGTTTTAAAATTTAGTAACCTTAAAAGTATAAAGTCCACAAAATTAAAAAACATGAAAGCTTTATTATTTAAAAATTTACACTATTTATGTGTCATTAAAATTCAAGATAAGCACCATCTTGTGCTATATATTGCTCTATTTTCAAACTTTAAGTAAAAACTTTCATCATCTTCTGCTCATGAAAAGAATGAAAGTATTGCATTTGTTATCCAAGCCTTAGAATTATCTTAAAAGTTGGGTTTTTAGGTATAAATGAAATTTTTGATAAAATACCAAAGGAAAAAAAAAACTAATAAAGAACATATTACTGAGTTAGCCTGTACTTATTCAACAGTCTGAGAAAGTGTCATCTAGAATAGTAATAAAAAGTTTTAAAAATTATGATTCAAAATTCACAAAACTGAAAAGAAGTTAAGGAAATGTAAATAATTTACCTTCCTAAAAATTTTAAATGTTTGCAGCATTTATATTTCTGAAGTCATTAAAGATTGAGATTGTGCTAAATTTTGAGAGATTCTATGTATGCATATCTGCATCAATATACTCACATACATTTGTGTGCATACACATGCAGCTTGTCCCAAAATATTAGTATTGGACTAATAAAATACACACACATATTCAATAAATAAATTATTCAGCTGTTAGGAAACTGAACCAATTAGTCTTTTTTTTTTTTACAGATTATTCTTTATTCAAAAATCAATTCTCTAGTTTGCTGTGCCACAAATTTTTGCAAATAGTAGAATGATCTTTCCTCTTTTGTGTCTCTTTTTTTTTTAAATTTATTTTTGACATGTTTGGTTTTCAGCATTGATTTTCACAGGCGTTTGAATTACAAATTTTCTCCCC
>CM053624.1:233331531-233342649 GCA_028646595.1 Phalanger gymnotis | reverse complement strand
TCAAGTTTTTGCTACGGTGGGGCCTAAATAAATTTCTTGTTGTTTTCTCCTTAGAGAATCTCTCATACCTTGCGATTTCAGACCATTCAAACATATACATGATTATATTTGAGATCATAAATTCGGCCTTCCTACTACAAGGTGGTACAGTAAATGGAGCACTGGGCTTGGAGTCAGAAGATCTGAGCTCAAACGTAGCCTCATTTACTTACTAGCTGTATGACCTTGGTTAAGTCACTTAACACTTATTTGCCTCAGTTTTTCATCTATAAAATGGAGACACACAAGATAAGGAAATGGCAAACCACTCAAGTATCTTTGTTCAGAAAATCATGGATAAATCAATGGGGTCAAATAAGAATTGAACATAAAAGAACAGCAAACATAAATAGCCTTATTTTATAGATGAGGAAACTAGTGCTCAGAGACCTGTGATTAGCAGTTACACAGTAGGCAGTAGTAGTAATTACATGGCGAAATCTAGATTCATACTCGTGTCCTATGATACATTAAGTTCAATCCTTTCCACTGGATCAACATTCCAGCTAGGAACTGAGTGAAACAACAGCTTGGCCCCAAAGAAACCTTTTAAAGTAATTGGCTAGGATTTCATTGTTATGCTCTCTGATATTCAATCATGATTCAATTCAATGGACGTTTATCAAGTGACACTTAGACTATTCCTGACCTTAACATTTATTGATGAAATATAAAATAAGCAGAAATAAGCAAATGGAAGCAAGTCACTTATCCTTCATTGGCCTCAGTTTCCTCATCTGTAAAATTAGAGATTATAATAATATTATTATATTAACACCTACCTCCTACAGTTGTTATGAGGATCAAATGAGACAATAATTGTAAAGAACTTAGCACAGAGCCTGGCTAATATTGCCATTGCATGCATATAGTAAGGTCTATGCAAATGTTAGCTAGGAGTAGTAGTTGTAGTAGTAGTAGTACTAGTAATAGTAATTTCCAAACAGGAATATTAGTAACTGGAGAATTGGATGTAACCTCTTTAGGGAGGTGACACTTGAGTTAAGTATTGAGAGAAGTTGGAAGTGCCAAGAGTTGGAGATTAAGAATGAATATATCCCAGGCATGGGCCTCACTAGTTACACAAAAGCATGGAGATAGGATATTGAATGTCATGTATAAAAAAACAGCTAGATGTCCAGTTTAACAAATAGGAAATGCATGAAGGGTATGATAACATGAAAAAAACAAACAAACAGAAAACTAGATGGGAGCCAGTTCATGGAAGGCCTTAAATTCCAGGGTGAAGATTTTGAACTTTACCACAGAGGTGATGGGAATCCATTAAAGAATTTTTAATGGAGGGAGTGGAGAGCAGTGTGTGTGTGTATGTGCATGTGTGTGTGTGTGTGTGATATTTTTATGTTAAATTCATAGCTGAGCAGAGGATGAATAAGAAAAGAGTAGCAGGGAAACAAAAGACCGCAAGAGCTCATATGTGTGGGGGTGTGATGAGGGTCTAAAGTAGGGTAGGTCCCGTTTGAGTGACTGATGTAAAGAATACAAGAAGTATTGTACTGGTAGAAGTGACAAGATTTGGTGACCAATGGACATGGATGGTCAGGGGAAGGTAAGGGCTAATGATTAATCTTATACCTTTAACTTGAATATTAAATTCAATGTATAAAAATTTCAAAATTGAGAAATTTAAAAAACTGTTAAGCATTATATTTAAATATAACATTCAAAATTCTGCTACATGCTAAGGAAGACACACAGATAAAAGTCGCTACTCAGCAAGAGCTTTTAATCGAGTAGTGGAAATGAAAAACACAAATAATCATATTACAGAAAAGCTATTATATACATAAATGTGTGCTGGGATTTACCAAAAGTCCCAGACATGCCCAGACTTGGCTTATATGTAAAACCAGTCCTGTTATACTGGACTGCCCAGGAAGTGGAGCTCATCAGTGATGGGGGGAGAAACTTACTCTCAGGAACCTTCTTGCTAGAGCCATACTGGCCACTCTCCCTGCTTCTTTCCTCTGCTTATCATTTATTTTCCTTCTGCCTCTTAGTATGGAGACAGAAACACATCTTGGGATTTGCTTACCCTGCAATATGAGACCCTTCTATGACCCTCTTCAAAGCTTTCTGTATAATACAGCTTTGACTGCCCCACCATCACTTTTGTTACAATATGGGTCAGGTGGGCTCTCTGCTCTCTGCTTTCCTGGCACCAGAAAGTATTTCCCTTCCTTTCTGCAGACTATTGCAAAATTAAAGAAAAATCAAGCAGACTTTTTTTTTTTCCTTTTTCTCCCCCAACCACTTTGTCCTCCATTTTTTAACCTATAGTACGTGAGCTTAGATCTCTAGTGGTGGTAAAGAAGCAGTAATGGTGGTGGTAAAGAAGGAAAAAAGATAAAACTTAAAAATATGTGCCTCTGATTATTTTTTTATCTATATATACATATATATACACGCATACATATGTGTATGTTTAGCACACATAAATATGTATGCGTGTATATATACATATGTAGACACATATACATATAAACATGCCTACATATATAGACACATACATACACACACATATGTATACACATATACATACACACACATAATCACTGGCTTTTTATTACAAAAATTTGGACCAAGGATCAGGATATAGTTGGAATGATGCTTTTTTTAACCAAGAAAAGACACACTAAGACACTATTCTATTTTTTTTTTTTTTAGGAAAAGGAGAAAGACTGGATTATAAAGATTCTTTGGCATAGTTTGTATGTTTAAGTGAAATTTAGCTGTAATTAATAAAAAGCTTTTGTGTGGTTTTAGTTTGTTTGCCTAATAAAATAATATTTTCTTATTGTTCATATAACAAATATTTTCCTTTTAAAACAATAAAGAATAAATGACTGGGTACACATGCAACTGAAATGTGCTACTTATACCTACGAGTATTAAAAGGATATTCTAACATTTAACAAGGTAAAGAGGTCAGTTTTGACTCCCTAAAATGGTAATAATGGAAGAAATCTAGGAGAACTTTCATGGAGTATGAATGGAATTTGAATTAAGGCTAAAGGTGAGGTAGGATTTTTATTTTTTTAAGATTAATTGATTTATTTTCAGTTTTTAAAATTCATTTCTACAAGATTTTGAGTTACAAATTTGCTCCTCATCTCCCCTCCTCCCACCACAAGATGGCATTTATTCTGATACCCCCTTTCCCCAGTCGGCCCTCCCTTCCATCATCCCATTCTCCCTGCTTATCCCCTTTCCCTTTACTTTCTTATAGGGCAAGAAAATTTCTATAACCCCATTGCCTGTATATCTTATTTCTCAGTTGCATGTAAAAACAGTTTTTAACATTTGTTTTTAAACTTTGAGTTCCAAATTCTCTCCTTTCTTCCCTCCTCACTGACTATCTTTGAGAAGGCAAGCAATTCAATATAGAATATACATGTATCCTTACATAAAACACTTCCATAATAGTCATGTTGTGAAAGACTAACTATATTTCACTCCATCCTGTCCTGCTCACCTTTGTTCAGTTTTCTCCTTTGACCCTGTTCCTTTTCAAAAGTGTTTGTTTTTGACTACCCTCTCCCCCAATCTGCCCTCTCTTCTATCATCCTCCCCTTATCCCCTTCCCCCCTACTTTCCTGTAGGGTAAGATACCCAACTGAGTGTGTATGTTGTTCCCTTCTTAAGCCAAATCCAGTAACAATGAGCTTCACTCTTTCCTTTTCACTTCCTCCCTCTTCCCTTCCATTATAACAGCTTTTCTTTCCACTTTTATGAGACAATTTACCCCATTCTATATCTCCCTTTCTCCTTCTCCTAATATATTCCTCTCTCACCCCTTAATTTTATTTTTTTTAGATATCATCACTTCATGTTCAACTCACTTTGTGCCCTCCATCTATATATAAGTATATTCCCTTCAGCTATCCTAATACTGAGAAAGGTCTCATGAGTTACAAATATCATCTTTCAGTTCAACTTTAATAAGTCCCTTATAATTTGTCTTTCCTGTTTACCTTTTCATGCTTCTCTTGATTCTTGTATTTGAAAGTCAAATTTTCTATTCAGCTCTGGTCTTTTAATCAAGAATACTGGAAAGTCATCTTTTTCATTGAAAGTTTATTTTCCTCCTGAAGTATTATACTCAGTTTTGCTGGGTAGGTGATTCTTGGTTTTAATCATAGCTCATAGCTATTTTAATCATAGCTCCTTTGACCCCCTAAATATCATATTCCAAGCCCTCCAGTACCTTAATGTAAAAAGATCTAGAAGCTGCTAGATCTTGTGTTATCTTGATTATGTTTCCACAATACTCAAATTGTTTCTTTCTAGCTGCTTGCAATATTTTCTCCTTGACCTGGGAACTCTGGAATTGGGCTACAATCTTCCTAGGAGTTTTCTTTTAGGATCTTTTTCAAGAAGCCATACATGGACTTTTCAATTTCTATTTTACCCTCTGGTTCAAGAATACCAGAGCAGTTTTATTTGACAATTTCTTGAAAGATGATGTCTAGGCTCTTTATTTGATCATGGCTTTCAGGTAATCCAATAATTTTTAAATTCTCTCTCTAGGATCTATTCTCCAAGTCAATGGTTTTTCTAATGAAATATTTTGCATCGTGTTCTATTTTTTCATTCTGTTGGTTCTGTTTTATAATTTCTTGTATGATTTATTTTATCTATCTATCTATCTGTTTCTTTATTTTTTATTTAATTAATTTTGTGACTTCTCATAAAGTCATTAGCTTCCATTTGCTGCATTCTAATTTTTAAGGAATTATTTTCTTCACTGAGATTTTGGACCACCTTTTCCATTTGGCCAATTCTGTTTTTTAAGGCATTCTTCTCCTCTTTGGCTTTTTGGACCTCTTTTGTCATTTGGATTAGTCTATTTTTTAAGGTGTTATTTTCTTCTGTTTTTTTTTTGGTCTCCTTTAGAAAGCTATTGACTCATTTTTCATGGTTTTCTTGCATCTCTCTCATTTCTTTTCTCATTTTTTCCCACTACTTTTCTTACTTTATTTTCCAAACCGTTTTTGAGTTCTTCCATAGCCTGTGACCAATTCATCTTTGTCTCGGAGGCTTTTGATGTAGGATCTTTGAATTTGTTGACTTCTTCTGGCTATATGTTTTGATCTTCTTCATCACAAAAGTAAGATTCTATAGTCTGAGTTTTTTAAGCTGTTTGCTCATTTTCCCAGCCAATTACTTGACTTTTGAGCTCTTTTTCAAGGTATGACTGTGCTTCCAGAGTGGAGAGTGCTCTGTTCCAAGCTTCAGGGGTTTTGCACTGCTTTTTTCTGAGCTACTTTTAGGCACCTGTAAATTTTCAGTTCTTCTGAAGTGTTATGATCCAAGGAGTGGTGTTTACTCCTCTACTGGCCTATGCTCTGGTCTGTGAGTGACCTCAAGCACTCTTTTCTGCCTTGGAACTGCTTGAAAGTCTCCCTCTCCACACCACAACCTCTGCCACACCAGGGCTCCTCCTCACCACAGGACCACCAACCTGGTGTGATAGACCCTTCCCAGTGATTATCCAGGTTGTCTTGGCATGGAGGCTAATTTCACTCTGTTATTTCCTGGTTTCTGTTGCTCTAGAATTTGTTTAGTGTCATTTTTTACAAGTATTTGAAGGAGTTTTGGGGAAGAGCTCAAGCAAGTCCCTGCTTTTATTCTGCCATCCTGGCTCTGCATGATGCATCAGGTAGGATATTGAAAAAGCAGCGATAAGGTGGAAGGGAGGTCATTATAATTACAGGGAACTGCAAAAATAAAAAGAGCAAGGCAGGAAAGCACAAGATATTTTAAGTCAGGAGCACATAAAAGACTAGCTAGAGTGTAAAGAGAATAACATGTGCAAGAATAGAAAAGTAGAAGCCAGATTGTGGATGCCTATGATTAATCAATGAAGGAGTTTATTTATACTTGGTTTTGTATCCAACAGAGAACCACTGACAGTTTTTTGATTGCACTTGTTTGTCCTTAATAATACATTATACCAGAAAACAGCTTATTAATCTGTCCTTTGTTAAACACATACTAAATGCTAGTTTCTGTGACAAGTACTGAGGATTCAAGTATCAAAAATGAAATTCTTCCTACTTGCAATGAGCTTATATTCTAGAGGAAGAGTATGTATATACATACATACATAGTAGTTAAGAAATGAAAATATGTATTGTCATCAATCATGATAGTTTGGAGGGCAGGTACCAGCCATTGGGATAATCAAGGAAGTCTTCATTGCATAAAATGATACTTGAGATGCAACTTAAAGGTACAGAGGCCCCTTTTGAGCATCATTTCCAAGCATGGGAGACAAGCAGTGTGAAGTCATGGAGATGGGAGATGGAATGTCACAATGTGAGGGACAGAGAGAAAGCCAATTTGACTGGATTGAAGACTGAGGGAAATGAGGAATAATTCCAAAAAAGTCTGGAAAGTTAGGATGGGGAAAATTTGAATTGAACTTTAACTATTAAAACTCAAGATTTCTATTTTATTGTAAAGATAATAGAAAACCTCCAGAGTAGGTTGAGTAGAGCAGCGTATGGTCAGACCTGAACTTAAAGAAAATTACTCTGGAAGCAGTGTGTAACATAGATTGGAGTGGTAAGAGACTTGAGAGAATGTTGGAACAGATATTTTATACCAGGGATTTATTTCGTGTATAGACTATATTAGATACCAGTTGAGGATCTTTCCAATCTCAATTTATGTGATTCTGTCATATATGTACTCCAGCATATCCAAATTCACCCATGGGATCCAAGATCTTATCATGCATTTGTTTAAGCATTAAAATATTCCCTGTTCTAATCCAGAGACAATGTCCAGATACCACCATGACCAGACTTTCTTTAGTCATTTTGATCACAAGTATGGATTGTGCTCCTGTGCAATCTGGCTAAGGTGATAAGAATTTGTCTTCTAAGTGATCAGAATACCTTTACTGAATAATGCTATATCTGAAATTACCTACTATATTTGTATATATTTATTTTGGCTAGAATAAAACCCATAATAGTATTTACAACATTTAATGTACTTAAAAACATGTGGACTTCTGGGATCCAAGACAGTGGAGTAAGTAGTAAATGCTGTGGCTTTCGCGTATCCACCAGAAAATAGCACCCCAGAACCAACCTTGAAAGAGCAGAGCCAGCAGAAAGATGGGGTGGAGCAGTCTTTTACCCAGGAGACTTGAATGAAACTCAGGTTTAAGGGGACCACATTCCAGGACTGGAAGCATCCCAGGAAGCCATCAGCAAGCCCCAGCTGAGCAAACCAGTAGGAGATCCTGAACCCCAGAAATGGAGCAGGCAATTACCAATAGCAGGAACCCTACATGGCTTAGCATGATCAGGGGAACTGGCACACTCCAGTTGTTAGAATCTCCAGGTACTTCTGTGCAACCCAGGGCAGTAAGGCATCTTTCAGCTGTCGGACTTCAGTACAGCCCCGGGGAAGCACAGAAAACCTCTCCTGACCTCATCATATGCCAGACATCACCACTAGGACCTCAATGTAGCACCTCAAATGGTAAGTTGCCAGGCCCCTAGGGCCTCCAGGTATTGGCACCTGAGGCCCCAGAACACAAAGCTAGTAAACCAGGACCTTAGCACCTAGCTCAAGATGTTTGAGACAGTGCCCCTGTGCCCCAGGAGCACAGCTTAATGTTAAAAGCCATGAAATAGACAAAAATATGAGCAAGAAGTAAAAACAAACATTAACCATAGAAAGTTAGTATGGTGACAGGGAACATCAAAACACAAACTCATAATAATAATAAATCTGAAAACTCAAAGGAGATTATGAATTAGCCTAAAGCCCAAAAAGCATTCTTGGAAGAGCTCAAGAAAGATTTTAAAAGTCAAATAAGAGGGGTAGGAGAAAAATTGGGAAAAGAATGTAGAGGTATGCAAGACAGTGTCAACGGCTTTGAAAAGGAAGGACAAAAATTGAGTCATGAAAAGAATTCATTAAAAAATTACAATTGGCTAAAATGGAAAAAAATCTACTGAAGAAAGCAACTCCTTAAAAAGCATAATTGGCCAGATGGAAAAGGAGGTACAAAAGCCAACTGAAGAAAACAGTTCTTTAAAAATTGGAATTGGGAAAGGAGAAGCCAATGATTCAATGAGACACCAAGAACTGCTCAAACAGAATCAAAAGAATGAAAAAGTAGAAGAAACTACCTCATTGGAAAAACAAATGACCTGGAAAATAGATCCAGAAAATAATTTAACATTTATTAGACTACCTTAAAGCCAAGACAAAAAAATAGCCTGGACAGCATCTTTCAAAAAAATTTTAAGTAAAACTGCCCTGATAGCTTAGAACCAGAAGATAAAATACTCATTGAGCCTCTACATTAAGGGATTGAAGAGCTTGGAATATGATATTTCAGAGATCAGTGGAGTTAGGGTTAAAACCAAGAATCACCTACCCACCAAAACTGAGTATCATGCTCCAAGGCAAAATATGGATTTTCAATACAATAGAGGACTTTCAAGCTTTCTCAGTGAAAACATCAGAGCTGAACAGAAAATTTGACTTTCAAACACAAGAATCAAGAGAAGTATGAAAAGGTAAACGAGAAAGAGAAATCACAAGGGAGTTACTAAGGTTGAAATGTTTTGTTTACGTGGAAAGATGATGTGTGTAATTCATGAGACCTCAGTATTAGGGTAGCTGAAGGGAACATATATATAGACAGAAGGCAGATAGGGGGAGGAGGTAATAAAAAACAAATACTTTCAAAAAGTGACAGGGTCAAGGGAGAAAATTGAATAAAGGGGGACAGGATAGGAAGGAGCAAAATATAGGTAGTTTTTCACAACATGAGTATTGCAGAAGGGTTTGCATGTGGCCATCTTGGAGTTGGGGGGAGGGTAGAAATGGGGAGAAAATTTGTAATTCAAACTCTTATGAAAATCAATGCTGAAAACTAAAAATATTAAATAAATTAAATAAATAAAAAATAGTCATTGAAAGTAACCAGTGATCATTCCCTGGAAGAAATCTCAAAATGAAAACTCCAAGGAATATTGCAGCCAAAATAGAGAATATACAAATCAAGGAGAAAATGCTGCAAGCAACCATAAAGAGATAATTTAAATATTGTGGAACTACAGTCAGTATTATTCAGCACCTACAAGCTTCTGTATTAAAGGAGAAGGGGCTTGGAATATGATATTCTAGAAGGAAAAAGAGCTTGGAGTACAACCAAGAATGAACTACCCAGCAAAACTGTGCATAATCTTTCAGAGGAAAAAGATGGATATTCAAGAAAAAAAAGTTGACTTTGATGTAGTGATAAAATAAAAATTAGTTAAGGGGAGAAAAATGATTGTACTGGGAGATGCAGAAAAGGGGAGGCAGAATAGGATACATTATATCACATGAAGAAGGATAAAGACTTATTATAGCAGAGGGAAAAAAAACTGAAGGGGGTGAGCATTGTTTGAACCTTACTCTCATTGAATTTGGTTCAGAGGGAATAACACACATTCAGCTGGTAATGAAAATTTGTCTTATCTTAAAGGGAAATAGTAGGAGAAAGTGGAAAGAAAAGGGAGACGGTGGATAGGAGAGATGGCAGAAGGGAAAGATGAAGTAGTAGAAGAAAGGGGAAAGAAAAGGCAGGGGCTGAAAAAAGGGAGGGCAGATTGAGGGAGGGGTGGTCAGAAGCAAAAAGAAATTGGTGAGGAAGGAAAGAGTGAAAGGAGAGTGAAAAATATGAGTGGTAGGATGGAGGGAAAGATACAGATAGTAATCATAACTGTGAATGTGACTGGGGTAAACTCTTTCATAAAATGGAAATGGATAGCAGAATGTATTAAAAACCATAATCATGCGGCAGAGCCAAGATGGTGGCTGGAAAGCAAGGACTTGTGTAAGCTCCCCCCAGGTTCCTCCAAAACCTGTAAAAATGGCTCTTAACAAATTTTAGAGCTGTAGAACCCACAGAATAGCAGAGGGAAGCAGGACTCCAGCCCAGGACAGCCTGGATGGTCACTGGGTAAGGTCTATCAGGCGTAGATGGTAGCAGAGTGGAGCAGAGCCCAGTGTGAGCTGTATTTGGAACCAACCAGACTGGGAGCCAGGCAGAGAAGGCCCCAGTGCCCTGAATCAGTGAGCTGTGGCAGTTACCAGACTTCTCAACTCACAAACAACAAAGACAACAGAGAAGGTTAGTGGGAAAAACTGTCTGGACAGAGTGAAATGAGCTCTTGGTTTGGCCATTGCCACAAGGGCAACAGAGGTGGTGCAGCCCTGAGGACAAAACTACAGCTGCAGTTGCTTCTGGCCCCAGGCCCACCTGGTGGGAGGAATTAAGTGGTGGATCAGAGCCAGATTACGGGGGCCTACTTAAGATCCGAGTCACGGTCCAGGTTGGTGGTTCTTGGGAGAGGAGAAGCACTAGTGTGGCGAGCTTGCTGTGTAGAAATAGCTCTGAAAACAACAGCACAATCCCTGAAGCTTGGAACATAGAACTGTGTATTCTACAAGCAGTCATACCCTGCTGAAAAATTCCAAGGTCAAGTAAGTTGGCTGGGAACATGGCCAAGCAGTGAAAATGCACCCAGATTCAGTCTTGAACTCTGGATTTTTTTTTTTGGTGACAAAGAAGATGAAAACATATAGCCAGAAGAAATCAAGAAAGTCAAAGAGCCTACATCAAAAGCCTCCAAGAAAAACATGAACTGGTCTCAGACCATGGAAGAGCTCAAAAAGGATTCGGAAAAGCAAGTTAGAGAAGTAGAGGAAAAATTGGGAAGAGAAATGAGAAGGATGAGAGAAAACCATGAAAAATAAGTCAATCTCTTGCTAAAGGAGACCCAAAAAATACTGAAAAATATACTGAAGAAAATAACACCTTAAAAATAGACTAACTCACCCAAACCAGGTAGGGTCAAAACAGAGAAAGAAAATTATAGACCAATCTCCCTAATGAATATTGATGCAAAAATTTTAAATAAAATATTAGTAAAAAGATTGCAGCAACTTATCCCCAGAATAATACACCATGACCAGGTAGGATTTATTCCAGGAATGCAAGGCTGGTTCAATATCAGGAAAACTATTAGCATAATT
>CM053624.1:233290280-233331031 GCA_028646595.1 Phalanger gymnotis | reverse complement strand
CTGGAGTCCTGCTTCCCTCTGCCCCTTTGTGGGTTCTGTAGTTCTAGAATTGGTTCAGAGCCATTTTTTCATAGGTTTTTGGAGGGACTTGGAGGGGAGCTCACGCCAGTTACTGCTTTCCAGTCGCCATCTTGGCTCCGCCCCCTTAATGTTGTTTTTGAGGGAAACTGGAGAGCAGTGAGGCAACTTTCTTATTTTTCTCTGCTATCTTGGCTCCACCTCTCTGTGCTTTTTCTCAATGAAAAAAGTTAGTTGCACTCATTCTCTACAAACATAAATTAAATATTTTGAGATTGGAAATAGGTAGAGGGCACATAGGAAGGAAAAAGAAGAAGAGTTCTTGGCAATACTGGAAGAGGAGATTTACACTATTATTTTAAGACTTATTGTTATCATTTGCTACTCATATTAGTGCCTCTAAGATATTTTTCCTCTTTCAAAATTTATATTTTACCCAAATATTTTTATTTGAAATTCCTCCTGTATCTCTCTTCTTTTTTCCCCAGAGAGCCATTTGATAGAATAAGGAATAAAAAGAAAAAAGGGAAAATTCAGCAGAATTAATGTGTGTGTGTGTGTGTGTGTGTGTGTGTGTGTGTGTGTGTGTGTGTGTGTATAAACACCTGATAACATATTTGACATTCCATGCTTTTAGATTCCCTTCTCCCAACTTATGCAAAGGATTGGAAGAAGCCTAGATGTTTTATTTTAGGTATTTAGCACCTATAAAATACATGAAATAGAGTATGGAGTAGTAGCCAGAGAGAAGTCCTTGGAGTCAGGAAAACCTATGTTTAAGTCCTGTTTCTGTTATATCAGGTAAGAGTTGTGTGACCCTGGTAAGTCACTAAATTTCATATTTCCCCACTAGCTGTCTGAAACTTATTTATTATACATGAGTTGATGATCTCTATTGATAGAGGGAGTTTTATGCTGTGGGTTATGTACACAGATGAAAATCACAGGTCTACCCTTCCATTCCCCCCACCCCCAAAGAAATCACGTTTACATATAGCAGACATCCATTGGTTATCATATGCCTATGTTGAGCTGTTATTGAATGTGTCCACTGTTTTACTTTTGAATATTCCACCCTTCCAAATAAAACCACATTTATTGAAGATATTATTTGGTTTATCATTTTTGGAAAAAAATTTTGGACAGGTCAAAACAGAAACACCATTTTGCAGTGGTAAACTTTGATTTCTCTGAATATTCATTCATTTATGGACATTCAGTCTTCCTAATGGATGCTGTACCATGTTTAAATAAGCACAGTTAATACTTGTAGCAAAGATGTTTTAAAAACTCTATTGGAAGACAATAACTATAATGAATAATTAGTCTCCATTGCAATCTCAGAACAGCGACCCAAGGTACGTTGGCTAAGCAATGTCATATTACCATAGGGCACAAGAGGGTGCCAGAGAGAAAAATAGGTGCCATAGATACCCCTGAAAAGACCTACAATAGATGTAAATATGAATACAAGCTGTAAAATAGTAAATAAATTAGTACATAGTAATAGTTTAATTTTTGCCAGTTGCCCTTTCTCGTTTAAACACCAAATTTGGAGGTGAAGGGGGGATGAATGCACAAAGAGAAGTCAGTTCATCATCATGCCAAAGCAGACTGGATTTAAATGAAAAACCTTAAAAATAATATTTTAGTGCAAGTGCACAAAGATAACATTATGATGTGTCAGTGGGGTAAGGAAATCTGTATTAAAGTATAAAAATCTATGAAATGGAAAATGTCTTGACCTTTTATATCATACAGTCTCTTTGTTGGAATTTTCTGCTTTTTTCTGATGAGACTTTTAGTCATGAAATCAATGCACTCACTTCATCTCTGAGCCAAATATTGTCACATGTTTGGAAACTATTTTCCTTATTAGCACAAATATGAATTAAAATAGATAATGGCCAATACAACACACTAGGAGGTGTAACACTTGGCTATTTGTTGTTTTGCAGTCTATTGAACCAGCAAGGAAATGGGGATAAATTCACCCTTGCTTCATCTAGAATTCAGGTGATTAGTTTTTAGTACAACAACATCTTATGTAGATAGAAATCATCAAAAAGACCTTATCCTAAAAGATATGAAGAAACACTTCCTGGTAAGAAAAGTGTAAACTATTGTTTCACTCCATCTTTTTGTAGGTTCTGTCGCTCCAGAATATGTTTGGAGACTTGCCTTAACGTTGTTTTTGAGGGAAACTGGAGAGCAGTGAGGCAACTTTCTTATGATCACAAATGATCATAATGTGGAAATTGTCACTATTTAGAAAAAAAAGACCATTGGACCTCAACATTGGGCCATTTGGAGGCAGTTGTATGGGTTCCACTTTTCTAAGAAGTGAATAACAAGAATTATATTTGCTTTGCACGAAAACAGCATAGATTTAATTTAAAAAGTTTTAGTATATATTACTGGGAAAAATGAAACATGGTGGAGATCACAAGGTGAAGAATGGATGTTAAAGTTTTCCAGATGCTCCTATTTGTAAATACTATTGTCTTAATAGCATCAAATCCCAGGAAGTTGCAAAACCTCCAAGAAGAGTTGCATAAGCACTCAAAAGAAAGTGACCTGACCCTTCACAGAGGAATGATACATAGACAGAGAATGTCTTGTGCAGAAATTCTGATATGAAGTCACACTACAGAGCTTGTCCATTGGTAGGAATGTATGGGAAAGATAGTAAAAAATGGGTAGAGATCACAGGTCAAAGAAGAAATATTGTAAACAGTCAGAAAGAACTTAAATGCTAAAGAATCATAGTCAAAAACTCGAAAGATTATATTGTGAATATGATCACACTGAAAAAAAATTGAAATATGAAATTCCAAAGGCCAAAAAATAAAGGACAACTCCTGAGTATGATCTAGAAGGAAATTTATATATTCAGTAAATTAAAGAACTTTCCAGTGCTCCTGGTGAAAAGACCTGTGTGAAGCAGAAACTTTGGAATGCAACAAAAAGAAACAAGGAAAACCCAGAAAATTAAAACATTTTAATAATAGGAATAAACTAAGCATTGATGGACCACTACCCTTAAATAAAGAACTGTCCCTTCAGAACTTCTAGGATTAGATATAAAGATATGAAGACAAACACAGAGCCTGCAGGTAGTGTGTGTGTGTAAAGTCCTTAGTCCTTTCTTTCCTTCCTTCCTTCCTTCCTTCCTTCCTTCCTTCCTTCCTTCCTTCCTTCCTTCCTTCCTTCCTTCCTTCCTTCCTTCCTTCCTTCCTTCCTTCCTTCCTTCCTCCTTTTTTCTCCTCATTCTTTCTTCCCTGCTCTCTTTTTTCTTAATGTGGAACTTTCTTTTAAAATTTATTTTGTTATTAATTTTTTTATATTTTTGCATTCCAAATACTCTTTTTGCCTCCACCCATCCCCACCCATTGGGAAGATGGGTAATATTTTATCAATTATGGATATGAAGGCACACAAAACATATTTTGTTAATACATTAGCCATGTTGGAAAGAAAAAAAAAGAAAAAGAAATAAAGAAAAAAAGTACGTTTTGATCTTCACTCAGAGTTTATTAGTTCTCTCTCTGGATTTAGATTGTATTTGTCTTCCCCTCTGCCCTTTTAAAAACAGTATTTAATTTTTTCCAGTTATATTTAATAACAATTTTTAGCATTCCTTTAAAAAAATTGAATTCCAAATTTCTCCCTCCCTTTCTCCTCTTCTGAGAATGGCAAGGATTTTATAGGATACACCCTCACCCCCACACATACACATAGATACATATGTATATGTATATATTTGCATATGTGTAAGTATATATGCATATGTATGCATATATCTACATGTACATATCTACATATATGTACACATCATAAAATCTTACCATTTTAGGAAGGGAAGAAAGGGAGAGAAGGAAAAAAATTGGAATATACATGTGTGTGTGTGTGTGTGTGTGTATGTGTGTGTGCATATACATATATATAGTGAAGAACTCAGGTTTTATAGGCATCATTTATTCATGTAAACTCAGCTCAATTTTGTCATCTTTATTGTCTACCTTTCAAGCTACAAGGAGGAACTTGATTCATATTACACCTGTGAGCTACTGGAAATGCAACCCATATAATTGCCCTTCCCCCTCCTCCCCAAGATATAGCCCAAGTAACCAACAGCACTTCCCCACTTGCAGTAAGAAACAAGCAAGGAAGTAGTGAATTCTAGGCAGCTTGTGTAAAGATACAGCAATAGCAACTGAAGTGCATTCCCTGAGTGTTAAACTGAAGAAACCAATGATATATTTATTTATCATTTGACTGGTCTGCAAATTTAATTGTCATCTTATGTTAAACACCTAGACAATTATAAAAATGAATGTGTATATAAACCATTTGCTTTAGACTAATAGGACACCTTTGGTCTTACTCCATCTTAATGAGAAAGATTAATAGTCTTATATTTTTTGAAACAAGCATTTGAACCTAGAAATGTTATGATGTTTTGCTTATTGCTAAATAAAGAATTTTCTTGTTTATAAAGCAGAGATGCAAATTTTACCACTTGGTATATCTGTGTTAAATAGGGTGTTTTCTTTTAGCTGTTATAAAGACATTTTAAGCCACCTCATTTTATATTCAAGTAAACAGAAGCTGAATGAGGTTAAAATACATGCCCAAAGTCACCAAGACTAGCAATAATCCTTTCAGTATTTGCTAAACTATTCTTCGACAAGCAGTCTCTGCCTTGGGCCAGGACTTGTTGCAACATGCATTCCACTGGCATGACCTTATGGAACACAGGGTCCCCTTCACATTGTGATAAGGCCTCAGAGTATAACTTTAAAGAAGAGATATGGAGTTATTTGAGTCAGAGAGGCACAGAGCAGAGCAGCCACCACATAAAATGGATGAGAAATAAAAGTCGCACATTTAGTCAACACTAGCACAAGATTCTGAGTTAGTGGAGTAGGAAGACTGTGGGACATGTAGTCAAGATGACCTTAATTTCAACTTGAAATTGATATTTACCATATGTGGCTTTGGACAGGTCATTTATTCCCTGAGCTTCATTTTGCACTGGAAGTAATCATACCTACAATATCTATGTCAAGGTCTCCTCTCATTAGTCAACTCCTCTTAGAACCTCCTTTTTTTAGGAAGGCTGCAGACCATCCATCCTTTATTTTCTGCATTTTACCACCATGGGCCTTTGTTAGTACCTTCCTCTACCTTTCCTTTCTGTTTTTCAGTCTCTTTTATGTGTTGTCTTCCACCTTTAGATTGTAAACTCCTTGAGCGGAGGGACTGTCTTTTTGCTCATGGTTATTAAGCACTTAATAAATGCTTGTTGTTGATTTTACAGGGTTGTTGGAAGTATGCAGCAAGAAACTATATGCAAAAATACTATATAAAGGTCATTTTTTTAAAAAAATTTCAATGTTGTATGCTGTTGGAGAATCAACAGATTCAGATTTTCTTTAAATTTTTGCCCTTGTGTCTATGGCATTGACTAATTGCACCATTTCATGGTTAGGATCAGCCTGACAAATAGGTATGAAGGAAAGCAAGAAATTATATGTAGTCCAGGGAGCCAGTTGAAGGGGGTTAAAAAACAATGAAAACAAACAAAACAAAACAAAGAAACAACAACAATGAAACAGGCCAGACAAACCCTGAATGAACAATTAAACAGTTCTTTATATTTTTAAGGAGCAAATAACTAATGATTTATTCCCTAATAAATGAAAGGGTGAACCATCTCTATTATGGAGAATGGAGTGCTCAAAACACCAACTTAATATTGAATAATTTGGACAAGTATTAAGGAAGCTGGAAACAATAGCCTTCTTAGGGAGCCTTAAAACAATGACCACAGATGCAGTAGTTTGAAATTGCACATAGCTGGGAAATTTTCTATTTTACTGTTAGCCTGTATGTTAAAAATACTACATTAGGCCTATAAATACATTAATCAAGAAGGAGATGGTGAATGGTGATTCACGTAGTACGGAAACAATCCTGTGATCTATTTGGAACAGATCATCAACATTATAAGAAATAGTAAATGCTTTTCCTGTTAGGCTTTTCTTTGTTCCCTTACAAGAATTCTCTATTCCTGCATGACTGTTCTCTTAAACTTTTGCATTTTACAGTAACTTCCCCACATAGGGCTTTCTGGTAATAGTAGGAGCCTGGACTTTGACCAAGGAAAAATGAATTCTAACTGAAAGCTAGATGTTTAGAATACCTGAGTTTGAATTCTGCCTCAAGTATAAGTCACTTAATATTTTGGATTCATTTTCCTCTCTGCAAAATAGGGATGGTCATAAAAATAATGCATACAATACAAGATTGTTATAAGGATCAAATGAGATGATATGTAAAGTGCTTTAGAAACTTTGAAGTACAATAGAAATGGTTGCTGTTATTTTTTATCTCAGATCCCATACTTCTTACCTGTGTGAGCATAGGCAAAGACTCTCTAAGCCTTATTTTTTTCATCTGTAAAGTGAAACTAATAATATTTGTAATACATACCATCAAAGTTGCAAGGAAAATGCTTTATAGTTTTACAAACTTTCTCTTTAAGTACAAATATCTTTTCTTCTTATTATAATGTGGCAGGATGGTTAAGATGATATATTTATATTTTGTATACTATTATTAGTATATTTTTTTTAAATTTTACTCCAGATGTACATAGTAAATGCTGTTGGCTTTTCTCTTCCTTTCAGAATTGATAAAAATAAGAAAAAATGATAATTAAAGAAAACAATCCTTCCTTTTGACCTTAATTTCCTATACGGCATTGAGATTAAAATGCCATATTCCTTAGTCTTGGTCATATTTCTATGGCAACAGACCTGAGCCAATATTTCATAAGCAAAATCCTTTGGTAATTGAGCCATGCTTTGACTCTGAGAAGGCAATTCCTTCTGAAATGGTGGTCACTGATTTGGAACCCATGGTAGAGTAACTGGATTGAATGATGAAATGAACTTATTAGAAATATCAAACTTCTTAGGGCATGATGGCCTTCATTATATGTACACTGACATGTATTATATGAATTGGAACCAATCGTTTTCCCAAAATGCAGATTTTAATCAACTTTTAGAGGAAGGAAAATGGAGAATACATTTACATTCAGGCCAAACCCTCTGCTTCATCTTTAAAAAGTAATCATTAAAAGAAGGTATCAGTCAGCAGACTGCTTATTCAAAATCTATTAAACCAAATTAACTCACCATTGATTTGTTACTCATTCAGGGTGATGAGTTGGTAGACTACTCAGATGCTTCAGATATCAGAGAAGTGGACAGTTCTTTTCTTCCTAAGATTGTTCATGAAAAACAAGTTCTTTTAATTTGTTATCTCGGCAGAATTTCAGTCTACCTTCCTTATAAAGTGCTATAGAGAAATGGAGTTTTGTCATTTATTCTGGAGATAAGTGACTATTCCTAAATTCTTGTTTATGTGTACACCTTTACTTGAAAACTTAATGCTGTAAGGCTTTATAGTCACTAACCAATACTTTTATATTTCTACACTTTATGAATATTTAAAGTTGAATTCTTTTTTTTTCAAATGAATTAGTCTTTTATCAATAATGAAATTAGCTATACATTAGTGAGAGGTATGTTTATTCAGTCCACAGAAGGTAAATTTGCATATTTATTATTCGAAGTCATGCTGTATATAAATTGTTAGAACTAAAGAAAGAGCCAAGTGACAATTCTTGGCTTACACTTGGATTCATGAACCCTTTGCAGTAGTTCCATGACCGCCAGGAGTCCTAACCAGAGGTTAGAGACCACTGATGTAATGCACTGAATTTGCTGAAACAATAGGTCTATGTAGTCCAGTAATTTCTATTTGTGTTCCCTTCTTTTTTTTACAATTTTATAAATTTTATTTAATATATTTAGTTTTCAGCATTGATTTTCACAGGAGTTTGAATTACAAATTTTCTCTCCATTTCTACCCTTCGCCCCCCCCCAAATGGTGTATATTCTGGTTGCCCTGTTCCCCAGTCTGCCCTCCCACCTGTCACCCCACTACCCTCCCATCCCTAAAGCTGAATTCTCAAAGAAAAAATGGAAACCAAAACAAATGCAACCATAGAGCAGATGCATGAAAATAGTATATTTTCAGTATCTCATAAAATAATGACAAATGCATTAAGAGAATCTGTTACTTAAATGAAACTTTCTTTATCCCTACTTCAAATATCATCAGTCATATTCGTGTCTTTACCCTCCATTGTCTGTGATAAGTTTAGATATTTTGAAAAGAAAACTGTTTTTAACAATGTGCAGAGAAAGAAAAGATACTTTAAAATATTTTTTGAATAATGTCAGTATGGTAAAGAATTTGTGTTTCTCATATGTTTCAGATATAACCCAGTTAAATGAGCATCTTTTAAAAAACAATTATGTTGCATATAACCTATATAAAATTTATCACAGTCTTAGGAAGGGAGGTTGGCAGGATGGAGAGAGAAAGTTTGAACTCAAAATTTTATCTCAAAAATGAATATTAAAATTGTCTTTACATATAATGGGACAAAAGTTCTATTTAAAAGAAAAAAAATAATTATATTGAAATACTATGAATGAAAATTGTGCATGTGTTTATATGTATATAGACTGTATGTGCTTGATAGAAAAAACGTCAGTCAATCATTAACTAAGCCCTTACCATGTGGCAGTTACTGTGCTAAGCACTGAAGATATAAAGAAAAGTAAAAGACAGTTCTTGTTCTCCAGGAACTCACAATCTAATGGGACACAAAACATGAAAACAACTATGTACACACAAGCTAGAAAGAAGATAAGCAAGAAAAAAAATTATAAGAATTAAGGGAAAAAGGTTTCCTGTAGAAGGAGGTCAGGGATACCATGAACTAGAGATGAGGAAGGAGAGCTTTTCAGGTAAGGGAAACAGTTAGATAAATGCTTGGAGTGAGAAGATAGAGGTCCCATTTGAGAAACAGCAAAGAAGTCAGTGTCATTGGATAGATGACTAGGTGGGGGGAAATAAGGTGGGAGGTGATAGGGGAAGTTTATAAAAAAAAAAACTTTGAATGCTGAATAGGTGATTTTGTATTTGATCCTGGAGGTAATAGGGAGCCCGATGGAATTGAGAAAGTGTGTGTACACGTATGACGGGTAATATAATTACATTTGTACTTTAGGACAATCATTTTGGCAGTTGAATGGAGGATAGACTAGAGTAGGAGAGACTTGAATGAAAGAGACTAATCAGCAAAGTATTTCAGAAGTCAAAGTGTGAAGTGATGAGGTTCTGTACCAGGGTGGTGACAATATTAGAGGAAAAAAAGGAGACATATATGAGAGATATCATGAGGGTGAATTCACAGGCCTTGGCAACAAATTTGATATGATGGCAGCAGAAGAAAAAAGGGTTTGAGAGTTCCAAATATGTAAAGTACAGCCCATTTAATAAACTTGCATCTTCCCCACCATTTTAGTTCAACTTTGAATTGGAAAATGCTAGAACTGAAAGGACTTTTCATGCATCAAACACCATACTAGACTCCAGTTATGATACCAAAGATATGTAAGTCATAGTCACTACCTTCATGAACATATGATCTAATAGGAAAGACAGCATGCATAAGAATAACACAAAATTGCACATGATACATTCTGAAAAAAAGTCATTAGAGATAATCTTGTCTAGTTCTTCAATTTTGCCAATGAGGATACTAGTTCGAAGAAATTAACTGAGTTTTTCAAGGTCAAGCAACTACCTGACTACAACTTGATAATCTTATTAATTGCTTTCCAACTTTACTTGTGTTCATTGCTGCTGATCCAAAGAGGACACTTTGCGTGATTTTTATGCATGTTTTGAATTTCCATAATTCTTCAGAAACAAAATAGGGAATTCGGGAATCTTTTATGTACTAAATTCTTCTCTAAAGCATTTCAGTGTTCAAGAATGGGAGGGGTAAGGGTCAAAATATCCTAAAGGGACATAATAACATTACTTAGCACTTGTATAAATCTTTCTGTCTTCAAAGCATTCATCTAATTAATTCTAATTAATCTTCGGAACACTCTTATGAGGTGATAAATAGGGAAGCAACATTCCCCTTAGTAACATAATTAGTTGGAAGTATGCAAAAATACATATTGATGTATTTTGCATCTTATATGATTTCTGTCCCCCTTTGTATCTTTGGTGACCTGAATGGGCCATCAGTTAAATCAAGTTCTCATTCTATTAAGACAAAACACCTTGGAATCAAATATTTATTTGCAAAGGAAGGCCCTCTGTTGTAAAGGGAAAACATATTAACAGTCAAAGTGTGACATGGCCGAAAAAAAGAATTAATGTGACATTAAGCTTCATTAATAAGGTCATGATACCCCAAAAAGAAGGAGTCCTGCTATACCCTGCCATGGGCAGACCCCATTTACCATGTTCTGTCAGTTCTGAACACTATATTTTAGTAAGGACATTGATTACATAGAAATTATTCCAATTAAAGGAGACCAAATTGATTAAAGGTAATACGATCATGTCATAGAAGGAGCAGTTAGAGAAATGGTATCTAGCTAGGTAAATAGACATAATGGAATGCTGACCTAGAAACTCTGCTGATTTTGTGTGGCAGAGAGGGCTGCTGGGATATGTAACTGAGGCATTAGTTTTTTTTTTTTTTTTTGGTTACAACATCACGCTGTTGACTCATGTGGAGCTTACGGTCTGTTAAAACCTTCAGAATTTTTTTTCAGAATAACTCCTAAGCTTCCCCTAACTTACACTTGTATGTGTTGGCAATCAAAATGGTCTCTTAGCACTCGGTTCAACCAAGTGCCTTTGAAGAGTTTGGCCTTTGTTTCCTTGATTAGATTGGGAGTCCTTGGTAACCTCCTTGCCTCAGGGGAGGGCCTAGTTTACATGGGTTTGAGTGGCATGTTTGGGACATCAGAGGCATTTGGACCACGTGGGTTTAAGTCTCCTCTTCGTGAAAATTTTATGTCATTTTAGGTCATGGGGGTGACCCACCCTTGACCCTGAAAAAGATATAAAACCAGGAGTTGGCTTTCTCTTTTTCGGAGCTCTGACCTGCAAGCAGTGGTGGTGTACGTGACTCTGGGCCAGGTCTTGTTATGAGCTCCCCACTGAACTTAGATGTTGGTAACTATGAATTGTATTTGGTCTGTCTGTCGATGTTTGTAATTTGTTTGTATTTGCTCTGAAGTTCAGGGTGCTGGCTTTTAACCTCTTAGCATTGCTTTCCTTAGTAAAGGAGATCAAAACAACCTGGTCTTTAGCAGCATTCTGTGAGCTGGTTGTTGTTGATTTTACACTCCCCACAGCAGCTGCTAGCTGGATTGTTGAAACATTATAAAATTTAATTTTTCCTTAGCTCAAGACTTTACATTTATCCCTTTAAATTTAATGTTATTCAAGTAAGCCCAATGGCCATTTTGCTTTACTACTCTTTCTTTCTACTTTAATTGTAATTTGTGTGCGTGTTTATTTTTTTCTAGGTTCATTTTACCTCATTTTTCATTGTCAAATAAATTTTACCAGGCTTCTTTGATTTCTATTAGTCATTTGATATTGTGTAATAAAATTACACTACCTACATGTATAAAAATTTATTTAGTCGTTCCTCAGTCAATGGGCAAATGCTTTCCTTCTGTTTCCTTGCTAATTCATGTGCGCGTGCGCACACACACACACACACACAAATACACATATGCTGTTATGAATATTTTGCTATACATTGGTCTTTTATTTCTGTCTTTATCCTCCTTGGAGCACATGCCTAGTAGTAGGATCTTTGAACAAAAGGAGGTTATGGACATTTTGGTAACTCTTAATTTAAAAAAAAAAAGATTTTGCTTAATTCCAAATTTCTATGCAGAATTGGTTGGTAAAATTCACAGTTCCACCAATAATGTGTTGATATGCCTGTTGTTTTCCCAGTCACTCCAACATTGACTAGGTCTATGAGTATTCCTACTTGCCAGGCTTCTGGATCGGAGGTGAAACCTAATTCTTTTTTTTTACTTGAATTTCCTTTATTAAGAGCGATTTTGCCTTAATCTTTTTCATGCTGTTAATAATTTGAAATTGTTTTGAAAACATTCTATCCATTTATCACTTATTCATTGCTGGATATATCTTAGTCTTATGTATTTCTAATATTTCCTGCTATATATTTGATGCAAAATTATTTTTCCCCAAACAATAAATTTTCTTCATTATTTTAACTACATATATTATATTAATGCAAATTCTTTTCAAGTTTGAAATGATCTACTATATGTTTTGTATTCTTTCCTATACTTGGTTTGGATAAGAATTTTTCTCAGAGATATATTTATGAAGTAAACTTCCATTATGTCCTCCATTTTTGATTTAATTGTTTATACTTAATTGAAATATCAACTTGGAATTTGTTTTGATGTATTGTGTAATATTCGGATTTAACTTTTTTATCAAAATGGTTTTCAATTTTACCTATATTTCTCATCAACTAGCGTTCTTGAATAAGTAATCTGTGTTCTTAAATTATTGAACATTGCATTTTTTTCTGATTCATGCTAATTTGACCTCTTTCCTTGATTTGCTCTTATATTTTTAGTCAGATCAAATAGTTGTTGAAGATTAAGGGTTGTAGTATATTTTGAGGTGTGATTTCTCCTTCCTTCTTGATTTTATTAATTTTTCCCTTTAAATTCTAGACCTTTTGTCTGAACAAAAAGAATGTTGTTATTATTTTGTTTAACATAAATAACCTCGCTTTATTTTTATTGGTATAAAATTGTCTTAAAACAATATGGGTTACATATTTATTATATTGGCATTGGCATTTGGAATATTAGAAGACATAGGAAAAGGTTTTTACTGTCTAGGGTAGAAATTTTATGGAATATCTATAGGAAAGTATGAATAAAAATAACATAAGATAAGCTAATTTCTATGACTGATCAGTGATTGGATTTCTTATGATGAGGGAAATGAACACTTATCTAAAAATAATGGAGGTCAAAGACCAACTTAGATTTTGAGAAGAAATTAATGCAAAATGACTACAAAAATATTACGTGGTCAGGCAAGAATAGTCTCAGTATCACAATATCTCAGAAGGAACTGAGATAAAAAAAAAAACTTACAAATACAAAAAAAGTTTTTAATATTTTTAGATGAATCTGAGAAAAAAAAAACTTAATCAAAGAAAGGAGGAGACCACAAAGATATGAGGATGAGACAACTATAATATGTAATGTTTATATAGAGATTCAATGTTTTAAAGTATTTTTACATGTATTGTCTTGTTAAATCTTCACAACAACTTTATAAAGTGGGTACTATTTACACACCCTTGTATTCATTCACCTCTTATTTTGATTGTGCATTCTTTGCTAAAAAATGACATTGGACTAGAAATGACAGAACAAAAATGCTTCTTAGCCAGTGGATCCTCAAGATAAGTAGAGATAAATTTAAGTGCACACCTTACTACCCTTTATGACTTTGAGTTACTGAAAGCACAAGAACTCTCCCAGGTAACTAAAGGTGGTTCATTCATATGGCTGATGAGTCATTATCAGTGATGTTTGAAAGATTATGGAAGACAAGTATCACATTGTTGGAGACTATAATGACCTGATTAAAAAAAAGAGATAGAAGTAGAGTTGTGAAACTGTGAACCAATAAGCTTGACATCTGTGCCTAGAAAAATTCTACACTATCTTACTAAATGTATGGTCAGTGACTATCTAGAAAAGGAAATAGTAACACAAAGGAACCAGCCTGGCTTCATCAAAGACAAATCATTCCAGGATAATTTCATTTCATTTCATGCAAATTTACTAATTTCTTAATAATCCACTATATATGGTTTATTTGTATTTTAGCAAAATATTTGACATAACCACTCCTGCTATTCCTGTGGGAAAAAATATTTGATTTGCCTTTCATTTAAGTAACTAAATTTGAGGTTAGTTATTGAAGTCTTTGTCAATTTCAAAGGAGGATTCCAGTGTAATATCCTGGTAATCTGTACTGGGCTATGTGATTTTTAACTTAATTCCCAAATAACTTAGATAAAATTAGATATAACAGGCTTATTAATTGTGTAGATCATGAAAACCTAAAAGGTAGAAGCAGCATTTTCAATGATAGAATGAGGATCCAGAATAAGGATCAGTAAAATAGAACATTGGACCTAGAAGGGGGAGTGAAATTTGCTAAGATGAAATTAAATAGGAACAAATATAGGTCCTTAAGTTTTTGTTCAAAACATATCAAGTTGGCAAACATATTGTGGGAGAGGCACAGATATATAACATTTCATCTGAAAAAGTCATAGGAGTTTTGATAAACTTTGATGAAGTTCCATAAGCTGACATTTTGAAATAAATTGGAAGGCAGAGCTTTTATATTCAAAATCAAGAACTCTATCCACTAAGCCAAGCTACTGCCTAGAGAATGAACCCAAAATGAGATGGGCTGCTTCTGGAAGCATAGCATTCACTCAAACTGTAGGTCTTCAAGCAAAGACAGAATGGACCCTTAATGGATATGTTATAGAGGAAATTCCTGTTCGGGTTTGGATTGGATTAAGTGGTTCCTCAGGCATCTTCCAACTCTGAGGCTCCCTGATTTGAAAATTCCAGATATCTTTTCAGCTTGTGTAACAACGATGCTGCTAATAGCTGCTGTGGAGGTGTAAGGCCAATAACATCAGCACACAAGAGGGCTGCTAGCACAGATTCTTTAATTGGCTTTTCTAAGGAAAGCAACTTTAAGGGGTTAACAATCTTACATACCTATTAAATTAAACATACATATATCATTCACTTAGTTCAGGGGGAAAAAAATCAGTACCCTGAACTTCAGAGAAAACACAAACAGAAATTACAAGAAGAAACTATATAAAAAAAGCAAAATAACGCAAATCAACAGACAGGCTCCTATGCGTTTGACAAAGACATTATGTACATAATTACCAGGGAGAGAAGCACCAACATCTGGGTTTTTCAAAGCCGGGAGGCTCCTTAATGATTACCCAGACTCTTGCCTGATCAAAATCACATGACACTCTTCTGGTGAGTGAGCCCCAAGAAAAATGCTAACCTCAGAGTATATATCCACTTCTTCAGGGCCAGAGGGCATCACAACCATGCGACTCATATCTATGTGACCTAAGCCTTCCCATGATTTAAGCAAGTCATCAAAGGCTCCTCATTCAATCAAAGATTCTTGATTGAAACAAAGGCAAGCCTTTATTGTCTTAGTGCTGAAAAGCATTCCAAAACAAAAGACATCAAAAAGTCCCACTTTACTTGATATTCCAACTTGAAACCAAGTGTCTATCTTGACCACATCTAAACTGGCTCTGGTGTCTGGTGACTAAATAATTGGTTGGATGTGGGCAAGAATGTATTTATGTTTAGACTAGAGAAGGATTGGCAAACCAATCCAGTATCTTCACCAAAAAACAACAACACACGAATGGGGTTATGAAGAGTGGGACACAACCAAAAAATGACAGTAACATTTATATTATATAATGTTTTAATGTTTGCAGCACACTTTACATATATCTAATTTTATCCTTACAACAACCATGTGATATGCATGTAAAATAATTCCATATTAGTCACAGTTGTGAAGGAAGAAACAAAGCAAAAGAAAAAAAAGAAAGAATAAAGTAAGTAAAAAAGAATATACTCCAATTTGCCTTCAGAGTTCACTAGTTCTTTGTCTGGATATGGACAGCATTTTCCTTCATGAGCCCTTTGTATTTATCATTGTGTTGCTGAGAAGATCTGAGTAATTAATTGTTGATCATCACACGATGTTGCTGATACTGTGTACAATGTTTTCCTTGTTCTATTCATTTCAGTTTCCATCAGTTCATCAGAATTTTCTGACATCTTCCTGTTCATTATTTCTTATTCCACAATAGGACTGCATTACATTCGTATACCAGTTTGTTCAGGCATTCTCCAACTGATGGACATCCACTCAATTTCCCATCTTTTGATAGCAAGAAGTCTTGCTATAAACATTTTTGCACATGTATGTCCTTTTCCCTTTGTAATGATTTCTTTGGGATACAGACCTAGCAGTGGTATTGATGGATCAAAGGGCATGCACAGTTTTGAGCTTTTTTGGTCATAATTCCAAATTTCTCTCCAGAATTGTTGGATCAGTTCACAACTCCCTCAGAAGCTTATTAGTGTTCCAGTTTTCCCACATCTTCTCCAGCATTTATAATTTTCTTTTTCTGTCGTATTAATCAATCTGATAGGTGTGATGTGTTACTTCAGCGTTG
This sequence comes from Phalanger gymnotis, assembly GCA_028646595.1. Taxonomy (NCBI): domain Eukaryota; kingdom Metazoa; phylum Chordata; class Mammalia; order Diprotodontia; family Phalangeridae; genus Phalanger; species Phalanger gymnotis. The sequence continues at coordinate 233,314,719 of CM053624.1, read as the reverse complement.
TTTTAATTTACCTTTCTCTAATCAAAAGTGATTTAGAGAAATTCTTCATATGCTTAAAGATAACTTTGATTTCATCATCTAAAAACTGCCCTTGAATATCTTTGACCATTTATCAATTGGGAAATGGTTTGTTTTCATATAAATTTGACTCAATTGTCTATATATTTGAGAAATGAGGCCTTTATCAGAGAAAATCGTTGTAAAGATTGTTTTCCAGATTTCTGCTTTCCTTCCAATCTTATTTGCATTGATTTTGTTATACAAAAGCTTTTAAATTTAATACAATCAAAACTATTTATTTTACTTTTTGTTATGTTCTCTATCTCTTGATTGGTCATGAATTCTTCACCTACCCATAGATCTGACAGGAAGAATATTCCTTGCTCTTCTAATTTGCTTATGGTGCCATCCTTTTTGTCTAAATCATGCCAAAAGTCTTTCATATCTAACCTTTCTAACATTCTGTTTTCCTCTTTAGCTTCTTTCTTGTTTATTTATTGGTTGGATTTATTGAGTTCTGAGAAGGGACAGTTGAGGTCCCCACTAGTAAATTTTTGCTGTCTATTTTTTCCTGTAACTCACTTAACTTCTCTTTTGAGAATATGGATATTAGGCCATTTGGCGCACATATGTTTAGTATTGATATTGCTTCATTGTCTATGGTAACTTTTAAGAAGATGTTTCTTTCCTTATCTGTGTTAATTAGGTCTATTTTTGCTTTTACTTTGTCTGAGATCAGGATTGCTACTCCTGCTTAATAGATTCTGCTAATAGCATAATAGATTCTGCTCTAGCCCCTTACCTTTATTCTATGTGTGTCTCTCTGTTTCACCAATGTTTCCTGTAAATACCATATGATGAGATTCTGGTTTTTGATCCATTCTGCTCTCTGCTTCTGTTTTATGGAAGAGTTCATCCCATTCATATTACAGTTATGATACCTGTGTATTTTCTTCCATCTCATTCTTCCTCATTTGTCCTCTTTCTCCTTTCACCCATTCCTTCCTCACAAGTGTTTTGCTTCTGTCTACCACCTTCTCTGATCTGCCCTCCCTCCTGTCACTCCCCAAGCTGCCTTTACATAATCTCCTCTTCTCCTACTTCCCTGTTGGGTAAGATAGATTGCTATATTAAACTAATTATGTATATGATTCCCACTTTCAACCTATACTGATGAGAGCAAAGTTCAAGCAATGTTTGTTGCCCACTCTCCCATCTTCACCTCCACTTTAATAGATCTTTCTTGCCTCTTCATGTGAAATAATTTACCCCATTCTACCTCTCCCTTCCTTCTGCAGCTAGTGTACTCTTCCTTCTCATCCTTTAGTTTTTTATGTGATTCACTCAAATTTACCTTAAGCCCATGTCCTCTGCCTATGTATTTTCCTTCTAGCTGTACTATTAGTAATATATTTTTAAAGAAATAAAAAATGTCATCTTCCTGTGTAGGGATGTAAATGGTTTAGCTCTCTTGAATTTCTTATGTTTTCTTTTCCCTTTTTACCTGTTTATGCTTCTCTTCGGTACTGATATTGAAGGTCAAATTTTGTTTTAGTTCTGGTCTTTTCCTTATGTAAGCTTGATATCCTGATATTTCATTGAATAATCAGTTTCTTCCTTGATGTACTGTGCTTAATTTTGTTGTGGAAGTGATTATTGTTTGTCTTTCTAGTTCCTTTATCTTCTGGAGTATTATGTTCAGTGATCTATAATCATTTAATATTACAACTGCCAAACCTTGTGTAATTCTGATTGTGGCTCCTCAATATTTGAATGGTTTCTTTCTGGTCACTTTTAGTATTTTATCCTTGACCTGATAATTCTAAAATTTGGTATAATGTTCTTTGGAGTTTTTATTTTGGGATCTCTTTTCTGAGGGGGATTCTTTCAATGCCTATTTTGCCCTCTGATTTCAGGACGTCAGGGTAGCTTTCTAGATAATTGATAATTTTTTGAGAGATGCTGTCTAGGCCTTCCTTTTGATTATGGCTTTCAGATAGTACAATGATTTTGCTATTGGCTTTCCTGGATGTATTCTCCAGGTCAGTTTTTTTCCCATGAGGTATTATATATTTCATTCCATTTTCCATTCTTTTGAATTTGGTTAATTAATTTATGTCTTATGGAGTCACTTGTCTACTTCTAACCTTTAATGTAAAATTTTCAATTACATTTTGTACTTGTTTAAAAAAAGTTATAGTGATTACATTATTTTCCAAATAAACATGAAAATGCAATTTATAACCAATCAGTGGCCAAATATGAAGAAAGGTGTTTTTTTTATTTTATTCATTAATTTTAAGTTTTTTAATGTTCTCTTCTACAAGATTTTGAGTTTCAAATTTTATCCTTATTCTTCCCCTCCAAGATCTGCAAGATGGAATGGCATGTAATCTGATACAGCCTCTCTCCTAACATTTATCATTTTTCTGTTTTGTCATGTTAGCCAATCTGATAGGTGGGATATGGTACCTCAGAGTTCTTTTGATTTGCATTCTTCTAATCAATAGTTATTTAGAGCATTTTTTGTTTGACTGGAGATAACTTAATTTCTTCATCTGAAAATTGCCTATTCCTTTTCTTTGACCATTTATCAATTGGTCTTATTCTTATAAATTTGTATTCTTAAAGATTTGACTCAGTTCTCTATACATTTTTGAAATGAGTCCTTTATCAGAAATACTGGCCATAAAATTGTTTCCCAGATCTCTGCTTCCCTTCTATTCTTGGTTGTGTTGGCTTTGTGCAAAACCTTTTCAGGTTAAAGTAATCAAAATTATCTATTTGTATTCCATAATGCTCTCTATCTTTTGTTTGGTCGTAAATTATTCTTTGCCCTAGAAAACTGACAGACAAACCACTACTTGCTTTCTTAGTTTGTTTATAGTATCAGCCTTTATATCTAAACCATGTACCCATTTTGCCTTTATGTTTCTATATGGTGTAAGATGTTGGTCTATGCCTAGTTTCTGCCATACTATATCTCAGTTTTTCCAGCAGTTTTTGTTAGCAAGTTCTTTCCCAGAAGCTGGAGTCTTTCAGTTTTTCAAACATTAGATTACTATAGCCATTGATTACTGTTTTGTGTACCTAACCTATTCTTGTGATCCACCACTCTGTTTCTTTGTGACAAAAAAATTATTGCCCAACTCCTCTAATGAATATAGATACAAAATTTTTAAATAAAATATTAGCAAGGAGATTACACCAACTTATCATGAGAATAATATAGTATAACCAGGTAGGTCACACCAGGAATGCAGGGCTGGTTCAATATTAGGAAAACTATCAGCAATAATTAGTCAATTAGTCATTAGAGGAGTTGGTCAATAATTTTTTTTCTCTGTTTTGACTCTTCCTGGTTTAGATATCAGTACCATATCTGCATCACAAAAAGAATTTGGTAATACTCTTTCTTCACCATTTTTTCCCAAATAGACTATGTAGTATTGGAATTTTTTTCTTTAAATGCCTGACAGCAGCTGCTGTGGAGCTTTAAGGCCAATAATACCAGAACACAGGAGGGCTGCTAGCACAGGATCTTTGATCTGCTTTTCTAAGGAAAGCAACTTAAAGAGGTTTATAATCTCACTTTAATCAAACATACATATATCATTCACTTAGTTCAGGTGAAAAAGTAAGCACCCTGAATTTCAGAGCAAATACAAACAAATTAAAAACAGAGTAAATATAAACAGAGTATATAATACAAATCAACAGACAGGCTTCTAGCTGTCTAACCAAAGCTATACATACATAGTTACCAGAGAGAGAAGCACCAACATCTGGGTTTTCAAAGCTGGAGAGCTTCTTCACAGCTACCCAGTCTCTGCATCAACATTATTCCAATGAGTGAGTTCCCAAAACAAAATGTCAACCTCAGATCTTATATACACCTCTCGGGACCCTGGGGAACCTGATTTTCTCATAGCTGAGAAGCACTCAAATAAAAAACCGCAAAAGTCCTGCTTTGCTTGTCTTTACATTTGAAAGGCAAGACTCATCAAAGGGACTTGATTGCCTCAGCATTCCAACAGAGAAAACAGTTAAAAATTCCACCCTAATTATCGTAACAGAGAGCTACAGTGATTTACTGCTTACTCTACCACCTTGGCTCCTGCAAGTCCTGAGATTATTCTTTTTTTCAAATATTTATACTATAGTTTGATTTTTTCATAGTCTTCCTTAAGAGAAGATATTTTGTTTCCTTTATTTTTTGTTTTGATGATTTGTTTATTATTTTTATTTTATTTTTTTTGTATTTGGTTGCAAGGAGAGAATAGAAGAGCATGAAAGCACCCTTGTCTTGATGCTCAGTGAGAAAATTTGCCATTTAGAGTATGGACTTAAAGAAAGCAAAGTGGGGGCTGGAAGATAATGTGTAGACACATTTAACATGTGCTAGAATATTTTTCCTGTGCTTTGTTCAGAAATCTTGTTTTAACACTAAGACCTCCTAGTACAATGGTTTGACATAGGATATATGGCACAGAAAATGATAACATCTTAAATCTAGGGCTGGAAAGAGTTCAGAAGCTTCTTAATTTTATATTTAAGGAAACTAAGGCCCAATGAAGCTGAGAAAGAATTTAAAACAAGGTCTTTGACTACATGGTCAGTGAGTTTTCTACTGTATTTCACTAACTTCCTTTGGAAATGAAATAAGTCCACTTCAGTGTGACTTAGGAAAACAAGACCCAGAAGACCCAGCTATGCATGCTTTTAGTGAAAGAAATAGAAAATTACAATGGTGATGAGAAGCCATGAGTAGAGCCAAGGGGTAGTGCCCAGTGGAAAGACACGGAAACATGTTGAGGTTGTTTTTTTTTTAATTCCTTTGTTAATGATTTGGAAGGAAGAGTGAGAATCTCATTAATTAAATTCACTGATATCCTATATTGGGAGGTGTTACTGACCCTGGGAAAGATAGAGAAATAATACAAAAAGACCTAAAGGAGTGAGACAGAGCAGCATGAAATGAGATGAAATTCCACCTGTTAGAGTAGAAGTCCAGAAGAGATTAAGGGGAACTAATTCATATTCTAAAAAAAAATCACTTATAGAGAAATATTTAGAAAGTCCTATGAATATATCTGTGAAAATTCTTATCATTTTTATTAGAAGAAAGCTATTGAATATTAAGTATGATTTTTCCTCCTATGGAAAGCACCAGGGGGCCCCTTGTCTGTCAGAAAATTAGCTCATTTACTTTCTGAGCTCGATTATCATTGACATAGCTGTCCGGTAATACAGAGTCCATTTTGTGCGCATTCTATGGAATTGATTCAAAATTCATTTGTTTATTCATTTATCTCCCCAATAAATGTTTATTAAATACCTTCTAGGTACACTGATGATCAATCACATTTATATTGAGTTTTAGGATTACAAAGAAAATTTCCTTACACAAAATCCTATTAGACATACTTAGGGTGAAATAAAATTAAACATGATCTGATCCTTCTTTTAGGAATATAATGGGGGAGTGGATCCTTGGGGGTACACAATTAAAACATTTTCTCATTGTACTTCCCAGAATTTAGTCTATTTTTTTCTTCTTGAGAGTGTGGTGTTAAATAGGGAGATCCTCTATTTTAAAGAATCCAAAATTTAAGTGAGCATTAAGAAGTAAGGAAAGAAGTATAAGTGCCTTACACATATTGGCTCATTTGGTTGTTAAAACAGCCCTGGGAGATAGGTATCATCATCATTCCCACTTTATAGATGAAGAAACAGAAGCACAGAGAGGTTAAGTGATCTTTCCAGAATCACACATAAATGAAGCTGATTTGAACTCCCATCTTTCTGGCTTAAGTCCAGGAGTATTAACCATTGTGCTACCATAGTAGGAAGGCCAAATTTATGATCTCAAAAAGGATTTTATATATGAATGGTTCGAAATTGTTGGGTATATAGAATTCTCTAAGAAGAAGGCATCAAAACATTTATTTAGGGCCCACTGTGACAGATTCACGAACCAGCCTCCCCATTCCAATATTGTGATCACAAGCCTCCAGGTCCAGTAGGCCCACCTCACAAGAGTAACCAGGAGGCCACAGAAAAGTAAGATGGCATAAATCATATTCACTGGCCTCAAGTCCTCGCTCGAACTCCTGGGTCCACACACGGGTAGACTCTGCTTTGGGTTGAGCTGTGGTTTGTCACCTCTCCTCGAAGCCAAGCCTCTGGCATTCTCAAGCCCCGCCTCAACAACCAGGGACCAATTGGTTCCCCGAGTTGGTCCCTCTTAAGTCATCAAACTACACCCACACAGGTTTCACACCTGATAGGGCTTTGGGCCTGGGGCTTAGCACTAAACAGCTGAAAGTGCTTTCAAGGTAAACAAAAGCCAAACTCCTTAAGGGCTAAGGAGCCCATTTTGCCTTAAGGACACAGCTCCCTAGCTGCCTACACTACTTTTAGTATTATCTTCCATTTTTCTTTGTTTCATGGTTATAAAAAAAAAAAAAAGCTTTATTCATCATTGTTTTCCCTGAGGACAATTTGTGAGGGAGATGGACTAGATATTGTTATTGCCATTTTACAGGTAATTTGCCTGTGGCTCAGATTAACTGACTTATTCAAAGTCATAAAGCTAGTAAGTGTAAAAGCCTTTACTATAAATAAGATCATTTTCAGAAAATCAGGTTAACTAAAATCAAATAAATGAATTAGGCAAATGAAGAGATTCAGTGATTTTCTTAAAAGACAAATTCTTTAAAAATTTTCTGTTACATTTCAAAGTGCCTATTAGCACCATAAGATGCCTTCACATACCTAGCTTAAGACCAGACTCAAGGCAATAAGAAACCATGCTTTACTATCTTCTCCAAAGTGAACCATGAACTCAAAGACTTTCATTTGCTGGAAGGGACTTTAGAAACAATCTAGTTCCTCTAACCACTTTTACAGGTGAAGGAATCGAAGGTCAACAAAGTAAAGCAACTCAAAGTCACAGACCTAGTTAAAAACAAAGCCACAACTTAGGTGTCTTGACATCCAATCCCTGTTGCATTTTGTCTAATACCACTTTGCTTTTGTTGCTTTCAATAGATTTAATAATAATAATGGCTTTCACATAGTACTTTAAGGATTGTGAAGTGCTTTACAAATGTTCTCTCATTTTATCCTTATAACAACCCTGTGAGATATATAGTATGTATGCATGTATGTGTGTATTTATTTTTAGTTTTTAACATTCATTTTCATAAGATTTTGAGTTTTAAATTTTCTCACCATTCCTTTCCTCCCACTTCTGCAAGATGGCATGTAATCTGATATAGGCTCTCTCTCTCTCTCTCTCTCTCTCTCTCTCTCTCTCTCTCTCTCTCTCTCTCTCTCTCCTTTTGTGTGTATGTACATATATTCACAAGAAACATATTTTGACAACAGTCATATTGTAAAAAAAATAGAACCAATGAGAGGAACCACAAGAAAGAAGAAACAAGAGAGAAAGGGAGAGAGAGAGAGAGAGAGAGAGAGAGAGAGAGAGAGAGAGAGAGAGCAAATAGTATGCTTCAGTCTGCATTTAGACTCCATAGTTCTTACTCCAGGTTTGGATAGAATATTCCATAGTGAGTCTTTTGGAGTTGTCTTAGATCCTTGCATTGCTGTATACAAAGTCTATCAAAATTGATCATTGAAGAATATTTTTGTTACTATGTACAATGTTCCCCTGGTTCTGCTCACTTTACACAGCATCATTTCATGTAAGTATTTCCAGATTATTTTTGAAACCTGCATAGTCATTTCTTATGGAATAATAGTATTCCATTACATTCATATACCACAACTTGTTTAGCCATTCCCCAATTGATGGCCATCCCATCAATTTCCAGTTCTTGGCCACCATATACAAAAAAAAACAGCTATAAATTTTTTACATGTGGGTTCTTTTTCTACTTTTATGATCTCTTTGGGCTACAGACCAAAAAGTGGTATTACTGGTTCAAAAGCTATGCAGTTTTTTAAACCTTTGGTCAAAGTTCCAAATTGTTCTCCAGAATGGTTGTATCAGTTCACAACTACATCAACAATCCATTAGTGTTCTAATTTTCTCAAATTTTCTCCAGCATTTATAATTTTCCTGTTTTGTCATGTTGGCCAATCTGATGGGTGTGATGTAGTACCTCAGGATTGCTTTGATTTCTATTTCTCTAATTAATAGTAATTTAGAGCATTTTCTCACATGGCTATAGATAGCTTTAATTCATTCCTCTGAAAACTGCCTGTACATATGCTATGACATTTATCAAATGGAGAATGACTTGTATTCTTATAAACTTGACTCAGTTCTCTATATATGTCAAAAGTGAGACCTTTATTGGAAACACTGGCTACAAAAATTGTTTCTTGGTTTTCTGCTTCCCTTCTAATATTAGTCTCATGATGTTGTTCATACAAACCTTTTCAATTTAAAGTAAGCAAAATTATCTATTTTGCTTTTGATAATGTTTCTTATCTTTTGTTTTGTCATAAATTCTGTTGTTACAGAAGTAGGACAGATAAATTATTCCCTTCTAATTTACTTATAGTATCAGCCTTTATATCTAATTCAGGTACCCATTTTAACTTTTTCTTGATATACAGTTTAAGATGTTGGTCTTTGCCTAATTTCTGCCATATTATTTTCCAGTTGTCACAGAAGTTTTTGTTAAATAGTAAGTTATTATTCCAGAAGCTGGAATCTTTGGGTTTATCAAACATTAGATTATTATAGCCATTGACTACTGTATTTTGTGCACTAACCTATTACAGTGATCTACCACTCTATTTCTTTCTTTTTAAAATTTATTTAATATATTTAGTTTTCAGCATTGATTTTCATAAGAGTTTGAATTGCAAATTTTCTCCCCATTTCTACCCTCCTTCCACTCCAAGATGGCATATATTCTGGTTGGCCTGTTTCCCAGTCAGCCCTCCCTTCTTTCACCCCACTCCCTTCCCATCCCCTTTTCCCTTCCTTTCTTGTAGGGCAAGATAAATTTCTACGCCTCATTGCCTGTATATCTTATTTTCTAGTTGCATGCAAAAACTATTTTGTTTTTGAACATCTGTTTTTAAAACTTTGAGTTCCAAATTCACTTCCCTCTTCCCTTCCCACCCACCCTAGCCAAGAAGTCAAGCAATTCAACATAGGCCACATGCGTATCATTATGTAAAATCCTTCCGCAATACTAATGTTGTGAAAGACTAACTGTATTTTGCTCCTTTCTAACCTGTCCCTTTTCAAAAGTGTTTGTTTTTTATTACCTCCTCCCCCATCTGCCCTCCCTTCTATCATCCCCTCTTTTCTATCTTCTTCCTCCTTCTTTCATGTGGGGTAAGATACCCAATTGAGTGTGTATGGTATTCCCTTCTCAGGTCAACTCTGATGAAGGCAAGATTCACTCATTCCCCCTCACCTGCCTTCTCTTCTCTTCCTACAGAACTGCTTTTTCTTGCCACTTTTATGTGAGATAATTTACCCCATTCTATGTCTCCCTTTCTCCCTCTATCAGTATATTCCTCTCTCATCCCTTAATTTGATTTTATTTCTTTTAGATATCATCCCTTCATCTTCAACTCACCCTTTGTCCCCCCCGCCTCTCTCTCTCTCTCTCTCTCTCTCTCTCTCTCTCTCTCTCTCTCTCTCTCTCTCCCTCTCTCTCTGTGTATATATATATGTATATGTATATATATATATATATGTATATATGTGTATATATATATGCACCCACATACCTATATACATACATACACACATATACATACACACACATACATACACACACACACACACATACATATATTTGCATATTCCCTTCAGCTACCCTAATACTGAGGTCTCATTAATCATACACATCGTCTTTCCATGTAGGAATGTAACCAAGCAGTTCAACTTTAGTAAGTCCCTTGCGATTTCTTTTTCTTGTTCTTTTTCTTGATTACCTTTTCATGCTTCTCTTGATTCTTGTGTTTGAAAGTCAGATTTTCTATTCAGCTCTGGTCTTTTCCTGACACCAGTTCATGTTTTTCATAGAGGCTTTTGTTGTAGGCTCTTTGACTTTGTTGACTTCTTCTGGCTGTATGTTTTGGTCTTCTTTGTCACCAAGGAAAGATTCCAAAGTGTGAGACTGAATTGGGGTGCATTTTCGTTGCCTGGTTATGTTCCCAGTCAAATTACTTGACCCTTGAGTTTTTCAGCCGGGTATGACTGCTTGTAGTGTAAAGAGTACTTTGTTCCAAGCTTGAGAGGATGTGCCAGCTCTGCCACAACAGTATTTCTCCTTCCCCAACCCAGGCTGGACTCAGATCTTCAGCAGGCTCTGCACTCCTGCTCTGATCTGCCACTTAATTTTTCCCACCAAGTGGGACCAGAAGCAACTGCAGCTATAGTTCTGTAGCTGCCCCACCTCTGCTGCCCCCGGGGCAGTGGCTGAACCGCGAACTCTATCACTGTGTCCCCAGCAGGTTTTCCCACTAACCTTCTCTGTTATCTTTGGTGTTTGTGGTTTGAGAAGTCTGGTAACTGCTGCAGCTGACTGATTTAGGGTGCTAGGGCCCGCTCAGCCCAGCTCCTGCTCTGGTTGGCCCGTGCGCCCCACGCTGGGCTCTGCTCCACTCCGCTCCGCTCTGCTCCCAGCTCCATGTGGGATAGACCTCACCCAGCAACCATCCAGGCTGTCCAAGGCTAGAGCCCTGCTTCCTTCTGCTATTTTTTGGGTTCTGCAGTTCTAGAATTGGTTCAGAGCCATTTTTTTATAGGTTTTTGGAGGGACTTGGTGGGGAGCTCATGCTAGTCCCTGCTTTTCAGCCACCATCTTGGCTCCACCCCTCCACCTCCCACTCTATTTCTTAGCTAGTACCAAATAGTTTAAATGATTGCTGCTTTATAATATAGTTTTAGATCTGGTATATCTAGACCACCTTCCTTTGCATTTTTTCCCAATAATTACTTTGATATTCTTGAACTTTTGGTCTTCAGATAGTTTTTTATTATTATTTCTAGCTCTATAAAATATTTTAGTGTTTTGATTTTTATGGCACTGAATAAGTAAACTACTTACAAAAATTGTTGTTTTTATTATGTTAACTTGGCTTTCCCACAAGCAAGTGATATTTTTCCAATTATATGTGTTTTGTAATTATATTCACATAGTTCCTGAGTTTGTCTTAGCAGGTACACTTTGGAATATTTCATGATATCTGCAGTAATTTTAAATGGAATTTTTCATTTTATCACTTGTGGTTGGACTTTGATAGTAATGTATAGAAGTGCCTATGATTTATGGAGGTTTATTTCATATCCTGCAAATTTGCTGGTTTTTTTTTTATTATTTCAAGTAGTTTTTTAGTTTACGCCCTAAGATTCTCTAAACATATCATCATATCATCTAAAAATCGGGATATTTTTGTTCTTCTTTGCCTATTCTAATGCTTTCAATTTTTTTTTCTTCTCTTATTGCTAAAGCTGATGTTTCTAATACCATAATGAATAACAATGGTGATAATGGACAACCTAGTTTCACCCCTGAACTTATGACAAATTCTTCTAATTTATCCCCATTACATATAATGATTAATGATGATTTTAGATAGAGGCTACTTATCATTTTAAGGAAGACTCCATTTATAACTCTACTCTCTAATGTTCCTAATAAGAATGAGTGCTGTATTTTGTGAAAAGCTTCTTCTGCACTTAGTGAGATAATAATAATATTTCTGATAGTTCATTCTTGATATGGTCAATTATATTGATAGTTTTCTTAATATTGAACCAGCATGGAATTCCTGGTATAAATCCTACCTGTTCATAGTGTATTTTTTTCTTTTTTCTTTTCTGAAATGGCAAGTAAGATTTTATTTCATGCAAACTTTTCCAGTACCTAGAGATCTTTCCCTCCTTTATTTTTCATTTAGCTCTCCTATTTATCTTCAAAAACTTTTCTTTCTTAAAAAAGAGGAATTATGTCAATAATCTTTTGGCCTTATTATCACTTTCATTTCTAAATATATCCACATGCCTCCTCCAGTGAGCTATCTAATATAACATAAATATTTTTTCTCAGCTAAATGTTAATACCTAGAATATTGTCAGTATTTTTATATATTTTTATTATTTAATATATTTAGTTTTCAGCATTGATTTTCACAAGAGTTTGAACTACAAATTTTTTCCCCATTTCTGCCCTCCCTCCCACTCCAAGATGGCATATATTCTGGTTGCCCTGGTCCCCAGTATGCCCTCCCTTCTGTCACCCCACTCCCCTCCCATCCCCTTTTCCCTTCCTTTCTTGTAGGGCCAGATAAATTTCTATGCCCCATTGCCTGCGTATCTTATTTTCTAGTTGCATGCAAAAAACCTTTTTTTTTTGTTTTTGAACATCTGTTTTTAAAACTTTGAGTTCCAAATTCACTTCCCCCTTCCCTTCCTGCCCACCCTCCCTCTCTCCCTAAGAAGTCAAGCAATTCAACATGGGCCACATGAGTATCATTATGTATAACCCTTCCACAATACTAATGTTGTAAAAGACTAACTATATTTTGCTTCTTCCTAACCAATCCCCCTTTATTGAATTTTCTACCTTGACCCCATCCCTTTTCGAAAGTGTTTGTTTTTGATTACCTCCACCCCCATCTACTCTCCCTTGTATTATCCCCCCTTTTGTATCTTCTTCCTCCTTCTTTCCAGTGGGGTAAGATACCCAATTGCATGTGTGTGTTATTCGTTCTTCAAATCAAATCCAATGAGAGAAAGATTCACTAATTCTCCCTCACTTTCTCCTTCTTCCCTTCCAACAGAACTGCTTTTTTGTGCGACTTTTATATGAGGTAATTTACCCCATTCTATCCCTCCCTTTCTCCATCTCTCAATATATTCCTCTCTCACCCCTAATTTTATTTTATTTTTTTACATTATCCATTCATATTTAACTCACCCTGAGCTGTCTGAGGAAGATTTCATGAGTTGCAGATGTCATCTTTCCATGTAGGAATGTAAACAAAACAAGTAAACTTTAGTAAGTCTCTTATGATTTCTCTTTCTTGTTTACCTTTTCAGTCTTCTCTTGACTCTTGTATTTGAAAGTCACAATTTCTATTCAGCTCTGGCCTTTTCACTGAGAAAGCTTGAAAGTCCTCTATTTTATTTAAAATCCATACTTTGCCTAGCAGCATTATACTCAGTTTTGCTGGGTAGGTGACTCTTGGTTTTAACCCTAACTCCTTTGACCTCTGAAATATCATATTCCAAGCCCTTTGATCCCTTAATGTCGAAGCTGCTAGATCTTGTGTTATCCTAATTCTGTTTCCCCAGCACTGAAATTGTTTCTTTCTGGCTGCTTGCAGTATTTTCTCCTTCCTGGGAACTCTGGAATTTAGCTATGATATTCCCTGGGAATTTTCTTTTTGGGATCTTTTTTCAAGAGGCAATCATTGCATTTTTTAAATTTCTCTTTTTCCCTCTGCTTCTAGAATATCAAGGCAGTTTCCCTTGTTAATTTCTTGAAAGATGATGTCTAGGCTCTGTTTTTGATCATGGCTTTCATGTAGTCCAATAATTTTTAAATTATCTCTCCTGGATCTATTTTCCAGGTCAGTGGTTTTTCTAATGAGATATTTCACACCATCTTCCATTTTTTCATTCCCTTGTTTTTGTTTTATAATTTCTTGATTTCTCATAAAATCACTAACTTGCACTTGCTCTAATCTGATTTTTAAGGTGGTATTTTCTTCAGTGGTCTTTTGGACCTCCTTTTCCATTTGGCTGATTCTGCCTTTCAAGGAATTCTTCTCCTCATTGGTTTTTTGGAGATCTTTTGCAGTTTGAATTAGTCTATTCTTTTTTTTTAATTTTTAATTTAATTTAATTTAATTTTTTTATTTTTAGATTGCTTCAGTATTTTTTTGGGTCTCCTTTAGCAAGTCATTGACTTGTTTTTCATGGTTTTATTGCATCTTTCTCATTTCTCTTCCCAATTTTTCCTCTACTTCTCTTACTTGCTTTTCCAAATACTTTTTGAGCTCTTCCATGGCTTGAGACTTTTCTTAGGGTCTTTTGATATATGCTTCTTGACTTTGTTGACTTCTGGCTGTATGTTTTGATCTTCTTTGTCACCAAATAAAGATTTAATAGCCTGCATCTTTTTTCTCTTCCTGTTCATTTTCCCAGACAACTACTTGAACCTTGAGTTTTTGTCAGGGTATGACTGCTTGTAGAGTAGAGAGTGCTTTGTCCCAATCTTTGTGCCAGCAAAGCACTCCCTGCACTCCTGCTCTGATCCACCACTTGATTTCTCCCACCTTGTGGTCCTGGGGCCAGAAGCAGCCACAACTAGAGGTCTGGAAGCAGCTGCAGGAGCTGCCTGCTTCTGCCACCACTGCTGTGTCAACTCTGCTGCCCCTGGGGCTGGGGCCAGACCTCTCTCACCAAGATCCAGCATTTTTCCCACTAACCTGCTCCATTGTCTTTGGTGCCTATAGGTTGAGAAGTCTGGTAACTGCCACGGCTCAGTGATTCATGCCCTATGGCCTGCTCAGCCTGACTCCTGGTCTGGTTGGTCCTGGCACAGCCCACATTGGGCTGCACACCACTCCCAGCACCCTGAGATAGACCCTTCCCAGTTACCATCCAGGCTGGTTTGGGCAGGAGACCTCCTTCCCTCTGCTATTTCATGGGTTCTGCGGCTCTAGAATTTCTTCAGAGCCATTTTTACAAGTGTTTGGAGGGATTTGAGGTAGAGCTCAAGCAGGTCTCTGCTTTCTAGACACCATCTTGGCTCAGCTCCCCTCATCATAGTGTATTATTCTGATTATTAGTTGCTGTCATCTTTTGCTAATATTTTATTTAAAATGTTTGCATCTATGTTTTTTAGGAAAGTTGGTCTATGATTTCCTTTGTCAGTTTGGCTCTTCCCAGTTCAGGTTTCAGCACCATGGTTGTAACACAAAAAGAATTTGTCAGGCCTCCTTCTTTCTTCATTTTTCCAAATAGTTTATATAGTATTAGAATTAATTGTTCTTTAAAGGTTAGAAAAAATCACTTGTTCATCCATCTGGCTATGAAGATTTTGTTCTCAGGGTGTTTATTAATGACTTGTTCAATTTCTTTTTCTGATATGGGGTTATTTAAGTATTTTACTTCCTTTTCTGTTAATCTGGGCAATTTACAATTTTATGAATATTCATCCATTTCACTAAAATTGTCAAATTTATTGGCATACAGTTGGGCAAAATAGCTCCTAGCTATTGTTTTAATTTCCTCTTCTTTGGCGAATTCACTCTTTTCACTTTTGATACTGGTAATTTGGTTTTATTCTTTGTTTTCTTTTTTTTTATCAAATTAAACAAAGGTTTATTCATTTTATTGTTTTTATTCCATAAAACCAACTCTTAGTTTTATTAATTAGTTCAATAGCTTTCTTAATTTCAGTTATATTGAGATCTCCTTTGGTTTTCAGAATTTCTAAATTGGTATTTAACTGGTGATTTTTAATTTGTTATTTTTTAGCTTTTTTAATTGCATGCTCAATTCATTGATCTCTTTATTTTAATCATAGAAGCATTGAGAGAGATAAAATTTCCCCTAAGAATCACTTTGGCTGCATTCCATAAGTTTTAGTATGTTGTACTATTATGGTCATTAACTGGGAGGAAGTTATTATTTTTTTCTATGATTTGTTCTTTGGCCCACTCATTTAGATTATTTAGTTTACAATTAAATTTTAGTCTATTTTTCCATAGTTCTTTATTGTACGTTATTTTTTGCTTCATTTTCTGAAAAATGTACATTTCATAATTTTGCCTTTCTCGATTGGATAGTAAGGTAGTTATGCCCTAATATGTGGTCAGTTTTTGTGTAGGTGCCATATAATGCTGAGAAAAAGTTATATTCCTTTCTATCCCCATTCAATTTTCTCCAGAGGTTTACCATATATAACTGTTCTAAAATTCTTTCACTTCCTTAATTTCTTTCTTGCCTATTTTATGGTAGATTTATTTGGTTCTGAGAAGGCAACCTGAGGTTCCCACTAGTATAGTTTTGCTATTAATTACTTCCTGTAACTCTCTTAACTTCTCCTCTCAGAATTTGTGTGCTATACCACTTGGTACATATATGTTTATTAATGATGTTACTTCATTGACGGTGGTAATATTTAGCAGACTGTAGTTTCCTTCCTTATCTTTCAAAATTAGATTTATTTATGCTTTTGCTTTGTTTGAGGTCAGGATTGACACCCCTGTTTTTCTTTCTTTTTTTTTAACTTCAGCTGAAGCATAATATATTCTCCTCCAGTCTTACCTTTATT
The DNA here is from genome assembly GCA_028646595.1 of Phalanger gymnotis. NCBI lineage: Eukaryota > Metazoa > Chordata > Mammalia > Diprotodontia > Phalangeridae > Phalanger > Phalanger gymnotis. The sequence continues at coordinate 233,298,430 of CM053624.1, read as the reverse complement.
CTATGTGTATCCTTCTACTTCAAAAGAACTTGTATATAACATATTGTAGGATTATGTTATTTAATCTACCCTACTATCCACTTATGTTTTATGGGAGAGTTCATCCACTTCACATTCATAGTTATGATTACTCTCTGTGTCTTTCTTTTTATCCTATTTCCCACAGCCTGTTTGTTTTTTTCTTTCCTTTTCCCCTTTCCTACCTCACTAGTGTTTAGCTTTGGACTGCCATCTCCCTCAATCTGCCTTCCCTTTTATCAACCACATCCCTTTTATTTCCCTTTTATCTTACTACTTCTTTCCTCCCTTCCATTCACAGTGTTACTTTTTTTCTACTTTCCCTTCCTAGTTCCTAAAGATTAAGTTTTATTTCTGTACCTGAGTATGTTTTTCAGTCTTTGAGCCAAATCAAATGAAAGTAAGGTTCAAACAATGCTCATCTCTTTCCCTTCTTTCCCTTTACTGTAATGTCTTTGCTCCTTTTCATCTGATCTAATTTACCATTTTGTACCTCTTCTTTCCTCTTCTCGTATTACAATCCCTTTTCACCTATTAACTAGATTTTTGTCATCATATCTAAGTCAACTTATACCCACACCTTCTCTTTACATATATCCTTTTAAAATGTCCTAACAAGGATATGGTTCTCAAGAGTTACAAGTATCTTCCCACGTAGGAATGTAAACAGTATGTCGTTACTGAAAACATTTTTTTTAAAAAAAATTCTTTCCTATTCCTATTTTGAGTCTTGTATTTGAAGACCAAATTTTCTATTGAGCTTTGATCTTTTCAATAGGAAGGTTTGGAAATCCCCTTTTTCACTGAATGTCTATCACTACCCTGAAAGATTATGCTCGTTTTTGCTAGGGTTTTGATCCTTGGCTGTAATCTAAGCTTCTTTGTTTTATGGAATATCATATTCCAAGCCCTCTGATCTTTTGATGTAGAAGTTGCAAGGTCCTTCATAATTGTCACTGTGGTTACATGATGGCTAAATTGTTTCTTTTTGGCTGTTTGCAGTATTTTCTCTTTGATCTGATAATTTTGGAATTAGGCTACAATATTCCTTGGCATTTCAATTTCAGATTTCTTTCAGGAGGTGACCGGTATATTCTTTTGATGACTATTTTACCTTCTTGTTCTAGAATCTCAGGGCAATTTTCTTTGATGATATATTGAATGATGTCTAGGCTCTTTTTTGATCATGATTTTCAGGCAGACCAATAATTCTTAAATTATCTATCCTGAATCTAATTTCCAGGTCATTTGTTTTCCAATCAGGGGTTTTGTGTTTTCCATTTTTTTTCATTCTTTTGATTTTGTTTGACTGATTCTTGATGTCTCATAGAAACATTGGTTTTCACTTACCCACTTCAAATTTTTAATGAATTGTTTCCATTGGTAAGTTTTTTTAACCTCTTTTTCCAATTGGCCAATTCTACATTTTAAGGAGTTCTGTTCAGTAAGTTTTTTTCTATTTCCTTTTCTATTTGGCCAATTCTACTTTTTAAGGAGTGTTTTTTTTTAGTAGAGTTTTTTTTTTTCATTTTGGACAATTGTATTTTTTAAGGAATTTTTTTACAGTCAATTTTTGTCTTTCCTTTTCCAAGCCCTTGACTCTTTTTTGCATACCTCTCATTTCTTTTTCCAATTTTTCTTCTACCTTTCTTATGTGGCTTTTGAAATGCTTCTTGAGCATTTCATCCTTCCAAGAGGACTTTTTGGTCTTGAGAACACTTACCCTTTGAGTTTTTGAATGTAGGCATATTAACAATGTTGTCCTCTGAATTTGTGTTCTGATCTTCACCTTCCCCATAGAAATGATCTGTGATCAATGCCTATTTCTGCTTTGTGCTCACAACTTCTGCTGATTTTCTGGTTTTCAAAGTTGAGCTCTTCTGCTGGAGCAAAGGAAGCACTATCCCTAGATTCTGGTGCTGGTGGCTAGTGGCCTGGTCACTGGCTTATTTTTTGCTGGGGCCTCTGGTGCTGGCAGCTGGAGGCTGTAGGTTTCTAGCAGCTCACCTGGTGCTGAGCTGGAGTCTTAGTGGTGGTGTTTGCCATGTGCTGGGGCCAAGTTGGATTTTTCTGCATTCCACTGGATCTACACCAAAACTCTCAGGGTGATGCAGGGATCATATATATTAGAAGATGCCTGCTCTCCCTATGCTAAAGCATGGTGAGGTTTGGCTTCTGGAGGTTGCCTGCCTGCCTGGAATTGAAGTGAAAATGGAGAGGTTTGGCTGCTGGAGGAAGATTTCCTGCCTTGAGCTGCACTGAAGGACAGAGAAATTTAGCTGCTGGAGGATGCATTCCCATCAGTGTATATGGTTATTCTCAGAGCTGGAGTCTCCCTGTTCCCCTTACTGTGCCAAGGCAAGTGGGGCCCCTGGGTTTGACACCTGCTTGTTCCACCATCCTGGGGCTCAGGAACTCAAGCTGGTTTGCTGAGGTGGGACTTGCCACTGGCTTGCTGGGACTCCTCTGTATATAAACCAGTGTACTGCTTCCCTTCCACCATAATGAGAGGGACCTTTTTTGTTAATCCCCCAAGCTTACTAGGCTAGAAGGCTGCTTCACCCCATTTTTCTGCTGGCTCTACTGTTCCTGGTGTGTTGTTTTCTGGATTTTATATGTCAATATTCGGGAGGGAGAGTGACTTACTGCTTATGTAACTGGGCGAGTGAGAGCTGACCCCTACCATCGCTGGACCTCTGCGCCCAGGGCCTACTGAGGTAAACTCAGGGCTCTGAGGTATGGGTGGGACATGATGGAGTCAGGAGGAAGGGTCTCACCCATGTTGGCAACATGGTGCTGGATTCTTTTCTGGATTTACCTGTGCACAGGTGAATCATGGGGAGAGCGCGAGAAGGAAAGGGGAGGAGAGGAGGCAGAGAGTAGGCAGGACCAAGGCAGCCCTATTGCTACGTGATCAAAGCTACAAAGGTTTGCTACTAACTTGATTAATTGGAGCTGCTTATCACCATCATGCCTCCCACCTCGTTCATTGCCTGCGAGATCAGGCCTTTGCTGGACAAAGGCCTGGGAGTTTGGGGTAAGAGGGACCCCAACAAGTGGTGCCCAAACATGGGACACCACGTGGAGACACACACGCACCCCCACGATCCCCAAGGTTCCTCCTTCGGGAGAGGAAGAAGAGCACAGCCTTGGGATGAATTCAAATGGGAAGCACCATCCTGTCTCAGTGGGCAACCCAGCTTCCACTGGTGAGGTAAGGAATTTTCCTTATCATGAAGCAGGCAGAGTCCTTAGGATTGCCATGGATCAGGCCGCATTCGTAAAAATTATATATAAGATGGCCAAGGACCAGGGATGTACGATCACCCCCTGGATTATCAAGGGTTTTCTTAAAGTAGTGGAAAAATACCCCCTTGGACCACACAATGACCCCCTGTTACTGTGGGGTCTTGAAAAGTCATAGTAGAGCAGTTAACAAGCTATGAGTCAGAAAACCCCGGGGCAGAAATCCCAGCACATTTTTTCTATACGATCTTATCAAAGTGGCTCTTAAAGCCACAGAAGGCTGCTGTAAGAAACAGCCCAGGCAGTTTATAGCCCATTCAGACCACACCCTCTACCTCCCCTGGTACTACTCCAGAACAATCGGGACCCTCCTCCCCAAATTCCAGAGCTCCTCCTTACTCAGACTCTACCCTGATTCAGATCAGTTTGAGGAACAAAAGTGAGAGAGGGAGGAGAGACAGAGGCTGCAACAAGAAATACGGGAGCTGAGGAGAAAACTAGAAAAATTGTCAGCTCACTCAGCTCCACAGAAAATGGTCTGTTTCAAAGAGGAAGTTAGCCAAAAGCCACGTGGGAATAAGACAAAGGCAGAGATTCCCGTGTAAAAAGAGCTAAAGAGAGCAATTAAGGGTTATGGTTTAAAATCCCCTCATATTAAGAGTACACTAAAAGACTTGGGTTCCTATGACTTACTCCCAACTCCTCAATATAAATCCAATCTATGCATTTGGGAACATAAAATACATTATATGAAAGTTCTGAAGATGCTAGTAAGAGAAAAATGTCTCTTAAACAACTGGAAGAGACCAACCGGGGATCTGCCCCAGATCATCTTAACAGCAGGATCTCCACAACCCCAATAAAGCATGGAACCTGGCCTCTGTTATATCAGAGGGCCAAGCACGTTGTGTATAGGATTCACAAAATCCTCTCTGTTTTTTAGTCTCTGTGTCTGTGTTGTGTATTTGCGTTTCTGTGTGAGTGTGTAATCTGACACCCTGTAATATCCACTATCTCTTTCTCTCCCTCTCTGACTCCAGTCCCTTCAGAGGAGCAGGAGGGCAGGGGAGAGAGAGAGAGAAAAATGTTTTCTTGTTTAGGTTATATGTTGGAAAAGAGAAATGTCAGGTCAGAATTAGAAATAAGGTATGTGCAGTTTTAAAGGGGCTTTAGTCAAAGTCCACCAGAAAGGAAAAGCAAGAAAGTTTAAACATGTAGGAAAGAGGCATGTGAAGGAAGGTATAATCTATTTGCACAAACAGTGAATAGAGGTTTTGAGAGTAAAAAGTTTGCTATTGGAAAAAATGTTCTTTCTTTCTCCTTCCATTGCAGATCTGCCCAATTTGGGATGTGAAGAGATAAGAAAGAAAGTGGGAACTTTTCCCTTAAATTTATGTGATATGTGTTCTAACTTGACTTCTGATAAGTCAGAATTTATTATGCTATTTGGCACTAAAGAAAATTGGGAAATTGCATGGATCTGAAAAAGAGACACTTTGAGCCTCCCAGTACGAGGAGAAGGGACATGGTACCACTGGATTTTTTCCAGAGTCCCGCTCACCTTTGACTGGCAAATTCAAAGTTCTCACTTTCACAAAAGTTTTAAGGAGGGAATACAGAAGTGAAGTTTACTTGAGTGAAAATTAGAGCAGCTAAAACAAACTTTTCTCACCCCAGATCAGATAAGGGAAGAGAGTAATGGTATGAAATTTGAGTTACCCTCCCCCACCTGGAAAAGAAAAAGCGGGGAGGCAAAGCAGCTATATGGGGGACCTCTGGGCACCCTGAAGCCCACACTTCTAGGCAATAGGTAAACAGAGGAACCTCTCATCCCAATCCCCCAAGTCCTTGCTCCCACGCCACTGCAACCTGGAATTTTTGCTCCTAGTCTTTCAAACCCAGCAACCCCTATTAGAAAGTAAAGGTCCCTCAGGGACCCTCCTCAATGACTTCTTAGACCTTTAATTCAGGTGCTGGATTCTGCAGCGTCCCAGCAGCCCCCAGTCCACAGACAGGCTCTGCAACTACGAGGAGAAGAAAAGCCTCTATGCTTGGTAAGCCTAATGTATGTAATGATTTGGGAATGCAATTAATGTCATCTGAAATTTTTCTGTTTGTACTATATTGTACTTCTAAATTGTAGTAAAATTCTCCTATATTGTGAAACTCGAGCAAATGTTGTGAGCTAAAAATAGTGTTAGACAAAGAAATTTTTAATTTGAATTTTGTTGAAACTAAAAAATGAAAACAATTGTGTAAAACTGGTTAAGTTACTTTCTCAGCCTTGCTAACCCTGTCTAGTGAAAAAATAGCAGCCCTCAAGGTGATAGTTCAGGAACAATTAGAGGCTGGTCACATAGAACCTTCCACGAGCCCATGGAACTCTCCTTTATTTTGCATCAAGAAAAAAATCTGGTAAATGGAGGATGCTTACTGACCTTTTTAGGGCCTGAAGGCTTTACATCTAATCAGCAAAAGGGTATGGGCCAAAGGCTTTACACCTAGTTAGCCAAACGGTATGGGCCTGGGGCTTTGCACCTAGTAAGACTTAATCAAAGGCACTTGATTACTTTAGCATTCTAAAAGAGAAGACAGCAAAAAAAAAGTCCCACCCTAATTACTGCTACAATATATTATTATCATATCTGTTTTACAGATGAGTATAGCAAGCCAGAGAAAGGTCTAGTAACTTGTCAGGGTCACTAAGCTAAAAAATGTCTTAGGCTAAACTTGAACTAGTTCTTCCTGAATCCAGGTTCAGCAATCTATTGATTGCATCACTTACCTACTCCAAGTAAAGGCAAAAGTGTTATCAGAAGGAAGAAATATATAGGAGAACAGACATCAGGGGTGATTTTTATCATGTTGTGAAAGAAATAGTTGGCTTGAAGTATTCACTAAAAAATGAAGGTATAGTAAGAAAGATGATGTGCTGGGGAGCTTGACTTCTTTTTAGTGAGGTCCAAAATGAATTTATCAAGATTAAACAGATCATTGTGTGCTACAAAAACAGGGTAAAACATCTGAGTACAAAAGTGTTTTTTTTTTAAATTTTATTTCTTTGTTTGTTTATGTATTTAGTTTTATACATTCATTTCTGCAAGAATTGGAGTTCTAAATTTCCTCCTCCTCCCTCTGCTCTTTCCTCCCCAAGATGGTGTACAATCTGATATAGGCACTACCTACACAATCATATTAAACATATTTCCACATTATTCATGTAAAGAAGAATTAGAATCAATGAGAAAAACCATGGTAAAGAAGAAACAAGAGGTACAGAAAGAGAGAGAGACAGACAGACAGACAGACAGAGACAGCCAGACACAGAGAGAGAGACAGAGTATGCTTCGATCTCCATTCAGACTCTATATTTCTTTTTCTGGATGCATATAGCATTTTCCATCATGAGTCTTTTGGAATTGTCTTGTATTGCTGAGAAGATCTAAGTCTATCAAAGTGGATCATCACAGAATGTCGCTGTTACTATGTACAATATTCTCCTAGTTCTGCACACTTCACTCAGCATCATTTCATATAAGTCTTTCCAAGTTTTTCTGCAGTCTCCCTGCTCATCATTTTTATGGAAGAATAATATTCTGTTACATTAATATACCACAACTTGTTCATTAATTCCCCAACTAATGAGCATCCCCTCAATTTCCAAATCTTGGCCACCACAAAAGGAGCTGCTATAAATATTTTTGCATATATTGTTCCTTTTCCCATTTTTATGATCTCTTTGTGATATAAACCTAGAAATGGCATTGTTGGGTCAAACGGTATGCATAGTTTTATAGCCATTTGGCCATAGTTCCAATTTACTTTCCAGAATGTTTGGATCAGTGCAAAACTCCAACAACAATGCATTAGTGTTCCAATTTTCTCACATTTTCCCCAGCATTTATCATTTTTCAGTTTTGTCATGTTAGCCAATCTGATAGATGTGATGTGGTACCTCAGAGTTGTTTTGATTTGCATCTTTCTAATCCAGAGTGATTTACATTTTTTCATATGATTATACATAGCTTTAATGTCTTCCTTTGAAAACTGCCTGTTCATATCCTTTGACAATTTATCAATTGGGGAATGACTTGTATTCTTATAAACTTGACTCAGTTCTCTATTTTAGAAATGAAGTCTTTATGAGGATACTGTTTGTAAAAATTCCCAGTTTTCTGCTTCCATTTGAATTTTGGATGCATTGGCTTTGTTCATGCAAAAACTTTTCAATTTAGTATAATTAGAATTATCCATTTTTCATTTTCTAATGTTCTCTATCTCGTGTTTTGTCATAAATTCTTTCATTCTGTATAGATGACAGGCAAACTATTCCTTGCTCTCCTGATTTGCTTATAGTGTCACCCTTTGTGTCTATATCATGTATCCATTTTGAAATTATCTTGGTATATGGTGCAAGTCTATGCCTCATTTCTGCTATATTATGTTCTAGGTTTTCCTACAGTTTTTGTTAAGTAATGAGTTCTTATCCAGAATTTGGAATCTTTGTGTTTATCAAATAGTAAATTACTATATTCATTGATTAGTGCAAAAATGTTTTATGAAAAGCCTAAATTGCTTGCTTTAAGGGAGCCCTCCCCCCATATTATTATAATGCTATCAGTGCAAATAGTACAGTATAATAATAACTGAAAATTTTATTATGCTTCATGATTTACAAAATGTATTCCATATATATATGTGTGTGTATAGCCATTAAGCTCAGACTAGAGAGCTGCAGAGAGAGACTAGAGAGCTGTGGAGACAAGAGAGCTGTGAGAAGAAGAAGAACAGAGTAGAGAGAGAACTGGAAGAGATGCAGAGACTGAGAGAGAGAAAAAAAACTGGAAGGGCTCTGAGAACTGCGAGGGCTTTCAGAACTGTGGGAG
>CM053624.1:233269891-233289780 GCA_028646595.1 Phalanger gymnotis | reverse complement strand
GGAGTTCTGTTCGGGACAGACCTTACCCCGAGACCATCCAGGCAGACCTGGGCTGGAGTCCTGCTTCCCTCTGCCCCTTTGTGGGTTCTGTAGTTCTAGAATTGGTTCAGAGCCATTTTTTCATAGGTTTTTGGAGGGTCTTGGAGGGGAGCTCACGCCAGTTACTGCTTTCCAGTCGCCATCTTGGCTCCGCCCCCTAAGAGTTGTTTTGATTTGCGTTTCTCTAATCAATAATGATTTAGAACATTTTTCATGACTGTAGATATCTTTAATTTCTTCTTCTGAAAATGGCCAGTTCATATCCTCTGACCATTTTTCTCAATTGGAGAATGATTTGTATTCTTATAAATTTGTCTCAGTTCCCCATATACTTTAGAAACGAGACCTTTCTCAGAGACACTGGCTGTAAAGACTTTCTCCCAATTTTTAGCTTCGTTCCTAATCTTTGTTAAAAAAAAAACTCTTCAATTTAAAATAGTCATAATTATCCATTTTACATTTTGCAACATTATCTCTTGTTAGGTCATGAATTCTTCCCTTTCCCATAAATCTGACAGGTAAACTACTCTTTGCTTTCCCAAATTGCTTATAGTATTAGCTTTTATTCCTAAATCATGAACCCATTTTGACTTTATTTTGGTATACGGTATAAGATATTGGCCTATGCCCAGTTTCTGCCCTACCATTTTCCAATTTTCCCAGCAGTTATGGTGAAGTAGTGAATTCTTAACCCAGAAGCTGGATTCTTTGGGTTTATCAAGGAGTAGATTGCTATAGTCATTGACTTCTCCATCTTGTGTACCTAACCTATTCCACTGATCCACCACTCTGTTTCTTAGCCAGTACCAAGTAGTTTTGATGACTGCTGCTATATAATACAGTTTAATATCTGGTATGACTAGGTCACCTTCCCTAGCATTTCTTTTCATTAATTCCCTTGATACTCTGTACCTTTTGTTCTTCCAGATGAATTTAGTTATTACTTTATCCAGCTTTGTAAAATAATTTTGGTAGTTTTATTGGTATGGCACTGAATAATTAAATTAATTTAATTAAAATGCCATTTTTACTATATTAGCTCCACCTAACTACAAGCAACTGATGTTTTTCCATTTATGCAAATCTGACCTTATTTGGGTGAAAAATGTTTCATAATTGTGTTCATATAGGCCCTGGGTTTGTCTTGGCAGGTAGACTCCCAAATATTTCATAGTGTGTACAGTAACTTTAAATGGAATTTCTGTCTATCTCTTACTGTTGGGCTTTGTTAGTAATGTATAGGAATGCTGAAGATTTAGGTGGGTTTATTTTATATTCTGCAACTTTGCTAAAGTTCTTTATTATTTCAAATAGTTTTTTACTTGATTCTCTAGGATTCTTTGAGTAAATCATCATATCATCTGTAAAGAGTGATAATTTGGTTTCTTCTAATTCCTTCTATTTCTTTTTCTTCTCTTATTGCAAAAGCTAACATTTCTAGTACCAAATTGAATAATAGAGGTGATAATGGACATCCTTGATTCACCCCTCGATCTTATTGGGAATGCTTCTAGCTTATATCCATTACATATAATGCTTGCTGATGGTATTAGGTAGAAGCTATTTATAATTTTGAAGAAGACTCCATTTATTCCTATGCTTTCTAGTGTTTTTAATAGGAATGGGTGTTGTATTTTATCAATATCTTTTTCTGCATATATTAAGATAATCATATGGTTTCTGCTAGTTTTGTTGTTGATATGATCAATTATGATGATAGTTTTCCCAATATTGAACCAGCCTTCAGATAAATGCCCTACCTGGTCAAAGTTTATTATTCTCATTATAAGTTGCTACAATCTTTTTGCTAATATTTAATTTAAAAATTTTGCATTAAAATTCATTAGAGAAATTGGTCTATAATTTTCTTTCCCTGCTTTGACTCTTCCGGGTTTGGTATTAGTACCATATTCGTGTCATAAAAAGAATTTGGTAGGTCTTCTTCATCACCTGTTTTCCTAAAGAGTCTATAAAGCATGAGAATTAATTGTTCTTTAAATGTTTGATAGACTTCAAATGTAAAACCATCTGACCCCAAAGATTTTTTCCTAGGGAGTTCATTGATGGTTTGCTCAATTTCTTTATTTGAGTTGGGGTTATTTAGGTATTTTTTTTCCTCTTCTGTTAAGATGGGTAGTATATATTTTTGTAAATATTCATTCATTTCCCCCAAGATTGTCAAATTTATGGGCATACTATTATGCAAAATCATTCCTAATTATTGTTTTAATTTCCTCATCATTGGAGATGAATTCACCATTTTCATTTTTGATACTGATAATTTAGTTTTCTTCTCTTTTTTTTTGTCAAATTGACGAAAGGTTTATCAATTTTATTGTTTTTTCACAAAATCAACTATTCGTTTTATTAGTTTTTTTTCAATTTTATTAATCTCTCCTTTTGTTTTCAGTATTTCTAATTTGGTATTTAGTTGGGAATTATCAATTTGTTCTTTTTTCTAGCTTTTTCAGTTGCATGCCCAATTCATTGCTCTTCTTTTTTATCTATTTTGTTCATGTAAGCATTTAGAGATATAAACTTCCTCTAAGAACTGCTTTTGCTGCATCCCATAAGTTTTGGCATATTGTCTCATTATTGTTATTCTCTTGGATGAAGTTATTAAGTGTTTCTATCTTTTGTTCTTTGTCCCACTCATTCTTTAGGATTAGATTAGTTTCCAATTAATTTTTAATTTATCTTGCCATGGTCCTTTATTACAAATAATTTTTACTGCATCATGATCTGAAAAGGATGCATTTAATATTTCTGCCTTTCTGCACAGGATTGTGAAGTTTTATGCCCTAGTACATAGTCAAATTTTGAGAATGTGCCATGTACCACTGAGAAATGTATATTCCTTTTTATCCCCATTCAGTTTTCCCCAGATGTCGATCAAATCTGCCCTTTCTAAAATTCCATTCACCTACTTAACTTCTTTCTTGTTTATTTTGAGATTAGATTTATCAAGTTCAAGGAGGGGGAGGTTGTGGTCCCCCAGTAATAAAGCTTTGCTGTCCATTTCTTCCTGTTACTCCCTTTACTTCTCCCCTCAGAATCTGCATACTATTCTACTTGGTGCATATATGTTAAGTAATAATATAGCTTCATTGTCTGTGGTGCTTTTTAGCAGGATATAATGTCCTTACTCGTATATTTTAATTAGATCTATCTTTGCTTTTGCTTTGTCTGAGATTAGGATTTCTTCCCCCTGCTTTTTCTTTTACTTTAGCTAAAGCACAATATATTCTACTCCAGCCTTTTACCTTTACTCTGTGTGTATACTCATGTTTCAAATGTGTTTCTTGTAAACAACATATGTTAGCATTATGGTTTTTAATCCATTCTGCTATCCTTCTTTGTTTTATGGGAGAGTTCATTCCATTCACATTCACAGTTATGATTACTATCTTTGTCTTTTTCTCTATCCTGTTCTCCCCATTTATGCTTTTATTTCTCCTTTCTCCCTTCCCCATTCTCAAAAGAGTTTTGCTTTTGACTGCTGTGTTCCTCAGTTTACCCTCCTATTGATTAACATCCCATATCTTGTCTTTTTCCCCTTGCTACTTCTTCCCTCCCTTCTGACTCTCCCCCCCCCATTTTGCTTCCCCTTTCCCTTCATACTGCCTTAGGACAAGTTTGATTTCTATACTTATCACAGTATATTATTCCCCTCTTGAACCAAATCAGATGAGAGTAAAGATCAAATACTGCTTTTCTCCCTCTCTTCTTTCCCTCTACTATAACATGTTTTTGCCTCCTCATGTGATGTAATTTACCCTTTTCTACTATCTCCTTACCTCTTCTCTCAGAACCATCCCTCTACATCCTTTGATTATGTTTTTATCATTATATCAGTTATTTCATACTGACCCCCTCAGTCTACATATGTCCCTTTCAATTGTCTTAATACCTGTGCTATTCTCAAGATTGACATATATATATATATTATATACACATATATATATGCACACATATATATATATATATGTATATACCACATATAGAACAATATATTACTAAATAAGGATATAAACAATTTGCCCTTATTGATTAACAAGGTTTATCCCCCCCCATTTACCTTTTTATGTTTCTCTTGAGTTTTGTATTTGAAGATCAAATTGAGCTCTTGCATTTTTATCAAGAAGGTGTAGAATTTCCATATTTCATTGAATGTCTATCAGTTTCTTATGCCCAGCATTCTCCCAGATGGATTGCTGACTGAGTTCCTCAGATTCTAGTGGTTTGGTGTGGTCTGGTGCAGTTCTGTGCACTGGGTACTCTCCCAGCCTACAGATCTGTCCTGTTAACCATGCTGACTCTCCTGGTTTGGATATTTTCCCCACTCAGTCTACTAGTGGCTTCTAACTCCCTCAAATCTGCCCTAATTCACTTTTTGGAGGTAGCTGACAGAATTTATGAGAGAGTGCCAGTAAGATGTTGTTTTCATGCAGCCATCTTAGCTCTGCCCCTCTAGAGGGAGAAGAGATCCAGAATCTTAAGGAAGAAAATGACGCCTTGAAAATTAGAATTGGGCAACATCAAGCCAGTGAAATTATAAGAGATAAAGAAATAAGCAAAATATGAATAATGAAAAAGTAGAAGAGAAAGTGAAACATAAGAAAAACAAAAGACTTGGAGAATAGATCTAAAAGATAAAACATAAATATAATTGGACTAACTGAAAGTTATGGTAAAAAAGAATTTTGATACAATAATGCAAGAAATAATTAAAGAAAATTGTCCTGCAGCATTAGAACAAAGGAGCAAAGTAGAAATAGAAAAATTCAGAATAGGGAGTCAAGATGGTAGAGTAAGCAGTAAGTGGTTCTCACTCTCCTTTATTGAATTTGAGAAGCCCAGAAAACACTACCCCAGGAAAAGTCCTGGAATAGTGGAACCAGCAGAAAGATGTAGCGCAGCAGCTTTTTTTTAGCTCAAGAGGCTAGAGGGATTAACAAGAAAAGCCCCTCTTGCTGTTACTTAAGGGAACCAGAATAAGATGGAAGGCATCTAGGCAAGCTAGCAGCAAGCCCCAGCTCGGGTAAAACAGCAGCAGATCCTGAGGCCCAGGGTGGTGGAGCCAACAAACACCAACACCAGGAATACCTGCTCAGTGTGCCTTTGCGAAGCCGGGGGAATCAGCAGACACCAGAACAGAAAACCACCACTTGCAATGCAGCTGAGCATACTCTTGCTCTAATGCAGCCCCCACGGAAGAGGAGAGGGCCTGACAGCACCTCATCATGTGAGCATCAGTGTAACCCTGCAGAAATGCAGAAAGGCCTCATCTGGCCTCGGCATACACTAGCCACCACCACCAACTCCATCTCAGCACCAGGTAAGCTGCAGCATTATACAGCTGCCAGAACCCGAGGACCCAAAACACAAAGTCAGTTACCAGGCCTCTAGCTCCCAGCACAAGCATGGAATGGAGGCCCCTAGGCCCCAGAAGCAAAGATCAACATTAAAAGCCAGGAAAAAGACAAACAAAATGAGCAAAAAGGAACTTAGAAAAGCAAAGACCACAGATTTCTACTATGGGGATGGGGAGATCAAAACAGAAATGCAGAAGAGGATAGCACTGTCAATATACCCACATTGGAAACCTCAAAAGGAAATGTGAACTGGCCTCAGGGCCAAAAATCCTAATTGGAAGATGTTAAGAAGGATTTTAAAGGTCAAATTAGAGAGCTAGAAGAAAAATCGAAAATTCCTTTAAAATTACAATTGACAAAATGGAAAAAATAATCACTGAAGACAATAACTCCTTAAAAAGTAAAATTGGCCAAATGGAAAAGGCAGTACAAAAGCTCTAAAGCAAACAATTTGTTACAAATTAAAATTGGGCAAGTAATAGCTAATGACTCCATGAGACTTCAAGAATCATTAAAATAAAATCAAAAAAATGAAAAAAATAGAAGAAAATGTAAAATACTTCATTGAAAAAAAAAACTGACTTGTAAAAGATATCCAAGAGAGATGATTTAAGAATTATTGGTGTACCTAAAAGCCATGATGAAAAATACAAAAACAAAAACGAGCCTGGACAGCATCTTCCAAGAAATCAAGAAAAACTGCTCTGAGGTCCTAGAACCAGAAAGTAAAATAGTCATCCGAACAACCCACCAATAACCTCCTGAAAGAGATTTCAAATTATAAATGCCAAGGAATATTACAGCCAAATTCCAGAATTATCAGGGCAAAGAGAAAATACTGCAAACACATAGAAATAAACAATTCAAATATTGTGGAACTACAGTCAGGATCATGCAGGACCTTGCAGCTTCTAAATTAAAAAGATCAGAGAGCTTGGAATATGATATTCCATAAGATAAAGTAATGTGAATTATAACCAAGGATCAACTACCCAGCAAAACTGAGCATAATCTTTCAGTCAAGGAGATGAATATTAATGAAATAGGGGACTTCCAGACCTTCGAGATGGAAAGACCAGAGTTCAATGGAAAATTTGATCTTCAGACACAAGACTCAAGAGAGACATAAAAAGGTAAACAAGAAAGAAAAAAAAAAACATGTTATTCAATAATGGCAAACTGTTTATATTCCTACATGGAAAGATGATACTTGTAAAACTTGAGAATTGTAGTTTTATTATGGCATTTAAAAGGGATAGATAGAGATAGAAGGTGTGGACATAAATTACCTAATATGATGATAAAAAACCTAATTAAGGGGTGAAAAAGGGATTGTAATGGAAGAAGAGGAAGGGAGGAGGCAGAAAAAGAATGAAGAGGCAAAGAAAAACAGTACAATAGAAGGAAAAAAGGGGAAGATGAGCATTGTTTGAAATTTACTCATCTGATTTGGTTCAAGGAGGGGATAACATATAGTCAGAGAGGAAAGGGGGAAAAGGGGGTGATTAGAAGGGAGAGTAGAAGTAGAAATGGAAAAGAGAAAAAAATAGAGAGTGGGGCTGATAAAAGGGAGGGAAGATTGAGGGAGGCAATTGTCAAAAGTAAAAATCTTTTGAGGAAGGGAGAAAGGAGGAATAAAAGCAAAAACAGGCTGGGGGAGGGAATAGAATGGAAAGTAACAGAGAGTAATTATAACTATGAATGTAAATGGGATGAATTCTCACATAAAATAGAAGTGGATAGCAATTTAGACTAAAAGGCATAATACTATAATATGTTTTTTATAAGAAACATGTTTGAAACATGGAGATACACACAGGATAAATGTAAAGAGCTAGAGTACAATATATTGTGATTCAGCTGAAGTAAAAAAAAAAAATCAAGGTTACTAGTCCTAATGTCAGACAAAGCAAAAGCAAAAAATTAGGTCTAATTAAAAGACATAAGGAAGGAAACCATACCCTGATAAAGACACCATAGACAATGAAGTAATATCATTACTAAACATATATGTACCAAGTGGAAGAAATACAAGACAAAACTATACTAGTAGGGGACCTCGACCTCCCCCTATTTGAACTCGATTAATCTAACCTCAAAATAAAAAAAAAGAAAGAAGTTAGGGAGGTGAATAGAAATTTACGAAAGTTAGATATGGTAGACCTCTGGAGGAAATTGGGAACAGAAAGGAATGTACCTTTTTTCTCGGTGGTATACAGCACATACACTAACATTGACCATGTATTAAGGGCATAAAAACTTCACAATCCAGTGCAGAAAGGTGTAATTGTAATCAGGGCAGGATTTTTTTTTTTTTGCTGTTCTTCTCTTTTGGAATGTTAAGGCTATCCAGTACCTTTAATGCATCTGGCCTTTGTTTGAATGGGCCAGGTAAAACAGAATCTTTTGGTTTTGTAGTGTTTCTTGACACTATGTCAATTAGAAGTCATTGATTTGATAATATATTGCTGTGTATATGATATGGTGCTAGCCATTGAAGAACTTTCCCCCACCCTAAATGCTAAGTTGGCCCAAGCCCTCAGGGTAATGAACAGTGTATAAGAGCTCTAAGGTTGGCATTTTGCCTTTAGGGGTATACTCATTGAAAGAGTGTTGGTGACAAGATGCTGGGCAAGCCATTGAAACAGCACTGCCCCCAGCTTTGATAACTCAGATGTTGGTGCTTCTCTGGTAACTATGTATTGCTATAGATAGACTGGTTTGTGTTAGTTGATCTGTTTATAACGTATGCTTGAGATTTCTGTTTATTTTTGCTCTGAAGTTCAGGGTGCTGGCTTTTTCCTCTGAACTGAGTTAATGATATATGTATGTTTAATTAAAGTGAGATTATTAACCCCTTAAAGTTGCTTTCCTTACAAAAGCAGATCAAAGAACTGTGCCGGCCTCCATTCTGTGTGCTGGTGCTATTGCTCTTACAAAGCCATGACAGCTGCTAGCAACATTGTTTTTACAAAAGACAAAAATATTAAATGCATTCTTTTCAGATGATGATGCAATAAAATTATATGTAATAAAGGACCATGGAAAGATAGACTAAGATTAACTTGAAACTAAATAATCTAATCCTAAAGAATGAGTGGGTCAAATAGTTTATAAAAATAACAATCAATAATTTTCTTCAATAGAATTGCAATAATGAGACATACCAAAACTAATGGGATACAGTGAAAGTGGTTTTTAGGGGAAGTTTTACATCTCTGTATGCTTACAAGAATAAAAAAGATAAAGAGGAGCTCAATGAATTATGACTGAAACTGAAAATGAAAATAAAAAGACAAATTAAAAAATTCCTAATTAGATACAAAATTAGAAATACTGAAAACCAAAGGAGAGATTAATAAAATTGAAATTAATAAAATTACTGAATTAATAAATAAAAACTAAGGGCTGGTTTTTATGAAAAAAAAACATTAAAATATATGAATCTCTGGTTAATGTGATTAAAAAAAGAAATAAGAAAACCAAATTTCTAGTATCAAAAATTAAAAGTATGAATTTACCACCAATGAAGAGGAAATTAAAAGAATAATTAGGAACAATTTTGCCCCAACTCTATGCCAATAAATTTGACAGTCTTAGTGAAATGGATGAATGTTTACAAAAATAAAAATTTCCCAGATTAACAGAAGAGGAAGTAAAATACTTAAAAACCTCATCTTAGAAAAAGAAATTGAACAAGCCATCAATGAACTTCCTAGGAAAAAAAATCTCCAGGGCCAAATGAATCTGCAAGTGAATTCTCTGAATCATTTAAAGAATAATTCAATCCAATGGTATATAGAGTATTTGGGAAAACAGGCAAAGAAGGTGTCCTAAAACTTCTTTTTATGATACAAATACAGTAGATATCAAAATCAGAAAGAGTCAAAACAGAGAAAGAAATTTATAGACCAATTTCCCTAATGAACATAGATGCAAAAAATTTAAATAAAATACTAGCAAAAATATTTGAGAAACTTATCACCAGAATAATACACTTTGATCAGATAGGATTTATATGCAGGGCTGTTTCACTATTAGCAAAACTATCTGCATAATTGATCATATCAACAACAAAACTAGCAGAAACCATATGATTATCTCAATAGATGCAGAAGAAAAACCTTTTGACAAAATTAAAAGAAAATATTCCTATTAAAACACTATAGAACGTGGAAATTAATGGACTCTTCCTTAAAAGGATAACTAGCATGCACCTAGAGCCATCAGCAAGTATTATATTCAATAGGAACAAGCATTTCCAAGAAGAGCAGGGGTGAAACAAGGATGTCCATTACCACCACTACTAATCAATATAGTACTAGAACATTAGTTTTAGCAATAAGAAAAGAGAAAGAAACTGAAGGAATTAGAATAGGCAAAGAAGAAAATAAGTTATCATTTTCTGCAGATGATATGATGAGAATCCTAGGCAACAAAGTAAAAAAGAAAACTATGTGAAATAATAAACATCTTTAGAAAATTTGCAGTATATAAAATAAACCCACATAAATCACAGGCATCTCTATATAATACTAACATTGTGCAACAGCAAAGATAAAAAGGGAAATTCCATTTAAAGTTACTGTAGACATTATAAAATATTTGGGAGTCTACCTGCCAAAACAAACCCAGGAACTATATGAACACAACTGTATAACACTTTTCACACAAATAAAGTTATATCTAAATAACTGGAAAAACATTGTTGCTCTCCAGTAGGCAGAGTTAATATAATAAAAATGACAATTTTACCTAAATTATTTAAATTATTAATCACTTTAATTTACTTATGCACTGCCATACCAAACTACCAAAAATTGTTTTCTATAGCTAGAAAAAATAATAACAAAATTATTCTGGAAGAACAAAAGATTTAGAACATGAAGGGATTTAATGAAAAGAAATGCTAGGAAAGATGGCCTTGCTTTCCCAGCTCTTAAATTGTATTATACAATGGTAATCATCAAAACTACTTTGTACTGGCTAAGAAACAAAGTGGTAGATCAGTGGGATTGGTTAGATATGCAACACACAGTAATGAATGACTATAGTAATCTACTGTTTGATAAACCCAAAGACTTGAATATCTTGGGTAAGAACTCACTATTTAACAAAAACTGCTGGGAAACAGGACAAATAGTCTGGCATAAATGAGGCATGGACCAACATCTTACACCATATACCAAGATAAAATCAAAATGGGTAAAGAGTTTTATACAAGTAGATACTATAAGGAAATTAGGAGAGCAAGAATAGTTTACCTGTCAGGTTTATGGAGAAGAGAAGAATTTATGACCAACAAAATACAGATAACATTGTGAAATGTAAAATGGACAATTTTGATTACATTAAATTGAAAAGTTTTTTGCACAAAAAAGCTAATGGAACCATAATTAAATAGGAAACAGAAAGCTGGGAAACTATTTTTACAACTAGTGTCTCTTATAAAAGCCACATTTCTAAATTGTATAGAGAACTGAGTCAAATTTTTAAGAATACAAGTCATTCCCCAATTTATAAATAGTCAAAGGATATAGACAGTCAGTCTTCAGAGGAAGAAATTAAAACTATCTCTAGTCATATGAAAAAAATGCTCTAAATCATTTTTGATTAGAGAAATGGAAATCAAAACAACTATGAGGTGCTACATCACACCTATCACATTGGCTAACATGATGTTGCAACAATTTGGCTAGCAGCTGCTGTGGAGCTGAAACACTAATACAACCCCAACAACAAGAATGTTTCCAGCACAGGTTCTTTTGATCTGATTTACTAAGGAAAGCAATGTTAAGGGGTTAATAATCTTACTTTAATCCAGCATACAAATATCATTCACTTAGTTCAAGGGAAAAAGCTAGCACTCTGAACTTCAGAGCAAATATGAACAAATTACAAACATCAACAGACAGACCTTGTCTGATTCAAATCTCAATGCATAGTTACCAGGCTTTAACAAAGTCATAACATCCAGGTTTACAAGCTGGAGGACTCTTACCTACAGCTGCCTAGAGTCTTGTAGTAGGAAAGCCGAATTTATGATCTCAAAAAGGATCATATATATATATATATATGAATGGTTCGAAATCGCAAGGTATATAGAATTCTCTAAGCAGAAGGCATCAAAAAATTTATTCAGGGCCCACAGCGACAAATTAGTGAACCAACCTCCCCATTCCAATATTGTGGTCGCAAGCCTCCAGGCCCAGTAGGCCCGCCTCACAAGAGTAGCCAGGAGGCCACAGAAAAATAAGATGGCATAAATCATATTCACTGGCCTCAAGTCCTCGCTCGAAGTCCTGGGTCCACACAGGGGTCGGCTCTGCTTCAGCTTTTTTCAGCTGTAGTTTCTCGCCTCTCCTCACATCCAAGCCTCTGGCTCAACAACCAGAGACCAGAGACCAGAGACCCATTGGTTCCCGAGTTGGCCCCTCTTAAGTCATTAATCTATGCTCACACAGGTTTCACACCTGATAGGGCTTTGGGCCTGGGGCTTAGCACTTAACAGGTGAAAGTACTTTTACTCAAGGTATACAAAAGCCAAACTCCTCAAGGGCACCCCTTAAACTAAGTACTAAGGAGCCCATTTTGCATTACTGACACAAGTCTCCACATCAACATGCCTCCAAGAGTGAAGCTCCAACCAAATAACTCTGTTCTGTCTTTTTATACAGTGTTTGGATGTCATCAAATGTCATCTGAATGACCCAAACTTAGGTGATTACTATTGGCTCTGGTCTTAGCAACTCCTCTTAGGAGCCTGAGGGCTTCACACCCACATAGGCTTATCACCTAGTAGATAGGGGTTTGGGCCTGGGGCTTTGCACCTAGTAAGGCTCAATCAATGACACATAATTAATCATTCTAAAACAGTAAGAAAGTCCCAACTTAATTGCCAATACACATGACTAACAGGCAAATGATAAATGTTGGAGAAGATATGGGAACATTGGAGCACTAACCCATTGTTGGTGGAGTTGTGAACTGATCTATTTTGGAAAACAATTTGAAACTATGACCAAATGGCTATAAAATGTGCATATCCTTTGACCCAATAATTCCACTTCTAGGTCTACATCCTAAAGAGATCATAAAAATAGGAAAAGGACATACATTTTCAGAAATATGTATAGCAGTTCTTTTTGTGGTGGCCCAATATTGGAACTTGAGTGGATGCTCATCAGTTGGGGAATGGCTGAACAAATTATGTTATATGAGGGTGATGGAATACTATTGTTCCTTAAGAAATGAAATCCTGGAAATACTGTTATGGTAATTATGGTGGGACTTTTTCGTTTCCTCTTTTAGAATGCTAAGGTTATCAAGTAACTTTGACAAGTCTTGCCTTTCAAATGTAATGGCAAGCAAAGTGGACTTTTTGTTGTCTTTTGTTTCTTTGAGTGAATCAAGAGTATTTGACCTCCTTAAGAAAGTAAAAAGCCTATTTCACAGAGGTTTGAGTTCCAAGGTTGTGTTGCCCTCTGACCCTGAGAAAGGAATATAAGATCTGAGGTTGGCATTTTGTTTTGGTGCTCTCACTTACTGGAAGAATATTGTGTGATTTGACCAGATAAGACACTGTGTAGCTGCTGGAACCCCCTGCCTTTGAAAACCCAAATGTTGATGCCTCTTTCTCTGGTAACTGTGTAATTCTTTGGTCAAAGAGGTAGAGACATGTCTGTTGATCTCTGTGCATTATTTGCCCTGTTTATAGAATGTATGTTTTTAATTTCTGTTTGCATTTTCTCTGAAATTTGCATTTCCTTCTGAACTAAGTGGTGGTGTATGTATGTTTAATTAAAGTGAGATTGTTAACCCCCTAAAATTTCTTTCCTTAGAAAAGCAGATCAAAGAATCTGTGCTTGCAGCCCTTCTGTGTGCTCTTGTTGTTGGTCTTATGACCCCCATAGGAGCTGCTAGCAACATTGTTGTTACAAAAACTTACATGAATTGGTGCTGAGAGAAGTGATAAGAATGAGGAGAACATTGTACACAGTTACAGCCACTATGTCTGATGACTAATGTTGACAGACTTTGCTCTTCTCAGCCATTTAATGACAAGGCACCTCCAAAAGCCTCATGTTGGAAAATGCTATCCACATGCAGAAAAAGAATGGTGGCACCTGAATGCAAATCGAAGCATATTTTGCTCTTGCTGTTGTTTCTTCTTTCTTTCTTGTGATTTCAACAATCAGTTCTAATTCTTCTTTGCAATGAGACTAATGTATAAATGTGTATAATATTAATGTATTTATCTAGCCTATGTCAGATTGTACACTGTCTTGGGGAAGGGAATGGAAAGGGAGTGGGAGAAAATGCAGAACTCAAAATGTTATGGAAGTGAATGCTAAAAACTATAAGCAAATATACATACATACATACATACAGATAGATAGATAGATAGATAGATAGATAGATAGATAGATAGCTATGTATGTGGGTATATATATATGTACATACACATATACATGTACACATACACACATACACATATATTTAAGCTCATACCTAGGCTTGGGTGGAAAGTGATATGTCTCTTCATATGAAAGAAAGAATAGAGCGTGCTACATAAAAAATACAGAGATGTTGAAATTAACTTTATGTTCCATCTGTGTTCACAGTTGATGATTAGTTCCAGAAATATAATTGGATAAAAACAATTTTATTAATAATAATAGTTAAAAGAACTATTTTTGCCCTAAACATAAATATTAGTATCCTATTTCATAGTCAAACATGATTATTTGACCTAAAGGTTTTCTATAAAAGCTGTCTTTATTCATAAAATTACCATCTTAGGTCAGGTCATCATCACCCCTTATATGGCCCCAAAGTATCCTATTAGGTCTTCTTGACTTTATTTTAGAAGAAATCCATATGAATATTTAATTTACTAGCAGAAATAATAGGATTTATAAATCATAATAAGTTAAATTTATTGTGTCACCTCATGGGTTTACAGGGCTGTTTCTCAAGGAAAAAATACTGAATATTCTCCTTTATATTCTAATGTATTTTTATTTATTTTATTAAATATTTAAGAATTGCATGTTACATTTTTAACTGAATATTTTCCTTTTGTGACATTTTCCTCTACCCTCTTAAAAGGTTTGGTAAAACCCAACATGGCCAATCTACAGGTATTTCATAGGCACATAGATTAAGAACAAAACAAAACAAAACAAAATCCAGAAAGACTTTTGAGACTATTAAATCAAGTCCAATCAACTTATATATTAGAAAAATGAGGCATAGAGATGATACGTGATATGCCTTTGGTCACACATTTAGTATAAGTTCAGTCTTTATCTTCCTGTCTCTACATTTAATGTCCATATCTATAGGACTCTTTTCAAATACTTCTGCAAGTGAAAATAATTGATAAACAAACAAAAAAATCACTTAATGTTGACATTGATATGTGAAAAAATGAAACAAACAAAAAAATTCACAAACTTTGTTTAGCCTTTAATGCCACCCCAACCCACACCAAATTCTATCTACAGCCCACACATTTATAAACACTTTCAAACACTATTTTGTCACTTAATGTGATCAAATATAGACTCTAGATTCCTTGGTTTCTTCATAAATTCTCTTTTTTCTCATGTAGAACCTGCTGGACACAATCAAATATGCAAATTTGCGAAGACTTTAATATCAGAGCCCTAAAAATGTGATTATCATTTGGTGGGAATTGGCATAGAAAAAATTCTTTCCAAAATCTATGATAAACTGCTAGGCTGAATTAACATGGCTCATAAGGTTTGGAACACAGGCTTTATAAGTTCAAAAATTTTGAAACAAAATATTCTATCAACCTCCTTTTATAAGATAAATGCAGTCCTAATACCTAAACCAAGAAAACGTGAAGTATGAAAGGGGAGCTATACATAATGTATACATGTTTTCATTGTTGTACAGTTGTTTACAGTCATGTCCAATTCTTTTTTATTGGATTTGGAGTTTCCTTGGTAAAGATACTGGAATGGTTTGCCACTTCCTTCTCTAACTCAATTTATAATTAGCAAACTGAGGCAAATCAGGTTAAGTGACTTGCCAGAGTCACATGGCTAGTAAGTGTCTGAGGTCAGATTTCAACTCAGGAAGATGAGTCTTCCTGACTCCAGGCACAGTGCTCTATCTATGCTACCACCTAGTTGTCCATATGCACTAATATCATAAATGAATGTCAATTCAAAATTTTAAAAATAAAATCCTATCAAACAGACTATAGCAATTGATCTAGGAAATCATTTATTTTGATCAAGTAGGATTTATAGTGGGGATTCAAAAATGGTAGGAAAATCATTAACACAAACATATTAAAAATAAAAACATCCAAAACCACATGATACGAGTGAATAAAGAGAAAAGCATTAAAGAAAATTCAACTCATACATATAAAACTTTACAAAGTATATTTATAGAGATATTTTTTTCATATCACAAAAAATGTCTAACAAAAACTAAAACTAAGCTTTCTATGCTACTGACCTAGCTTTTACAAGAATTTAAAAAAGAATAATCTTCATATTGCTATTATTTGATACAAACCTAGAAAAAGTAGCAATAACAATGACATAAGAAAATAAACTTAAAAGAATCAAGATATGTAAAAATCGAATAAAGCTATCCCTATTTGTTAATGGTTTTCTTACAATATACAAGGAACTGGCTATAATGCTATTTGAGATAAATTTAGAAAAAATGTAGGTTACAACATAAAAGCACAAAATAAACGGCTTCTGCATATAACAACAAAACTGAAGAGATAATATTAGAAGGGGAAATCCAATTCAATATAATTTTACAATGTGTAAATTATCTTATAGTCAATCTACCAAAGCATACTCAAGACTTGAATTTATTTCATTACAAAATGATCCTTAAAGAAATAAAGAGCAAGTTCAATAGCTGGAGGAATATTCAGTGATTATGGCTGTACTGTTTTAATATAAAGGAAATGACAATTTTCAAACATTAATTTATAATTTTAATGAAATACAAATCAAATTATCAAGGAGTAATTTAAAGAGCTAAATAAATTAATAACAAAAATAATTTAATGTGTCAAAAGATCTGGAATTAACAAGGGAAACAATGACAAAAATGGAATAAGGAAGTAATATAACTTTTGTACCTCCAACTAATTTATAAAACAACAGGCACTAAATCCATTTGCAATTGGTTAAAAAAATTGTGATATTGATCAGTAGAGAAAGGATAATCAGAAACAAGGAAACTGAATAAGCAAGTGTTCGATAATACTCAAAATATTAATTTCTTAGTAATGATCTCTCTATTTGATAAAAACTGCTAGGAAGACTGGAAAGTAGCCTGGAGGAAGTTTGGATTAGACAAATATCTCACAACATATTCCATGATAAATTTAACACAGATAGTTAAGGTGAAAATTAATGATTATGCCATAAAAATTGAAGTGCATATAACTGTCACAGATGTATGTAGGAGATTAATTCCTAACAGAATAAGATATACAAACAAATATGAAAGGTAATCTTGGTAATTTTGATTATATGAATTTAAAAGTTTGCCGAAACAAAATTTCTCCATTTAGAATAAGGGAACTGGCTGAATGAGAGATATTTTATATCTCTCTATTTATCTATGTATCTACCTATATCACTTATAGAAATATATTAAATCAAAAGTAGGAATGTGGTTAAAATATATGATTTTATTATTTTCTCAAAATAAGAATTACAAATGATTAACAACCATATGAAAGAATGTTCTGAATCATCGATAAAATAAATGAAAATCTAAGCAGCCTCAATGCTTCAAGTGATATTCAGCAAATCAGTTGAGATGACAAAAAATGGAAATAATTTATTGAAAGGATTCTGGAAATATGGGACACATGAATTGTTGGTGGAATTTGTACAATTCTGTAAAGCAGTTTGGAGGGAGGGGCGAACACAAGATGGAGGGTTGAAAGCAGGGACTTGCTCCTCCAAACTCCTTCAAATACCTCTAAAAACTGAGTCCAAACAAATTCTAGAGCAGGAGAGCCCACTAAGAGACAGAGTAAGGCAGATTTCTAGCCCAAGACAACCTGGAATATTGACAGAAAGGGTCTGTTGCAGCAGTCTGGGAGAGGAGAGCAGTCTAGCAAGCAAGCTGCATCAGAACAGATCCAATCATAGCAAAGCCAGAGCATACCTTGGGGTATTGAATTACTGGCAGTAGTGGAGATTTCAAGACTTCTCAGCCCACAGAAGCCAGCCACACTTAGTAGGTGAGCAGAAGGGGTGGTCTGCCAAAAGTGGGTGATAGAGAAGTACAGTCCTATGCAAGGGCCAGCAAACAGCAAGCCCCAACTGCTGCTCCTGGGGCTATCAGACCATAGACAGAATGTTCGAAAGTCATCTATTTAAACTTTTCGGATCCAAGATGGCTGAGTAAGCAGCAAATTGCTCTCATCCTCCGTTATGGACTTTGAAAAACCCAGAGAACATTGTCCTAGGAAAAATCCTGGAATAATGGAGCCAAAAGGTAGAGCATTCTTTTATCTTGGAAGAGAGGATTAACAGGAAAGTGCCCTCTTGCTGTGGCTTAAGGGGGCCTTTACGGGCCAGGAGGCATTCCAGCAAGCCAGCAGCAAGCCTCACCTCAGTACAATAGCAGGAGATCCTGAGCACCAGGATGGAGGAGAAGGCAAGTGCCAAAACCACGCATACCCCAGCCACCACCACCAGCTCCAGCTCAGCACCTAGTAAACCACCAGATCACTAAAATATCCAGCTGCCAGCACCTGAGGCCTGAACACACACACAGAAAAACAACAACAACAAAAATAAAAACAGTAGCCAGGCCCCCTAGGACAGAGCATAAGAAGTCTAGGACAGTGCCCCCTAAGCTCCAGAAGCAGAAATAAAATTTAAAAGCAAGAAAAAAAGAGAAACAACATGAACGAGAGATACCAAAGAAAAAAATTGACCACAGAGAAGTATCTTAGCCACAAGGAAGATCAAAACACAAATTCAGGAGAGGACACTACTGTCAATATGCCCACATCTGAAACATCAAAGGGGAATATGAACTGCTCTCAAGCCCAAAAAGGCTGCTCAGATGACCTCAAGAAGGATTTAAAAAATCAAATAAGAGAAGTAGAAGAAAAATCGAACAATTCCTCTAAAACATAATTGAAAAAAAGTGAGGGGAAGTACACTGAAGAAAACAACTCTTTAAAAAGTAGAATTGGCCAAGTGGAAAAGGAAGTACAAAAGCTAACTGAAGAAAACAGGGGGGCGGAGCCAAGATGGCCGCATGAAAACAGCGTCTTGCCGGAGCTCTCTCACAAGTTCTGTTGGATTCCTATAAAAAAAGTGAATCTGAGCAGATTTGAGAGAGTTAGAAATTGCGAGCAGTCTGAGTGGGGCAAATTTCCCAGCCGGGAGAATCTGAAAGGCTGAAGGAACAAATCTGTAGGCTAGGAGAGCGCTGGGCATGTGGAGCTGCCCCAGACGGGACCAAAGCAGAAGCAGCTGGCCAGAAAACCCACGTGGGAGACAGGCTGGGAGAAAGCCGGGCACCTGAAATCAGCGTAGATCCCCAGGCCTCCCAACACAGGACAGCACTCTGTGGAAGCGACAAGAGGCAGCGCAATGGCACTGACTGTGAGATACCAGCTCCTGAGGGTTGCAGCTGAAAGGTTTCAAATGCTTCTTGAGCTTCCAGGAGACATAATGGCCAGGTAAACGTCTCTAATCCCTCCCCACCCCACCCAGAGAATTCCTCGGGGGAAAAAAAAAAGAACTCTGGAACAGAGGAGACAGAAGCGGGGCTTCAGTGATTGAGTAGTTGGAGTACCTGAGTACAAGAGGGGCAGAGCCAGGAGGGGTCAACACCAGGAGCCCAGACTTACTCTTGCTCCCACAGGGGAAGTGCCAGACACTCAGCTTGAGCAACAAAGTGCTGAGACCATTGCTGAAGAGCAACGGTACTGGAAAACAACCCCAGGGGAAAAGATTTCGGGCAGCCAGACCCTCTCCCCCACACCTCAGGAAACTGAAGGCTATAATTCACCAAGCCAACAAAGAGACTCACACTCCCCAGAGTAAGAAAGTTGGGACAGTGAGCCCTGAGCCCCAAAAGCAGAAATTTTCAGTAAAGCCAGTAAAAGGCTAACCAAGATGAAGAACACAAAAAAACTGAGGACCATTGATTCCTTTTATGGAGACAGGCAGGATCAAAATACCAATTTGGAAGAGGATAACAATGACACTATATCCACATCTAATACCTCAAAAGGTAATGTGAACTGGTCTCAAGCCCAAAAAGCATTTCTGGAAGAGTTAAAGGAGAATTTTATAAACCAAATTAGGGAGACAAAAGAAAAAATGGAAAAAAAATGGAAAAAATGGAAAAAAAATCCGCTGATGAAATCAAGTCCCTTAAGAAAAAGATTGCTGAAATGGCTATGGAGATTCAGAATCTAAATAGACA
>CM053624.1:233254327-233269391 GCA_028646595.1 Phalanger gymnotis | reverse complement strand
ACATTATACACAACCACAGATATATTGATTCTGTGATGACTAACCCTGACAGATTTTGCTCTTCTCAGCAACACAATATGCAGAGACAGCTCCAAAGGACTCATGATGGAGAGGGCTATCTGCATCCAGAGAAAGAATTATGAAGTATAAATGCAAATCGAGGCACACTTCATTGTCGCCTTTTTCCCCTCCACTTTTTTTTTCTTCTCTCTTTTGTATTTGTTGCTGGGTCCTGTTTTTTTTTGTTTGATTTTGTTTTGTCTTTCTCACGAGTCATGAGAAAATGTATAAATTAATTCAATGCCTAGTCATACCTGGAAGTTATATGAGACTCCATGCCTTCTTGGGGAGGGAGGGAAGAAAATCTAGAACCCAAAATTATGTAGAACTGTTTGTTGCAATCTAAAAAAAAAAAAGAAAACTATGTTAAAAATTTGAATTGGCAACTGGAAGCTAATGAATATAAGAGACATTAAGAATCAGACAAACAAAATCAAAAGAGTGAAAAAAATAGAAGAATATGTAAAATCCCTTATTGGAAAAACAACAGACCTGGAAAATAGATCCGAGACATAATTTAAGAATTATCTGTCAACCTGAGGACCAGGATGAGAAAAGAGCCTAAGAAGCGTTTTTCTAGAAATCATCATGGAAAAGTGCTCTGAGGTCCTAGAACCAGAAGGTAAAATATTAATCAAAAGAATCCCCTGATTATGTCCTGAAATGGATCCCAAATTGAAAATGCCAAGGAATATTGTAGCCAAATTCCAGAATTATCAGATAAAGGAGCAAGCATCCAGAAAGAAACAATTCAAATATAGTGGAACCACAGTTGGGATTATGCAAGACCTTGAGGATTCTACATTAAATGATCAGAAGAATTGGAATATGATTTTCTATAAGGCAAAGGAACTGAGATTAGAAGCAAGGATCAAATACACAGTGAAATTGAGCATAATATTTCAGAGGAGGAAATAAATATTCAATGAAATAGGAGAATTCCAGACTTTCCTGATAAAAATACCAGAACTCAATGGAAAATTTGATCTTCAAATACAAAATTCAAGAAATGAATAAAAAGATAATCAGGAAAAGAAAACAAAAACAAAATATGTTATTCAATATGGACAAAGTGTTTACATCCCTGCGTGGAAAGATGATACTTATAACTCTTGAGAATTTTATCTTTATTACATCATCTTGAAGGGAAATACAAATACAGAGGGGGAGGTTTTAAGTTGATTTTGATATGATGACAAAAATAAGCATTGAAAAAAGATTGTAATGAAGAAGAAAAAAAGAGGAGGCAGAAAAGGGTAAATTATATCACATGAAGATGCACAAAGACATATGACAAGAGAGGGAAAGAAGGGAGGGAGATGAGCATTGTTTGAACTTTACTCACACAGAATTTGACTGAAGAAGGGAATAACATACAAAGTTAGTTATAGAATTCTAACTTACCCTATACACAGTTGGAAGGGAAAGGGGAACAAAAAAGGAGGGAGGAATAGAAAGGAGGGGGAAAATTATTATGGGAAAAGTAAAGAAAAAAAAAGGGTGACTGACAGAAGGGAGGGCAGACTGAAGGAGGTGGTTGTCAAAAGCAAAACTCCAGTGAGGAGGTGTAATATCAATTAATTTGGGTGTCTTTGATTGAGCCTTACTAGGTGCTAACCCCAGGTCCCAAACCCCTATCTATTAGGTGCTAAGCCTATGTGGGTGTGAATTGGTAACTAAAGTGGGGCTCCACATGGGGCCAATGAAGGGAGGTGCTAACTCCAGAGCCAGTAAAAGGCTAAGTTCTGGTCTATCAACTGACATTTGATTATGTCTGAAACTGTATAAAAAGAGAGAACAGAGTTATTTGCTTAATGTTCTCACTCCTGGAGGTGAAGGACTCTGGGCAGCCACACGAAGGGCCTTCAGGCTGAACTCAGATGTTGATGGTTTTCTTGGTAACTATGGATTGTATTGGGTCTGTTTGTAATTTGATTGTATTTGCTCTGATGTTCAGGGTGCTGGCTTTTTCCCCTGAACTAAATGGATCATATTTGTATGCTGGATTAAATTGAGATTGTTAACCCCTTAATGTTGCTTTCCTTAGTGAAGCAGATCAAAAGAACCTGGGCTTAAAGCATTCTGTGACCTGGTTGTTGTTGGTTTTACATGCCCTCCCCACCCCCCACCATAGCAGCTGCTAGCCGGATTGTTGAAACAGGAGAGAATGGGAGAATGGAGAAAGAAAAACATAAATGGTGGTGGGGGTTGGGGGGGAATGGGATTCAGAGAAAGACAAAGATAGCAATTATAACTGTGAAAATGAATGGAATGAACTCTCCCATAAAATGGAAGCAGATAGCAGAATGGATTAAAAATCATAAACCTATGATATGTTGCTTACAAGAATTGCATTTGAAACATATAGATATATACAAGGTAAAGGTAAAAGGCTAGAGTAGAATATATTATGCTTCATCTGAAGTTACAAAAAGCAAGGACAGCAATACTGATCTCAGACAAAGAAAAAGCAAAAATAGATTTAATTAAATGAGATAAGATAGGAAACTATAT
This sequence comes from Phalanger gymnotis, assembly GCA_028646595.1. NCBI lineage: Eukaryota > Metazoa > Chordata > Mammalia > Diprotodontia > Phalangeridae > Phalanger > Phalanger gymnotis. The sequence continues at coordinate 233,266,817 of CM053624.1, read as the reverse complement.
CCTGCTTAAAGGCAGACAATTAAGACATAGACAATTAAGTAATATCAATACTAAACATATATGCACCAAGTGATATAGCCTCCAAATTCATAGAAATGAAGTTAAGGAATGTAGAGGAAGAAAAAGACAGCAAATCTATACTAGTGGGGGACCTCAAGCTCCCCCTCTCCAAAGCCGATAAATCTGACCACAAAATAAAGAGGAAAGAAGTTAAAGAAGTGAATAGAATATTTTAAAAAGTTCCATATGGTAGGCCTCAGGAGAAAATTGAATGGGGACAGAAAGCACTATACATTTTCTTCTGAAGTATGTGACACCTACACAAAAATTGACCATGTACTAGGGCATAAAAACCTCACAATCCAATGCAGAAAGGCAAAAATATTAAATGAAGCTTTTAAGATCATGATGCAACAAAAGTTATATGTAATAAAGTAGCATGGAGAGCTAGACTGAAAATCAATTAGAAACTAAATAATCTAATCACATAGAATGAATGGGTCGAACAGCAAATCATAGAAACAATCAGTAACTCATGGAAGAGAATGACAATAATGAGACAACATACCAAAAGTTATGCAATTAGCCAAAGAGATTCTTAGGGAAAATTTTATATCCGTAAATGCTTACATGAATAAAATAGAGAAGGAGATCAATGAATTGGGTATGCCACTAAAAAAGGTAGAAAAAAAAACCAACTAAAAATCCCCAATTAAATAGCAAATTAAAAATACTGAAAACAAAGGAGAGGTTAATAAAAATGAAATTGAGAAAGCTGTTAAAGATATTGAACCAATTAAAAGCTGGCTTTATGAAAAAAATAAAATAGATATATCTTAGGTTATTTTGATTAAAAAAAAGGAAAAAATAAAATTACCAGTATCAAAAATGAGAAGGGTGAATTTGCCACCAATGAAGAGGAAATTAAAACAATAATTAAGAGCTATTTTGCCTAACTTTATGCCAAAATATTTGACAATCTTAGCGAAATGGATATTTACAAAAAAATTTATTGTCCAGATTAAAAGAAGAGGGTGTAAAATACGTAAATAATCACATCATCTCAGAAAGTGAAATTGAAAAAGGCATCAATGAACTCCTTAGGCAAAAATCTTCAGGGTTAGATGGATTTACAAATGAATTCTATCAAACATTTAAAGAACAACCAATTTCAATAGACTATTTGGGGAAATTGGTGGAGTCCTACTAAATTCTTTTTATGATAAAAATATGACACTGATACCTAAACCAGGAAGAGTCAAAACAGAGAAAGAAAATTATAGACCACTTTCCTTATTGAATATAAATGCAAAAATTTTAAATAAAAATATTAGCAAAAAGATTTCTTATCTTTTTATCTTAGCAACTTATCATCAGAATAGTATACTATGACCAAGTAGGATTTATACTAGGAATGCAGAATTGGTTCAGGAAAACTATCAGCATAATTGATCATATCAACAAAACTAACATAAACCATGTGATTATCTCAGAAGAGGCAAAAGAAACAGTTGACAAAATACAATACCCATTCCTATTAAAAACAAAAGTAAGCATAGGAAAAAATGGAGGCTTCCTTGAAATAAGTGACATCTGTCTAAAACTATCAGAAAGTATTATATGTTATGGGAATTACCTAGAAGCATTTCCAATAAGATTAGGGGTGAAACAAGGAGGTCCATTATCAGCCCTGCTGTTCAATATGGTACTAGCAACATTAGCTTTAGCAATGAGAGAAGAAATAGAAATTGATGGAATTAGAATAGGCAAAGAAGAAGCTTTCACAAAGCTATCACTCTTTGCAAATGATATGATCCTATCCTTAGAGAATCCAGGTAAAACCTACTTGAAATAATAAATAATTTTAGCAAAGTTTTAGGATATAAAATAAACGTACATAAATTCTTGACATTTCTCTATGTTACTAACAAAGCCCAAGAGCAAGAAATAGAGAAATTTCATTTAAAGTTGCTGCAGACATTATAAAATATTCAGCAGTCTACCTGCCAAAACAAACACAGGAACTATGTGAACATGATTACAAATCATTTTTTCACACAATTAAAGTCAGATTTACATAAATGGAAAAGCATCAGTTGTTCATGGGTAGGCTGAGCTAATATGACAAAATGACAATTCTACCTAAATCAAGTTACTTATTCAGTGCCATACTAATCAAGCTACAAAAAAGCTAGAAAAAATAATAACAAAACTCATCTGGAAGAAAACAGTCTAGAATATCAAGGGAATTAATGAAAAGAAATGCTATGGAAGGTGGTCTAGCCATACCAGATCTTAAACTGTATTATAAGTCAGAAATCATCAAAACAACATATTACTGGCTAAGAAATGGGAATAAGTTAGGTACAGAAGATGCAGTAGTCAATGGCTAATCTATTCTTTGATAAACCCAAAGAGGCCAGCTTCTGGGATAAGAACTTACTATTTGACAAAATCTACTGGGAAAACTGAAAAATAGTGTGGTAGAAACTGGGCATAGACCAGTATCTTACACTGTATATCAAAATAAAGTCACAGTGGGTACACTATTTTAATATAAAGGCTGATACTGCATGCAAACTCTTAGAGCAAGGAATAGTTTACTTGTTAGATTTATGGAAAACAGAAGAATTTATGACCAAACAAGAGATAGAGAATATTATTAAATGGCAACTGTATTTTCATTACATTAAATTGAATAGATTTTTCACAAACAAAGCCAATGCAACCAAAATTAGGAGGGAAACAGAAAACTTGGAAATAATTTTTACAACCAATGTCTGTTATAAAGACCTCATTTCTAAAATATATAGACAGCTGAGTCAAATTTATAATGATACAGTTCATTCTCCAAGTCATAGCTGGTCAAAGGATATGAATATTCAGTTTTCAGATAAAGAACTTGATGCTATCTATAGCTATGAAAAAAATGATGTAAATTACTATTGATTAGAGAAATGCAAATCAAAACAGCTCTGAAATACCCCATCACACATATCATATTGGCTTACATGACAAAATAGGAAAATTATAAATGCTGGATATGATGTGAGAAGATTGGAATACTAATTCATTGTTGGTGGAGTTATGAACTGATCCAACTATTCTGGAAAGCAATTTGGATCTAAGCCCAAAGACCTATAAAAATGTGCATATATGAATTTGTGGAGAATGAAGTGAACAGAACCAAATCAGTATTTTATAGGGACAATATGACAAAACAAACAATTTTGAAATAATTAGGAACTCTGCTCAGTGTAATGACCACCTATGATTGCAGAGGACTAATGATGAAATATGCTACCCATTTTCTCATATAGAGGTACAGAACACAGAGTATCTATTTATCTGTCTATCTATACACAGACAACATATACACATGTAAGACACACAAATACTATATAAATATATTTGCCATGGCCAGTGCAGAAATTTATTTTGGCAAACCCAATGTTTTTGTAAAGGCATTTTTGTTTTTCTTTTATTCTCAATTGTATGTAAGGATTTGGTGTTGGAGGAAGAGAAGGTGAATTTTTTTTCTGATTGAAAATAAAATCTAATTTAAAAACACAAATGTGATCAAAAACTTAAAGGTATCATCATCATCATAGTCATTGTCATCCTCAAAAAACAAACGGAAAAGCAAATTTCTACTTCTCATACCAACATTATTCAGTTTTCCATGTGATGTATCAATACTTTGAATAGCCAGCATATACAGTGGAAATTACTACACATCTCTGCAGGCCTGTTTGTTATCTCTTACTTCTTAGGGCTTTACACTTTCCATTTTCTGGTTTATATCCTTGGTGATATTGCATTTTTTTCTTTAGACTTGAGAAAAATTCACCATGGTCCATTTTTAGAATCAAAAAGCTTGCCAAGAAGAATATTACAATTTCAATCAGTATCTTTGGTCAGGGTGAAAGATGAATATTAGCTTTTAAAATTGAAACTTTTGTATTGTCTTTTGTTGGCAATGAGATTAATGTTATTATGTACAATTTTCCATTACCAATGGCACAGTCAATGATCCCAAAGGATACAGAAAACCTCTTTATCCACATCCATTAGTGCTATGCTATGCCCTATATGTCCCTTTCTTAGATTGCCTCTAATTTAATTTTACTGTTGACAATTGTTTATTAAGCCAACTCTCTACTTAAAAAAAAACCTTTTTAACCTTCACAGAAGGCTCCACTTGTAGCTAAATATTATGTCCATGAAAATTACAGATTTCCTTTCTGTAAGAATTTACATAATTCTTGGGGATGATGGCTTGCTTTGTTTTTAAATAGTCAAAAGAGGTTTTTTTTAACATGTTGAATTTTAAGGACATAAATTCTTTAAAATAATATTTAGAATAGTTTTTTAACTTAATTCAAATACATGCCTACTTATTTTTCTATGTGGCCTGATTTCTCCTCTTTTACTATCAATTATGATTTATTATTCCTAGACGATCTTATGTTATCTCTTATTATTGTCTCAAATACTGACCTGATTTTGTCTAAGTTTAAGTACTGAAGGATATAATCAAGATTATACAATGCATGAAAAATATAATGAAATTTATATTATTCATTTTAGATGAGATACTGTTGTTTAAGTAATAGAATTATTAACAATAGAATTCAGATGTCTAAACTCATATTTGTTTTTTTGTTTAGCACCTGGCATTTTTTTTATCCTAACAATTTGCTGAAGTATGGTTTGGGGCACTCCATAGCCTTTCTTAAATGTTCAAAGTCCCAGCTACTTCACATGGCATTAAAAGCCTTCCACGATCTGGCACCAACCCACTTTTCTAATATTATTTCCCACTATTCATTTTCATGAATTCTCTAATCTGTATGTTCTTATCTATTCAAAACAGTCTTGTGGGCCTTTGCGCCTTTACTACCATCATCATCCTTCTCTTATGTGTGTTGTTGTTCTCATCACCCTTCTTAACATTCTTCCTCTGTATTTCCTTTTATCTGCCATATCTATGGTAAACTGTAGGATTCTACAAGCATCATATCAGAGAAATCTTGCATTACCTGAAACACCTTGCATGGACATGCACATAGCAGGCATTAAAGAAATGTTTTTAAGTGAGTTTTTGTATACCTAATAGATTTTGCATTTTTGATTTTTTGATAGAAAATAATTCTATTGGGAAAGACTATATTCTGAAAGATTCTATAAGTTAAATACATAAAAAGAAAATCTCTGTTTTATATCGGTAGGGTAAACAACCAGTAACTCCATTTAGCTTGACCAGCTTGACTTTTATTGGATATTCCCATTCACTTATTTAATAAGGAGACAATAATGGAACAACTCTTTAGTTAATTTTCCAGTTCCCATTCCTCCTATGCTATGCATGTCTTCAAGGAAAGGAAGAAAGGGAAGTAGGGCAAAAAAGATTGCATTTACTTTCAAGGAGCCTACATTCTATTGGAGACCACAATACTTAAATGGCAGTTGGAAATGGGGAGGGTGCTGAGGAGGAGATAGAAAATCTCTGGAGGGTGAAGAGTAGAAGTAGGTGAGAATGGCCTGGTCACTTCATAATATGGGACAATAACTTACCACCAGAAGAGAAAGATGTAGAGTGAGCACATCTCTGCAAGGAGAAGGCTGCTGACAACGCTGATGTCAGATCAGTTGATAACCCAAGCCATGAGTTCTCTTAGTCCTATCATATTGACACTATAGTTATACTAGTATATCTGAAACATGAAAATGCTCTTTTAGTGATAGGGTGAAGTATCAGAATAAGTCCTTGTCATACAAGAATTGTACAAAGCTCCACCACATGACACCAGAAAAAATTTTTCAAAATGATGTGTAGATGCTGATATCCTAACCTCCCTCTCCCATTTTTTTCTCCGTAGGAGGCCTATAAAATGTAGCAATATTTATCCCTTGCCTCAGAAACTCACCAAATTTCATGAAGATTGGACATCCTATCAAAACTCATGGCACTGGTAGCCATACTTTCTCATCTCCTTAAATATTTCAGTAGTAATAACCACATATAACACCTCAGTGCAACCTAACTGTGAGTGCATTCTTGATATCTGCCACCTCAATACTGGAACAGCTACACTTAATTTCATTACAACTGCTGGTAATGGTATTGACTATTTTTCTAATCGTGCCATGTGACTCATGGCTCAGGGTTAAAGTAAAGGGCCAGATTTTCCACAAAGAGGCCCCGGAGTCAAACAGACCCAAATGTATGTTGCGGACATTTGATCCCTAAAAGATGGAATCAGGTTTTTCTGGAATTCTCTCTTTTTGTCTTAACTCTCGAGTTGCAGAGAAAACAAGTTTCCTGTCGCCTGTGATCATCTCCTCCAATAATTTGTTAGAGGATTTGCTAGACAACCAGCTCCCAATCTATCAAATTTATGGTTACCGATGGAGTTAGAAAGGTCCATTCCTCAGGATGACCTGGACTCAGGGAAAGAAAAGCAAAACAGAGAAGTATCCATGGACTTGAGGTTCAATCTTGGGTCCACCTAGGAAAGTACGTATTCTTAATACCATGTGTCTACAGTTGTCATTGATGCTGGGACTGAAGTGAGTTTTGGCATGAAGGGGAGAAGGGGCAGAAATACTCTATCTCCCCCATCCCTCACTAGAAATCTATGGAGGAAGTAGCATTCTCTGTGTCACAACAAAGAGACTGCCTCAAAAGAGAGGAAAAAAAAATCATTCTTCCTAAATATCTCTTATATACTGCTGGGGTGGGTGGCTATTCCAGGCTCTCGACAATCATCTTTCACATAACCACTTAGTCACAGAGGTACAGGGGAAAAAACCTGGAGCTACTGGTAGTTAGTTCATGCACTTTATAAGGGGTCAGCCAATTAGCAAAACTATTTATTACTGGCTAAGAAACAGAGTGGTGAAACAATGGAGTAGATTAGGTTCTCAGGATGCAGTAGTAAATGACTATAGTAATCAGTTTGACAAACCTCTAAGACTCCAGCTTCTGGGATAAGAATTCACTATTTGGCCAAAAGTACTGGATAAATTGGAAAATACTATGGCAGATACTAGGCTTAGACCAACATCTCACACCCTGTCCCAATATAAGGTCAAAATGGGTACATGAGTTAGACATAAAGGGTAATGTCCTAAGCAAATTAGGAGAGACAGGAATAGTTTACCTGTCAGATCTATGGAGAAGAGGAGAATTTATGACCAAGCAAGAGATAAAGAACCTTATGAAATACAAAATGAATAATTTTGATTACATTAAATTAATTTTTTTTGTACAAAGTCTATACAGCCAAGATTAGATCCAAAGGAGAAATCCAGGAGACTTTTTTCTTGCCTGTGTTTCTGATAAAGGCTTCATTTCTCAAATATATAGAGAACTGAGTCAATATTTATTAGACTGCAAGTCATTCCCCAGTTGACAAAATGGTCACAGGCAGTTTTCAGATGACGAAATTAAAGTTATCTATAATCATATGAAAAAGTGCTCTATCACTATTGATTAGAAGAAATGCAAATTGAAACAACTCTGAAGTACCACCTCACATGTATCAGATTGGCTAATATGATAGAAAAAGAAATGATAAATATTGGAGAGGATGTAGGAAAATTAGAACACTAATGCATCGTTGGTGGAGCTGTGAACTGATTCAACCATTCCAGAGAACAATTTGTAGCTATGTTCAAAGAGCTATAAAACTATACATATCCTTTGATAATGTAATACCACTAATAGGTCTCTATTCCACAGAGATCATAAAAAAGAGGGAAAGACCCACATGTACAAACATATTCATAGCAGCTCATTTTCTGGTGGCAAAGAATTGGAAATTGAGGGGATTCCCATTAGTTGGGAATTAGCTGAACAAGTGCATAAATGTAATGGAATACTATAAGAAATGATGGTCAGATAGACTTCTGAAAAACCTGGAAATACTTACGTGAACTGATGCGGAGGGAAGTATGCAGAACCAGGAGAACATTGTTCACAGTAACAGCAACATTGTGTGATGACCATGTGACAGACTTAGTAGTTTTCATGAATAGAATGATCCAAGACAGTTCCAAGAGAATTGTGGTGAAAATTGCTATCCACAATTATTAGAAAGAACTATGGAGTCTGAATGAAGATCAACACATAGTACTTTCACTTTTTCAGTTTTTGTTTTGTTTCTCATAATTTTACCCTTTTATTTTGATTCCATTTCACAAAATGGCCAAAATGAAAATATATTTAACATGGTTGTACATGCGTAACCCCCCCAAAAGGAGAAGATGGAGCCAGCTCCATCATCCTTCCCCACCTCCCACTCCCATAATATTCCAGGAAGCATGGTGCATCAGATAATATTAGGAAGGCTCATCTTCAATTGTACCTTGCTAGTTTCATGATCCTGATTAAATCAATTAATCAACAAGAATTCATCATGCTTTTATTATGTGCTTGGTCCTGTGGTTGTGGAGATGAAATTATCTAAAGTACTATAAATAAGGAATATCAATAAGGTAATTATTGTTGAATCATAGAGGGATTATCAGACAGGAGTGAAAATGGCCATTTTGTGAAGGATTTTAAAAATAGAGGATTGAAGACAATTATTCTGGAGGTAATAGGTAGCCAATGAAGTTTATTGAGTAAGTGATGGCATGGTCAGAGCATGTAATATCCTAGGACTTATCTTTTGGGTTGTGATCAACAGTTAGCAAAAGAAGATTTTGCACAGGAAGAAACTGAGACTAATGAAATAACAGATACTTCTACTTAATCTGCTTGTTAGAACAAATGTTTGTGTGTGTGTGTGTGTGTGTATTTAATTGTAAAGGCAATTAGCTGCTTAAACTCAAAGGGGAGTATTGGGGAAAGGGACAAGGGAAAGGTTTTCTTTCATTCTCAATGACAGCAAAGTTTTTAACTTCTCTGATATGAATAGGACAGCTGGAATCTTTTGATTCTTATCAGGTCTGATTTATTGAATAATGACACTTGCAGGATAATGGAGCTATGCCTTCATAACACAAACTTACAGGAGAATTTCATTAATCCTCTTCACTAGATACTTTATTCCAGAGGTCATTGTGCTTTTTTTTTCAGTCTCCAAGGCACTGAGGGCCTATTAAGTATCAAGTATAAAACATAGTCAGGGAAAAGAGGAGGAAATGCCAAAGGGGTAAAAAAAAGTGGAATGAGGAAGAAAATAATGGAATATAGAAAGCAATATAGAAAAAAGAGAAAAAAAGAAGAAAGAGATGGAGGAGAGAAATGTTAGAGAGGAATCTGAAATGCCTCTGCCCTCTGTGCTGTAAAGTTATGTCTGCTTTAGGATGTAATGTCTCTGTGTCTGTGAATCCCAAACTCATACAAACAAAAAAATATAGTAGCAAACTAATGCTACTTCATTCATTTGTTTCTGCCAATAAAACGTTATATTAAAATAGGTAATGTCGGCATATTATTTTAAAGTATAAAGCATGTAACTCCAAAATATAGACTTCAGTATGAATTCAATATTTTGGTTAAAATGTTTTCAGAGGGATACCGTTATTCTGTCTTCTTCAAAGATGACCACAGTCAACTTAGTTCCTTTCTTTGTATTTCTTTCTCTTTTAAACAGCAAACATTTTTGTCTCTTTAATATCTTTTGGTGTATATTTCTCTTTCTTTTGTGCAAACTGCTCTTCTGACCTAACATAATTGTCCTTTGAGCTGTATCCCAAAGAGATCATATGAGGGGGAAAAAGACCCATATGTACAAAAATATTTATAGCAGCCCTTTTTGTTGTGGCAAAGAATTAGAAATCAAGGAGATGCTCATCAGTTGGGGAATGGCTAAACAAATTGTCGTATATGAATATAATGGAATACTATTGTGTTATAAGAAATGAGGAGCTGATGGATTTCATAAGAATCTGGAGAGTCTTATATGATCTGTTGATGAGTTAAGGGAGCAAAACCAGGAGAATATTGTACATAACCACAGACATATTGCTTCTGTGATGACTAACTTTGATAGACTTGGCTCTTCTCAACAATGCAAGGTTCTAAGCTCCAAAAGACTCATGATGGAAAAGGCTATCTACATTCAGATAAAGAATTATGGAATCTGAATGCAGATTGAAGCAAACTATTTCCTGTCTTTTTATTTTATTTTATTTTATTTTACTTTTGGTTTTGTTACATCTTATGGTTCATTTCATGGGTTCTAATTCTTCTTTACAATTTGATTATTGGGAAAAGAAGTTTAATGTGCAAGTATATGTAGAACCTCTATCAGATTACATGCCATCTAGGTGGGGGGAGGAAAGAGGAGGGGAGAAAATTTGAGACTTAAAAACTCATGGAACTGAGTGTTGTAAACTAAAAAAAAAATCAATTAATTAATAATAAAAAAGAATTGTCCCTTGAGACTTAAATCTAACACTTAAAGAAGGAATAGCAATCACTGGGGTCTTTAGAATTGGCCTATGTTCAAATTTGCTCAGGTTTTACCTCTTTTTTTTCAAAACATGGAGTATTATACCAACCAATGTTCCCATGATCACTTTAGTTAGTTCCTGCACTACTTTGCTAATGAAAGATTCTTGAAGAAAGCAATCCTATTATGGCTATAGTGCACATATAGCAAACATTTATGTAGCTTTATGTAGTTTTTCAAAGTACTTAACAAATATTATCTCATTTGGTCTCATACTAGCCTCGGATCTCCATATTGTAGATGAGAAAATTGAGAAATAGAAGGGCTAAGTGACTAGCTCAAGAATATACAGGTCCTGGGGCAGCTAAGTGGCAAAGTGAGTAGAGCACCAGCCCTGAAGTTAGGAGGATCGGAGTTCAAATCTGGTGTCTGACACTTGACACACGTACTAGCTGTGTCACCTTGGGCAAGTCACTTAGCCCCAATTGCCCTGCCCCCTGCAAAAAAAGAAGAATATACAGGTCCTAAGTAACAAAACCAGGATTATGAACTCATGACCTCTGACTCTAAATACAGAATGCTTTCTACTATACTGTACTGTCAACCCTAATTTCTCATATAAGAAACCTAAATAAAGTATTTTTATCTTTCTCTGTTTTTATCCAAATGTACACATATTGTAGGCACACACATATGTATATATGTATACATATACATACATTTTTAATTCAAGAAAATTTCACGTAGACATTTAAATATAACATCTTCAAGGATTCTTCAGGAAAACTCTATTTTTTGCTAGTTTTTCCAATTGCTAGAAAATCTTTTCATTTATTTTTGTAAATAAGAGCATAATCCTGCCCAGTCTCTTAGGTTTTATGAATAGATATTATCAATACACTGGATAGATGGGTTATTTCTGAATAAATTACAGATGTTTCTTCTTTTACTCAGAAATGGAATATTAACTCTTTCCATATACACATATGCATGCCCTTTATATTCCCTTCAATTTCTGAATGAGGTTTCATGTGCAGTGGCAAAAATTACATCCATTGTAGACTATCTTCTCTTTGCACCTCTGGGAGAGACATTAGTCTTACTACATGAAGCAAAGTTCTGTAGAGACTCTAACTACAGTAATGGCATCAATGCTCTATAACTTAGAAGTTATGTCAGGTCCAGGTCTGTGCCAGCATAGGGAAGGGAATATTCCACTTAACAAATTGATCAATTACTTATGAAGGCAAAATACACTTTGAGCTTTGTAGAAATATTCTTTCTGGAGCTCACTTCAGAGAGGAAGGCTTTGAATTTTGGGATGCTAAAGAGTGATCCTAAGTGAGACTATTCAAGTGATTTTTTAAAAATCATGCATCTTAAAGGTTTTTATAAGCACTTCTTCCTAATGACTAATACATCAATTCATTGTATTGTTAAGCAAAATTGTCTCATTAGCATGGCTTTTGTTTCTTTTGAGTGGAAGTACTTTCAGCTATTAAGTGCTAAGCCCCAGGCCCAGGGCCCTGTCAGGTGTGAAACCTGTGTGGGTGTGGATTGGTGACTTAGGAGGGGCCAGCTCGGGAACCAATGGTCTCTGGTCATGGAGGTGGGGCTTGAGAATGCCGGGAAGCTCGGCTGCGAGGAGGGGTGAGCCGGGAGACAACTTCAGCGGCGGCGGCGGCGGCGGCGGAAGCTGCGCAAGCCAGAAGCTGTGGAAGCCAGAAGCTGCGGAGGCAGGAAGCTGCAGAAGCAGGGCTTACCCGAGTGCGAGCAGGAATGTGAGGCCAGTGAACATGATTTGCCTAAATACTGTCTTGTTTTTCTGTGGCCTCCTGGTTGCCCTTGTGAAATGGGCTTTCTGGGCCTGGAGTCTTTTTGTCAAGATGTTGGAATGGGGAGGCTGGTTCAAGTTTTTGCTGCGGTGGGGCCTAAATAAATTTCTTGATGTTTTCTCCTTAGAGAATCTCTCATACCTTGCGATTTCGGACCATTCAAACATATACATGATTATATTTGAGATCATAAATTAGGCCTTCCTACTACATTTGGCTACAAGATTGATGGGATCACGAGGTATA
>CM053624.1:233222131-233253827 GCA_028646595.1 Phalanger gymnotis | reverse complement strand
TATACTGTCAGCCTTGCCAAGTAAAAGCAAACTGGTTCCATTACTTGGGGTCTATTGGGGTTGTTAAGAAGGCATTGGCCAAATCAATAACTTCATACCAAGTCCCTTCATGTTTTTGTATTCTCTCTATTAAAGTAACCATGTCTGGAACAGTTGCATACAAGGGAGGCATCACTTTGTTTAGCTACTTATAATCTACTGTCATCCTCCATGTTGCATCTGACTTTCGAACTGGCCAGACAGGGTTGTTCCATTGAGTAGTTGTAGGGACTAACACTCTTGCTTCAACACATTCTCTTATAGTGTTGGCAATTTTATCTTGCCCACCTGGCACACGATATTGCCTCAAAGTAATTACTTCAGAAGGTTTGGGCAAAGTGATTGGATCCATCTTTATTTTACCCACTAAGACTGCATTAATGCCTATTTTCCTCACAGCAAATTGGTATTTCCCTTCAGGTAAATTTAAGGTCATACCCTTCAATATGTCTATTCCAATGATGTATTCAGGAATAGGCACAATAACCACACTATATTCTTTCTTGGGCAACTGCCCAATTTTCATCATCAATTTAACTTGTCTGGCTGATATTTCAGCCCCTCCTAATCCTGTGATGGTAATAGGAGTTCCATGGCTGAACTTGTCTGGATTTCCGTAAACAGCGGTGGCCTCAGCCCCAGTGTCTGTTAATGCCTTAGTTACCATACTTGACCCATTTTTCCAATATATGGTCAAGTTAAAGTGAGGTCTGAAATCCAGCCTGTGTATTTCCTTAAATTTGGGCTGGGGCTCGGCCTGTTTCCTAGTATTCCCTAACATGTGATTCACTTGGGTATGAAAGTTCAACGTATGTAGCATCTGCAGGAGCAGTTCTTATTTCCCTATTTCTTCTGTTATGGAGTCCTTTATCTCAGTACATTCTGTACAGTTCATTGGTTGTAATGCCATCTATCATTTGAAAGCCTACCCCTGCTCTCAACAAAGCAGTGAACATTTCTTTTCTTGTCACTCCATTTTGACGTCAAATTTGCTGGCTATTCACCTTTCTCTCTCAAGGAGATCGATCCCTTCCCTAGTCTCCTAAGTCATGTAACTGTAAAATCTTATCTATCACCATTGTAAGACAGCTCCCTACTTCCCCAAGTAACAGACTCAAAATTAGGTGTTTATAAGCAGGGGGAGCTGTCCTAATTATTAAATTCCTATGAGAGATTCCCATGGGATCATCGTAATATCTGTCTGCAGTTCCTGTCATGATAGCAGTCTTCATTACCTTATCCTTTAGTCTCGTGATACAATCTCTAAGTGAATACCAGGGTCTATACTCAATGGGCCACATAGAATCAGTAGTATATCTCTTATTACATCCCTCAGTGACTAACACTGAGAGAGTAGTCCTGCCAGCACCATCTCCTTGCTGATGTTCCCTAAAAGCTTGCCTAACTAGAGCATCGTGGCTGATACCTATGAATCTCACACAATCCATCCTATCTACTAATATTCCACTGGCCCCTTGATCACTGAGTCTTACCATCCAAGATATTAATGGTTCTCCTATTCTTTGGCTGAACCTACTCAAAAGGTCTGTGACTTCTTACTGTGAAAAATCTTCCTGAATTTCCCTCATAACTGAATTGTCACCTTGGGTTTCTGTCTGCCTCCTTTGAATGGGAAGAACATCTATCTGAGTATTTAGCCATCTCTCATTCTCTATGCGAGGGACATCCTGAACCCTAGTAGCGTTTTGTTCCTCAGCCCCTAACATTGTCTCATTTTCTCTCCACTCCCTTCCCCTGCCACCATGGCAAGGACAGAGCAGGTAGTTAGACTCAGTGTGGGCTGAGTTGAAATTCCCTCTTGGCTTATTTGGCCTCCTGTTGCTCCTAGCCACATTGTTAGAAAAGTTCTCATTTGAGTCAGCAGATTCTTGAGCAGCAGTTTGTTCTCCTGATATCTGAGATTCCCCTTCTTGCCGTGGGGTAGGAGTGCCCCCATCTCTTTCACTTAATCTCAATCTTTCATATACTAGCTGGTAGGCTGATAACACTATCCAGCTTTGCCTAGATTATGATGCCCCTGACTGAATTTCAATCTCTTGTAAACACCTTTCCAAATTCCTAGGATCTCCTCTCTGTAGTCTCGGTTCCCAGTTTTCACACTGTCCGGCCCTTTTAGCCAATTCCTTTGCAAGGGAGGAATAAAATGGATCCTCCCACCTTGAGATATTCATCTCTTCCTCTGAATTTCTTCTGCTTCTAAATAGAGATCTTATACCTAGAGATTCCATCCCCATCGCCAGATGTAGTAAGAAGGCAGAATTTATGATTTCAAAGACAATCATATATATGTCTGAATGGTTCAGAACCGCAGGGCATAAGGAATTCTCTAGGTTGAAGGCAGAAGAATTAAAGTATTTATTCAGGCTCCAAAGTAACAGACCCACGAACCAGCCTCCCCATTTTGATATTTTGAGCAAAAGCTTCCAGGCCCAATAAGTCTGCCTCACAAGAATAACCAGGAGGCCACAGAAAAACATGACAGTATTAAACCAAATCATATTCATGCTTCCCCTCTCCAGTAAGATTACCCACTGCCCTCAAGTCCTTGCTTGGCACTCATTAGTCCCCACACAGATTGTCTCTACTTCCAGGTCAGCTCTGCTTCAGGGTCAGATCTGGAGTCAACACCTTCCCCAAGCCAGCCCCACCCTGGGCCCCACCTCAGTCATCAATCCACACCCATATAGATTCCACACCCAGTAGAGCTCTGGGCCTGGGGCTTAGAACCTAGTAAGGCTCAATGAAATACACTGAGTTACTCAAAGAAATCAAAAGCCTAACTCCTCAAGGGCACCTGTTGAACTAAGTGTTAAGGAGCCCATTTTGCTTACGAACACACAGGTATAAGTAAAGTAGAGGAGGCAGGAGAGATAGGAAAGAAAAGCTATGTACAAACATAAAAACAAGGTTCAGGAGTGGAATATGTTTGGGAAAATATGTATTTATATCTGCATGTATGTATGTATAAGTGTGTGTATATATCTGTATGTGTATGTATATATTGTGAAACATATCTAAATTATAGTGTAGCCTTCTGGGTGTTGGGGGGAGGGAGAAACAACAAAGATAAAAAGTACACAGCAGAGAAAAAAAGGAAACACAAGGAAGCAAAGAAAAGTTGGACAATTCTCAACACAAGGTATACTGTTTATCATACAGGATTTTTTGAAATGAAAACTTATTGTTACATATTTTGAATCCTCTCCTATGTTCTGCTATGCACATGATATGCTTTTTTCTTTCTTACTTTATATTTAAGTTTTAATATTCAAGTTTATTATATATTTATGTTTTTTTCTCCATTTTGTATTTGTGTTCTTGTGAAATAAAATTTAAAAAAATTGTAAAAAGAAACAAATAACGTAGGCATTCTAGGTTTGTCTAAATATAAAGAAAGGGAAAAATGAAGTAGTTGATAAACATTTGTTGAGTGCTTACTTTGTACCAGGAATGGTATTAAATGCTGGGGATTCAAAGAAGGATAAAATCATTTGCTCTCAAGGAGACAGCAATCTTGGAGGGGAGACAACTTGTAAAAAGTTATGTACAAAAAAGATATATAAACAGAATAAACTGGAAATAATCTCAAAGGAAGTGTAGTAAAATGGCTTTTTGCAGAAGGTGGGATTTTATCTAAAACTTGAAAAATATATGGAACCCAGAAAGTGCAAATGAGGAGGGAGAGTATTCCAGGCATGAGGAATAACTAATAAAAATACCCACATTCAAAGCTGGAATGCGTTGTGTAAGAAAAGCAAGGAGGCCAGTGACACTGAATTGTAAGGTATAGAGGTACATAAAGTGTTAAGGAGTTTTTAAAGGTAGGAAAAAGACAGTATGTGAAGATTTTAAAAGCTAAAAATAAAATTGTAAACACTAATACATTAGATATCAGGATTCCATATATAAGACAGTTGCCTGATATTAATACTTCCACCAGATTCTACACTGTAGGCAATCATCTGCACTTAAATAATTTAATGAATTTATGGTGACAAAAACTAGAAATTGAGGAAATGACCATCAATTGAGGAATGGTTGAATAAGTTGTGATTGTTAATATTAATCACATAATTAAATAATATAATTGTTATGGAATATTACTATGTTGTAAGAAATAACAAGTATGTGATTTTTAGGAAAAAATCATGGAAAAGCTTGCATGAAATAACGTAGAGGGAAATGAGCAGAACCAAGAGAATATTATATATGGTTACAGCAATATTGTTTGAAGAATAGTTGTGAATGACTAAGCTACTCTGAGTAATATGAACATTCAAATCATCTATGAAGAATTTGTGAAGGAATACGCTATCCACCTCCAGACAAAGAAGAAGCAATAGGAGGAAGTATTGTATAGTTACACACACACACATACATGCATACACATGTACATATATACATACATACATATATTTTACCATTAGAGGAGTGGGGAAGGAAGGTGGGAGACAGCTTTGAACTCAAAATGTAACAAAAAAAGAAATTTAATAAAATTTTAAAATAATTCAATGGAATTAATTCAAAAGTCTGCATAAATTACCTAAAGAGAAACTCACTTGTTCAGACAACACAAGAATGAACGAAATGATCAATTACAACTGAAAACAAAGATACCTATATTTAGATATACAAATCGATAAACATGTACATATAGGTTTACACATAAACACCCCCTACATACATACATATATATATATGCATATGTATATAATTTCTCCCCCTCAGTTTAGTCAGGAAAACCAGGCTTCTCAATAATAAAAGTCTGGAATAGATTCCACTGAGTCTCTGCAAATGTTATTTTGGGCAAGTACCCACAGGTAGAAAGTCTAGTGTCATATAACAAAGATTCTATTCTAGGTCTACCTCTGAGAGGAAGTATGCTATTTTTTTTTAATTTAATTTATTTAATATATATATGTGTGTGTGTATCTATCAGCTGTGGCACTTTCCTCCTTCTCCTGTTCTCCTTCCTCTTCTTCCTCTTTCTCTTCCTCCACTTGCTCTTTCTTTTTAAGGTGGAAGGGAGGGGAAACAGTTTTGGACTGGATGGAGGAGTCAATATCTTTTTCTTTTTATGATACCTTCTTCTAGTAGAGTTTTAGAGCTTTACTGGGGAATTTATCAGAGAGCTGGGCTTGTACCACACTACCATCTTCCCACAGGTCCCATTAGTACTCGCTTTCCCCAAATTCTTTTTGTTTTAGCAATACACTTAAAGATGCAAAAATTGGATATGTTAAAGTTTCAGATATGGTAACTAATTTCTTGGTTCTGTTCCTATGAATTTTTCTTAGGCCTATGCTGTCAAAACTTTAGTCATGGTCGCTGAAATGTTAAACTATTCATTTTCTGATAGTAATGTGAAATGTTGTTCTGCTCCTTTCTTGAGTTCATGAATGACTTCAATAGTTACATTTGGTAACTTAAAAAAAAAGTATAGCATTTGCTTCCATTTCTGATAAATTATTATGATAGAAGAGATTTGTTGCAAATCACATGAATGATAAAATACCATTATGGCAAATAGTTCATACAGTTAAAAAACAGAGATACTTTCCAGCAGCTAATGTAGTTAATATCTTTCCCAATATTTCTAAAGGTTTTTAAATACCTGTTAAACTGTCTCCAAAGCGATTTATTATTTCTATTCACACCATACTACATGGGGGAGAATAGCAGCTTTTTCTAGTTCATTTAGAGACTAGTTGTGGCCTATCCTTAAAGCTCTTCAAACCTTACCAATATGCCTCTTATCAAGTACATCACACCTAGTACCTGAGTAGTGGACCACAAAACACTGTGCAGCCCACAAACTATCATATAACAAAAATAAACAATTTCTTTAAAGACATTTTAAAATAATTTACCTTCCCAAGATGATCATTGTCCCATTCAAATAAAATTACTACTGAATATACCTTAATGGAGTTCAATTAATTTTTCCCTTTTGAAATTGGGTGCTATGATGTTAGGTACATGTGTCTGATGTTGCTAGTGGTTCATTTAATATGATTCTTTTAAGCATAATGTATTTTTCTTGTCAATATATGAAGAATTTTTTTTCAGTTTTTATGATAGCAATATTGTATCTCCTGCTTTTTTATTTACCAGGTACATAAAATAATTTATTCTGGCATCTTAAAGAAATAAAAGATAAGAAGAATCAATTTTATTTAAAAGTGAAAAAAATTATTTAGTAGCAATTAATGAAAATATGTTTTAGATTTCTTCACATATAACTGATATCATGTCACTTGTGTTCTTAATGGTTGGGGGAGTGGCTAGAAGGATGGAGATAGGAATTTAAATATTTAAAAAATGAATGTTACAATAAAAAAAAATAAAGACAAAATCCAAATCTTATTAACATTTTTTAAAAATAAAGTTAATATAACCTTTTCTACTTGACTCTACAGACTTTCTTCCTCCATGGGAGCATTGTATTTAGATGCTACCTTCTGAGAACCTTAAAGGTTTATAACTTCATTTATAACTTCATCTAATTAACACCCCCCCAAACCTTGAAATGTCTGTAAGATTAAAGCAAATAAAGACACATCCCATGACTTTCTCGTTTGTCTCTTGAGACATCTTAATCTTAGTTTTACCAAATTTCCAGAGGTTGCCTGATTGTAAAGTGTAGAACTAAAATAATTATTTATATAAACATGATGCTTTAAGGTGTGTTCAGTTCTCTGGGAACTTTCTGAAATTTAACTGTATAGAAGGCAGCGCTATAACTTAAGTGAGTGTGAGCATACCTTCAAATGCATTTTTTCTTCCTGAAACAATAATGTTTCCAATTTTTATGTTGCAATTATTGCAAAAACTAAATATTAATATTGCAGCCCAGATACTGTAGGTAAAATGCTTTAGTATATCCATACAACTTCTGCATTGTAAATAGCAATTACTGTGATTTCTTGCTCTATCCTTTATAAATAGCATGGATGCCTTCTCCAAGCCCCAAATCAGGATGGAATTTATTCATGTTTTGAAATTTCACTAAAGGTATTCTTTGTTTTCTTTAAAAAAAGGAGGAGGGATTGGCACAACACTAAGTCAATATCCAGGAAATAATAATTACAAGGGTTGCTTGAAAGGGATGAGAAGTAGGAGTACAACAGGTACAGAAGGCAGGGAGAGGTAAAGTGGTAAATTATCTGACATGAAGAGGTAAGAAAAACCAAGTACAGTGGAGGTGGAGATGAGAAGGTCAGTGATGGTTATGACTTGAACCTTACTGTCATTGATAATAGCTCAAAGAGGAAATCATATACACAGTCAGTAAAACATAGAAGTCTATTTTATAAAAGAGAGAAGAAGGGGAAGAGATAAAGTAAAGGGGGTGGTTTTGGACTGAAAAAAGAGAGGACAGTAGTAGACAGAAACAAAACACAGGTAAGTTGTGAAAGAGTGAAAGGAAAGGGGACAAACAGAAGGAAGAATAGGATGGAGGGAAATACACAGATAATATTCATAACTGTGAATGTGAATGAGATGAATTTTCCCATAAAATGGAAGTGGATAGCAGAGCAGATAAAAAACCAGAATTTGAAATAGGGGCAGAGCCAAGATGGAGGCTGGAAAGCAAGGAGTTGCCTAAAGCTCTCCCCCAGGACCCTTCACAAAACTATTAAAGTATGGCTCTGAACAAATTCTAGAACTGCAGAACCCACAAAATAGCAGAGGGAAGCAGGGCTCCAGCCCAGGACAGCCTGGATGGTCACTGGGTAAGGTCTATCACACCATGCTGGGAGTGGAGCAGAACAGAGACAAGCATGGGGTGCGCGGGGACCAACCAGAACGGGAACCAGGCAGAACATGCATAGTGCCCTGAATCAGTGAGCTGTGGCAGTTCCCAGACTTATCAACCCACAAACACCAAAGACAACAGAAAACGTTAGTGGGAAAAAACTGCAGAGACAGAGTGAAAGGAGTTAGGGGTTAGCCACTGCCCCCGGGGTGGGGTCAAAGTACTGTCTACTCTACAAGCTGTCATAACCCAACAAAAGGCTCAAGGGTGAAGCACTTGGCTTGGAACATGAACAGGTGGCAAAAATGCTCTCAGATTCAGACTCAGACTTTGGAATCTTTCTTTGGTGACAAAGAAGACCAAAACATATAGCCTGAAGAAGTCAACAAAGTCAAAGAGCCTACATCAAAAGCCTCCAAGGAAAACATGCACTGGTCTCAGGTTATGGAAGAGCTCAAAGAGGATTTGGAAAAGCAAGTTAGAGAAGTAGAGGAAAAATTGGGAAGAGAAATGAGAGCGATGTGAGAAAACCATGAAAAACAAGTCAATGACTTGCTAAAGGAGACCCCAAAAATACTGAAGAAAATAACACCTTAAAAATAGACTGATTCAAATGGCAAAAGATCTCCAAAAAGCCAATGAGGAAAAGAATGCCTTAAAAGGCAGAATTAGCCAAATGGAAAAGGGGGCCAAAAAGACCACTGAAGAAAATTCCACCTTAAAAATTAGATTGGAGCAAGTGGAAGCTAGTGATTTTATGAGAAATCAAGATATTATAAAACAGAACCAAAAGAATGAAGAAATGGAAGACAACGTGAAATATTTCATTGGAAAAAAAACATTGACCCGGAGATACATCCAGGAGAGATAATTTAAAAACTATTGGACTACCGGAAAGCCATGATCAAAAAAGAGCCTAGATTATCATCTTTCAAGAAATTATCAAGGAAAACTTCCCTGATATTCTAGAACAAGAGGGTAAAATAGAAACTGAAAGAATCTACCCATCGCCTCTTGAAAACATCCCCAAAAGAAAACTCCTAGGAATATTGTTACCAAATTCCAGAGCTCCTAGGTCAAGGAGAAAATACTGCAAGCAGCCAGAAAGAAACAATTTGAGTATTGTGGAAACAAAATCAGGATAACACAAGATCTGGCAGATTCTACATTAAGGGATCAAAGAGATTGAAACTGTCCCAGGAAAAGGCAGCAAAAAGCACACTCAGCACCTTGCTGCCTAGTTTCCATCCTGCCCTGGGGTGAACCGGAGCCAGGCTAATCCACTCAGGCCCTGTTTCTGGCCATCCCCTCCTCCTGCAAGCTTCTGTTTGTTTTCCTCCCTGAGCCACTGCTCCAGCCTGTCTCCTCTGGAGTGCTAGTGGAGAGGAGGGGGAAGAAGAGGTTATCTCCCAGGGCTCCTGCTCTGGAATCCTGGGAAACTGCTTCCATCACTGCTACTTGCCTGTTCACCTTCAGGCCTCTGCTGCTTCCAGGGCTCAACAGAACCATAGCCACCACAATTACAAAGGTCACCCTGATAACTAGAAAACATCCAACCACTACCCCAGTACACCAAAACACCATACTTTCCTTGTAATCTGTAGATCCTGCCGACTAAACCATTTCGTAACAACGATGTTTCTAGCAGCCCTCCTGTGTCTTTTGTTGTTGGTCTTTCACTCTCACAACAGCTGCTGGCAACATTGTTATTACGACTGGGCTAAATTAGTTCATCTTTATGACCTAATTTCTCTGAGTTTTTTTTAGAACCAAAAGATGTAATGCACATGAAACATTTTGATAAACATAAAGTGATATATAGATGGAAGCATCTGCTACTGCTATTAGTGCTACCAGTACTACTACTATTTTATTTATTTATTTTTAATTTAATTTTTCCTCTCCTCTTCCTCAAGAAGGCATGCCATGTGATATAAGCTATACATGTACAATCATATTAAACATACTTCCACATTAGTCACATTGTGAAAGAAGAATCAGAACAAAGGGGAAAAAATAAAAGAAAAAAAGAAAGAAAATCATATGCTTTAATCTGCATTCAGAGTCCATAGTTCTTTCTCCAGTTATGAAAAGCATTTTCCATCATGAGTCTTTTTGAATTTTCTTAGATCATTGTATTGCTGAGAAAAGCAAAATCCAACAAAGTTGGTCATCACACAATGTTGTCAATACTGTGTGCAATTTTCTCTTGGTTCTGCTCACTTCACTAAGTATCAGTTAATATAAGTCTTTCCAGATTTTTTTCTGAAATTAGCCTGCACCTCATTTCTTATGCAGTGATAGTATTCCATTGCATTTATATACCACAACTGTTTCAATCATTCCCCAATTGATGGGCATTCCCTCAATTTCCAATTCTTGGCCACCATGAAAAGAGCTGCTATAAATACTTTTGTACATGTAAGTCCTTACCCCCTTTTTCTGATTTCTTTGGGATACAGATGTAGTAAAAGTATTGCTGGAACAGGGGATATGCATAGTTTTAAAGCTCTTTAGGCACAGTTCCAAACTGCTCTCCACAATGGTTAGATTGGGCAGAAGGGGGATAGAGCCAAGATGGCAGCATGAAAACAGAGACTTGCTTGAGCTCTCCCCCATATCCCTCCAAACACCTGTAAAAATGATTCTAAACAAATTCTAGAGCCATAGAACTCATGAAATGACAGAGTGAAAGAAGCCACCAGTCCAAGATGGTCTGGATGGTCACTGTGAAGGGTCTATCACATCATTCTGGGAGTGGAGCAGATCCCAACATGGGCTGCACCAGAAGAGACTAGGCCTGAGTAGACATCAGGGAGCAAGCCTCAGGGCCTTGAATCACCGAGCTGTGGAAGTTTCCAGACTTCTCAACCCACGAACACCAAAGACAATATAGCAGGTGGCTGGGAAAACTGTTGTACCTAGGTGAGAGAAATATGTGGTCTGTTCCCAGCCCCAGGGCAGTGGACAAAGAAGATCAAAACATACAGCCAGAAGAAGTCAACAAAGTCAAAAGTCCTACATCGAAAGCTTCTAAGAAAAGTATGAATTGGTCTCAGGCCATGTAAGAGCTCAAAAAGGATTTGGAAAATCAAGTAAAAGAAGTAGAGGAAAAATTGGGAAGAGAAATGAGAGTAATGCAATAATGAAAAGTGAGTCAACAACTTGCTGAAGGAGACCCGGAAATACTGAAGAAAATAACACCTTAAAAATAGACTAACCCAAATGGCAAAAGAGTTCCAAAAAGCCATTGAGGAGAAGAATGCCTTAAAAAAACAGAACTGGCCAAATGGAAAGAAGGTCCAAGAAGTCACTGAAAAAAATAATTTGTTAAAAATTAGAATGGAGCAAATAGAAGCTGATGACTCTATGAGAAATCAAGAAATTATAAAACAGAACCAAAATCATGAAAAAAATAGAAGACAATGTGAAATATCTTATTGGAAAAACCACTGACCTGGAAACTAGATCCAGGAGAGATAATTTAAAAATTATTGGACTACCTGAAAACCATGATCAAAAAAAGAGCCAAGACATCATCTTTCAAGAAATCATCAAGGAAAACTTCCCTGATATTCTAGAACCAGAGGGTAAAATAGAAACTGAAAGAATCCACCAATTGCCTTTTGAATAAGATCCCAAAAAGAAAACTCCTAGGAATATTGTAGCCAAATTCCAGGGTTCCTAGATCAAGGATACAATATTGCAAGTACCTCAGAGTGAAACAATTTGTGTATTATGGAAACACAGTCAGGATAACACAAGATCTGGCAGCTTCTACATTAAGGGATCAAAGGGCTTTGACTATGATATTCTGGAGGACAAAAGACCTGGGAAAAAAACCAAGAATCACCTACCCAGGAAAACTGAGTATAATACTTCAGGGCAAAATATGAATTTTCAGTGAAATAGAGGACTTTCAAGTATTGTTGATGAAAAAACCAGAACAGAATAGAAAATTTGACAAATACAAGAATCAAGAGAAGCACAAAAAGATAAACAGGAAAAAGAAATCATAAAGGACTTAATAATTTTGAACTGTTTTGTTTACATTCCTACATGGAAGGATGATATTTGTAGTTCATGAGACTTTTCTCAGCATTAGGGTTTTTGAAGGGAATACATATACATATATACATACATGTGTACATACATACATATATGCACATATGTATGTATATATGTGTGTATATATATAGATAAGTGGTGAGTTGAATATGAAAGAATGATATGTAATATGAAAATTAGAGGTGAGATAAAGGAATATATTGGGAGAAGGAGAAAGGGAGAGTTAAAATGTGGTGAATTATCTCATGTAAAAGTGGCAAGTAAAAGCTGTTGTAATGGAAGGGAAGAGGGGGAGGTGAAAGGTAATGAATGAATCTTGGCATCAGATTTGGCTTAAGTAGGGAATAACATACACACTCATTTGAGTATCTTAACATACAGAAAAGTAGGGGTGAAGGGGATAAGGGGGGGATGATAAATGGGAGGGAAGATTGGGGGAGAAGGTAGTCAAATGCAAACACTTCTGACAAGAGACAGGATCACAGGAGAAAATTATATAAAGGGTGAAAGGACAGGATGGAGGGAAGTGTGGTTAGTCTTTCACAACACAATGGAAGTGTTTTGGATAATGATACATGTTTAACTTACATTGAATTGCTTGCCTTCTCAAGGAGGGTGAGTGGGGAGGGAAGAAGGGAGAGAATTTGTAACAGAGTTTTAAAAAACAAATGTTAAAATTTGATTTTGCATGCAATTGGGAAATATGATATACAGGCAATGGAGTATAGAAATCTGTCTTGTCCTACAAGACATAAGGGGGAATGGGATGGGGGGGGTGATAGAAAATAGGACAGACTGGGGAAAGGGGCAATCAGAACACATGCTACCTCAGGGTAGGGGGGAAGGGTGGAGATGGGGAGAAATTTTGTAACTCAGAATCTTGTAGAAATGAATGTTGGAAACTAAAAATAAATTTTTAAAAATTAATAAAAAATTTCCCTTAAGAATGGGTGGATCAGTTCACAACTCCACCAACAATGCATTAGTGTTCCAATTTTCCCCACATCTCCAGCATTTATAATTTCTCTTTTTTGTCATATTAGCCAATCTGATAGTTGTGATATGGTACCACCACTACCATTATTAATCCATATTCTCATGACAGTTTGATGGAGTTCAGATAACTATGATTCTAGGTGTGTATGCTGCTATTGTTCCTTTTATTTAGTACTCTGAAGGTCATTATTCAGGTGGATATAATTACTGAATTTTTAATTGAATGAAAGTTTTGTGACATAAAGCTCATTATCTCTGGGCTCCATGAAACTATCATTGGAACGATTCTAGGAATTGTATGGACCTCAGCCTGTTTCCCCATAGTTTTGATTTCTTCTACAAGATTTCTATATTTTCAAAGCTATTCATCCCCTATACCTTGGAGATTATGAATATTTGGCATAGCAGCATGTATCAATAAGTTCTGAGAGACTGTGAGCAGTCCTGGCAATACTTAAGGTTCAATACAATTTATGTGCCAAATTCTCAGAGAAATATTTAGGTCTGTATTTGTGATACACACATATACATGTACACACTTATACATCCAGTAGAATAAATAGAAAATGAACTTTTGATATATGATACTGGACACAGGGTCATGTTTTGCTAGAAAGTCATTAGGTGCAATTTGTAACATGCAATTTATGTTGCATAATGTTTGCATTTCCTTCCATAATCTTCATTGATCAATAACTCTAGATTCTTTAAAACAAAACACCCCCAATTAGGATGATAATGACTTGGTCTTGAATTTCTTTCACAAACTCTTCTGTTTTAGGTAAAAACAAAATGAAACAGAAATAGAAATCTCAAGACACAGATTTTTGTTGGTTTATTCTTTTCCAGCATATCTTTTGTTGAATTTATGTGAATATTAACTCTCTACTCTCTTTTGATCTTATATTTGGATCTTAGCTTTGTCATTGGTTCCATTCAAAGCTAAAATATCTATTTCAGTATATTCAAGAAATTTAATGCATGTGTCAATTATTAGTTTTTAAAAATTTTCTGTGAAATGGTGTGTGTTTCAGGAATATTTTAAAAGTTACTTCTGTAGCTTCCTTCAGTGACAAATCATGTGCTTGAAATTATATGAATTTTTACTTAAATATTTTTAAAAATCAATTACCATACATTTAACTATTCCAAAAAATGTACATAGAGACTGATCTTCTGCTCAAAACAAATAAACTGGTGTTTTTCAAATTATAGATATAGATTCTATATATAGATTATAGATAGTTTTAATTTCTTCCTCTGAAAATTGCCTGTTCATATCCTTTGACCATTTATCAAATGGGGAATGACTTGTATTCTCAAAAATTTGACTCAGTTCTCAATATATTTTACAAATGAGGCCTTTATCAGAGACACTGGTGTATTGGTAATTATGGTGGGACATTTTTACTGTTTTCTCTTTTGGAGCACTGAAGTAATCAGGTGGCTTTGATGAGTCTGACCTTTGTTTCTTTGATTAAATTGGGAGTCTTTGATCGCCTGCTTAAGAATCAAGCCTAGTTCACATAGGTTGGAGTCCTATGGTTTTGAAGCCCTTAGATCCTTTGTTAGCATTTTGCTGCTGCTGTACTACCACTTCTGTCATCCTGGGCTGGGGCCAGACCACACTGCTGAGTCACCCAGGTCCCACTGACCTAACTTCTACCTTCAGCATTTGTGGGCTGAGAAGTCTGGAAAATGCCACAGCTGCCAGTGATTCTGTCCTCTGAAGCCTGCTCCACCCCAGTCTGTGACAGTATGGCACACGCTGGACTGTGCTCTACTCCCAGCCTGTTGCGATAGACCTTTCCTGTCTACCTTCCAGGTTGTCTTGGTGTATTGTTAATGTATTTTTTGCTTGATGGGAAGATCTTTCCCATCCATTAATAGGCCCATGTGACTTACTTAATTCACATGAACCTGGGTCATGAGGGTTGTGATGTCCTCTGGCCCTGAAGAAGTATATATATACTCTGAGGTCAGCATTTTGTTTTGGAGCTCAGTCATGGGAAAAGTGTTCATGTGATATAGACAGATGAGACTCTGGGTAGCTGTTAAGGAGCCCTTGGCTTTGAAAAACACAGATGTTGGTGCTTTTCTCTCTGGTAATTATGCATATATTGCTTTTGGTCAGACAGTTGGAAGCCCTGTCTGTTGGTCTTTGCTGTTTGCATTTGCTCCATTTATATAATTTCTGCTTGTAATTTCTGTTTGCATTTTCCATAAAGTTCAGGGTGCTGACTTTTCCCCTAAACTAAATATAGTATATATGTATATATATATATATATATATATCATATACACATGTGTATATACATGTATGTATGTACACATATATACACATACACACATGTACACACATATACATATATGCACATATATGTGCACACATATGTATCTACATACATATCTACATATACACACACAAACTCATTAACTGTACATACATATATACACACTATACATATACCCTAAGTGAATGACATACATATATACACACACATATATGCACATATATATATATATATAATGTTTGATTAAAGTGATATTGTTGACCCCTTTAAAGTTGCTTTCCTTTAGAAAAGTAGATCAAACAACCTATGCTAGCAGCCCCTCTGTGTGCTGGTGTTATTTGTCTTACACCCCGACAGCAGCTGCAAGTAACATTGTTGTTACACTTGGGCTGGAAATGTTTTTAACTCTGTCATTTTGTGGGTTCTGTAGCTCTAGAATTTGTTTAGAGACATTTTTCACAAGTATTTGGATGGATTTGTGGGAGAGTTCAAGCAAGTCCCTGCTTTAACTCTGCCATCCTGGCTCTGTCCCCGTAAATTTAAAAGTTTTTGCACAAAGCCAATTCTACCAAGATTAGGATGGAAGCAGAAAATTTGGAAATTTTTCAACCAAGGTCTCTAATAAAGACCTCATTTCTAAAATATATAGAATACTGAGTCTAATTGATATGAACACAAGTCATTCCTCCATTGAGAAATGGTCAAACAGGTAGTTTTCAGAGGAAGAAATTAAAGGTATCTACAGTCCTATGAAAAATGTTCTAAATCACTATTGATTAGAGAAATGCAAATCAAAAGGTACCACATTACATTTATCAGATTGGCTAACATAAAAAAAAATAGGAAAAATGATAAAAGCTGTAGAAATTGTGGGGATATTAGAACACTAATGCATTGCTGAGGGAGTTGTGAACTGATCGAACCATTCTTGAGAGCAATTTGGAACCATGCCCTAAGGGTTACAAAAACATGTCCTCTCTTTGACTCAGAAATATCACTTCTTGTTTCATATCCCAAAGAGATCCTAACAATGGAAAAAGGACCAATATGTACAATAGTTTTGTAGCAGCTCTTTTTGAGGTGGGAAAGAATTGGAATTTGAGTGGATGCCCATGAATTGGAATGACTGAACAAGTTGTGCTTTTTGAATGCAATGGAATATTATTGTTCCATAAGAAATGATGAGCAGACAGACTTCAGAAAAACCTTGAAAGACTTATATTAATTGATGCTGAGTGAGGGGAGCACAACCAAGAAAACACTGTGCACAGTTACAGCCACTGTGTGCAGTGACTAACTTTGATAAACTTGGCTCTTCTGGGCAATGCAAGGTTCTAAGACAACTCCAAAAGGCTCATGAGATGGATGCTATCCACATCCAGAGAAAGAGCTATGGAGTGTGAATGCAGATGAAGGCATACTATTTGCTCTTTCTCTTTTTTGTTTTCTTCTTTCTCGTGATTTATACCATTGGTACTAATTCTTCTTTACAACATGACTGATGAGAAAATGTTTAATATGAATATATAGAGAGAGCCTACATTAGATTGCATGCTCTCCTGGGGAGGATGGAGGGGAGGTAGGCAGAGAAAATTTAAATCTCAAGAGCTTGTGGAATTGAATTTTGAAAACTAAAAATAAATTTTAAGACATAAAAAGATGGATCTTCAAAAATAAATTGTTTTGAGGTATGCTTTCAAAAATAAACAGAAATAATCAGAAAAGTCATCTTTTAAACACCTCAAAGGAGTGTTCACAATTACTAATAATTAGGAATATGACTTAAAATAGCTGTAAGTTATTTTATCATACCCATTAACTTTTTGTTTTTATTTTGGAGGGGAAGGCAGGGCAATTGGGGTTAAGTGACTTGCCCAAGGACACACAGCTAGTAAGCATGTCAAGTGTCTGAGACCACATCTGAACTCAGGTCCTCCTGACTCTAGGGCTGGTGCTCTACTCACTGTGCCACCTAGTTACTCCATTAACTTTTTAAAAATGATAAAATTTCAAAATACTCAAAGTTGGAAGGGGTGTAGTAAGATAGGCTTGTCAATTTCCTGTTGGTGGATTGGTAAATTGGTCCATCCATTCTGGAAAATAATTTGTAATTATATGAAAAATTTATAAAATTGTACACACCCTTTGTCCAGAAGAAAAAGGTTGTAATTTTCAGTCAATTGGTCTCATGTGACAGCAAAGTCAGAAGTTGCACATAGGCCTAAATATTCAGAGCAATAACATTTGTAAGAACAGAAAGATAGACTGAATTATATAACTCAGAACGGTTGCCTGGCTGCATCAATTGTAGGAGAACTCGAGGAAAAATATACAGTGCACAGTAAAATATAACAATGTAAGTGAATGGAGAATTAAAGGTAACAAAAACTGAAATGAATGTATCTTCCAAATTTCTGAAGTTAAAAACTGTACCCTTCTTTTTAAAGAGATTTGTATTTGTATATTTTGCCTTTATATCATCTATATTTTCCCCTGTAATTCTCTTCTGACCCTCCAAGAAGGTCATTCTTATAGAAAAATTTCTCTTTTTTTAAATTAAAAAAAAATGTTAAGCAATATTAACTGGTCAAAAAAAGAAAAAACAAAACATAAGTTGGGCTTCACCTCTGCCTTATGGGAGTTATCTGGCTATATGTCTTGGGGGGGCATTTGGTGTACATAATTTTGTATATAATTTTGGTTTTTGCTTGTATCTTCCCATTTGTATTGTTTTACTCTTTGTGAGTTATACACACACAAACACAAATACATAGATCTGCATATATGTGTATTAGTCATATTTGTCATTTTTTCTCTGCAGTAATATTCAGTGGTGGAAAATGAAATGGCAAATCACTCCAGTATCTTTGCCAAGAAAACCCCAAAAGGGGTCACAAAGAATCAGAGATGACTAAAAAATAATTAAACAACAACAATAATATTCAATTATATTAACATACCCTGATTTCTTTAGACATGATCCATTTGATGGACATTTAGTTTATAAATCTTTGCTATACTGAAATGTGCTGCTGTAAATATTTTTGTGTATATGCAATCTTTCTTTTAGTCAATGAGGTCTTTGGGCTTTAAATGCCTAGTAGTGGAATGCTTAGGTTAAGAATTATAGACATTTTGGATATAATTCCAAATTGCTTTCTGGAATGATTGTACTAATTCACAGCTCCACCAACAATACTTTAGTGTTCCTAAAATTTTACAAATGTTCTAACGAAGATCATATCCATTCCCTATCATCTTTGTTATTTTGCTCTGTGTAAGGTGAAACTTAAGATTTTTTGATTTTCATTTCTTTTATTCTTCTTGATTTGGAGCATCATTTCATAATTTTTTTTAATATTTGCAAGTCTCCTTTCAAAAGCTCTGTTTTCTAAAATAGAATTTCACTTTGTCACATATTTATTGTAGATTCCCTTTCTGTTAATATATGTTAAACTTCAAAAAATTGAAAGCAATATGCAATTACTCAAAATCACAGCATCAGGTAGCTTTGTAGAAATGTTTTGTTTTTATTGTTCTGTTATGTTTTAATGGGTAAATGCTATTGGGAGTTGTTTGTTGGGAATTAATGGATGGATCTACAACAATATGTAGTCATTAAATGAAAAATGAATCTGTACATTTACAAGAGTTTTAGTTTTCAAGAATCTTGGAGATAATTTAGTCTAACACAGTCATTTTACAGATAAGTTAACTGAGGCACGGAGAAGTTAAAATCAAAGGTTGCATACATACTAAATAGAGGAATCAAGATATAAATCCTAATGGTAACAATGATCCAACCAGTGCTCCTTATCCTATATCATACTTTCAAGACAACTTAGTTTAATTCATTTGAGAGAATAAATCTTAAATGTATCAAGATACAAGGGACTTGTATCACAAATACATTCATTCAGATGGTTTACAATGCTTTTATTTTGTTGTTAAAATAACAAATAAAAAAATAAAATAAAAAATAAAATTAAAAAATTAAAAAAATAAAATAAAAAATAGACTATGTCCTGCCTTCTTCCCTCCCTTTCCCACATAGCAATAGCCCTAATGTATTGTTTATATCATCTCCTTTTTTTGTGGAAACTGGAAAAATAAGTTTGTCTCCCTTGAAAAGTAGTTCATCATTTACATTGATTTCCTATCTGCAGGTAAAATATTCTTTGATTCTATATGTCATTTTCTTGCCATGTTTCATAACCTCTAAGGACTCATGTAATTTCTTTTATGATTGAGGCTAGTCTTCCCTTTAAAACTGCTGGAGGGCTGTGTTTTATTTTTTATCATTACCTTAAGTCATTGTGAACCTTCCACTTTATCAATATCTGCCATAATTTGATATACATAAAATTCTTTTCCTTTCTTGTTCCATTCTGTCATGGCAGAAGAGCAACAAAGAACCTATGCAATAAACAATTTTCTCACTGAATGCTTTGTGTTTTTTATAATATGATAGGACTGTTTATTTTCTTGGTACAGAAAGATTTAAGAGTGAATCATCCCAATGACAACAAATTTTACCCAGCATTTCCATTTGTGAATAGGTTAATGTACATTTATCTACACCACATGTTTCAGTCTGATAAGATAGCATAACAACCTCTTTAGCCCTGAGCAATCCTTTTGGGGTTAAGCATGCCTCTGGAAGTCAATGGCTGGTCCATGGCTGATGCTACACTAGGAAAAGAAAGAAAATATAGACTCAAAAATAAGTAGCAGGTGAAGATATGTGGTGTATATGTGTGTGTGTGTGTGTGTGTGAGAGAGAGAGAGACAGAGAGAGAGAGACAGAGACAGAGAGACAGAGAAACAGAGACAGAGAGACAGACAGAGACAGAGACAGAGAGAGACTGACAGAGATGGAGATGGAGACAGAGACAGAGAAGGAAGGAAGGAAGGAAGGAAGGAAGGAAGGAAGGAAGGAAGGAAGGAAGGAAGGAAGGAAGGAAGGAAGGAAGGAAGGAAGAAAAGTACCTAATAGTTTTGGGCTAGCAGAGACCTTTTCAATATTTCCTCAGGTTATCTATGTTTCAGTATTGTATCAGTTCAGTGAAGGAGTGATTAACATTTCTTATGTCATGTGATCCATTTGCTGTATGTTTAATCCTGTAGACTTCATCTGAGAATTATGTTTTGAAATGCATGAAATAAACTATATAGGATTAAAAAGGAAATCAAAAACATTAAATAAACTGTCATTTTCCCATACAAATTCAGAGATGTCATCAAACCTATTCATAGACTTCAGGTTAAGAACTACTGATCAGGTAGACATAATTATATTTAAAGTCAAAGAGAATAAGGATATGTGCTTAGCTTTAGTTCCGTAACTTTTTCTCTGCTTCAATTTCTTCTGCTGCCATACTTATCAAAGAGTGATTGAGGGGTAAATTAGTTTAAAATATGATTCTCTGGTTTTCTAATCTATTAACTTGTTGCATTTGTGAACAAGTACTGCCCTAGCTAAGAAGAAACTTTCTAAATTACCTAGCATCCTCTGGAAGTTATTTATGCACCCTAAAACATTTATCTTGATATCAATAATCTGTTTCATGACGAAAAAGTGAAAAGAACCTCTGACATTAGAAGATGTGAATTCACATCTTTGTTCTGACATTACTTTTGTGGTCTTAGACAATTCATTTAACCTCTTTGATTCTCAATTTCCTCATTTGTGTATTAAGAATATTGGGTTAGATGACCTTTTGTGTCCCTTCTAGATTGAAATCAATGCTCCTATTAGCTAATCAGAATCAGAATCAGAAGCTGTCTAACATCATCCTGGAAAAACAGAAACTGAACACTATCTTTTTTTGGCATCTCTATAAAACTCAAACCTCATTGTTCCATCATAGGACAAGGTGACAGTGAGTTTGTTCAGCTGAGGTCAATGAAACACAAGCTCTGATAGATCTTTTCATACTCTGGAGAAGCTTTAAATATATATTCAGTGATGGATCAAAGAACTTTGCTAGTCTCTAGATGCTGATCAAATTCAAAGATCCTAATCACAAAGTTGGGGAATGGTGATGGATTTTTTTTAACCACTGCTCCTTCCACAAGTCTGCTAAGTTATAGAAAATTTCCATTCCCTACTAATGGATAGTGTTCCTGTATCAATGAAATGATGGATAGGGGAAACATTAAAATGGTATTCAAGTAGATATAAAGAACATCTATGTTAATTCCTATTGCTCCTTAGGATTTTTGTCTAATATGTAATGGTGATTTGGAGCCTTCCTAGCTAAAGTTTCTCTCTTTGAATTGTAAGACCTTAGGCCAACACGAATCACTATGCAAATGGAAATTCCCTTGGTTCATCTGAAAAGTAAAGAAAAATGAATATCAAAGGGAAAGGAGAAAGGAAAGATATATCCAACTGAAATGCAGAATTATAGAAAATGGCAAGGAAAGATAAGAAAGTTTCCTTAAATGAATAATGCAAAGAAAAAGAAGAAATACAATAGAACATGAAAGATCAGAGATTTCTTCAAGATAATTAGAGATATCAAGGAAAAGTTTCATGCAAAAATAAGCATGATAAGAGACAAAATGATAGGGATTTAACAGAATTAGAAGAGATTAAGAAGATGTGGTAAGAATACTCAAAGGAATTATACAAGAAAGATCTTAACATTACTGAAAATGACAATGGTGTGGTTACTAATCTAGAGCCAGATGTCCTGGAAAATTAAGTCAAATGCACCTTAGTAGGCATTGCTTATGATAGTGGAGGTGATGGAAGTCCAGCAGAGCCATTTAAAACCCTAAAAGATGGTGCTATTAATGTGCTGTACTCAATATACCAGCAAATTTGGAAAACACAACAGTGGCCACTAGATTGGAAAAGACCAATTTACATCCCAGTCATAAAGAAGGGCAATGCCAAGGAATGTTCATATCACTAAACAATTGCACTCATTTCACATGCCAGCACTGTTACACTTAGAAATGTGAAGGCTAGTGTTCAGCAGTAGGAGAACTGACAATTACTGGATGAGCAGATTGGTTTTTGAAGAGCCAGAGGAACTAGAGACCAAATTGGCAATATTTGCTGGATTGTGGAGAAAGCAAAGCAGTTTCAGAAAAACAAACAAACAAAAAGCCGCAAACAAACATCTACTTTTGCTTTATTGACTAAAGCCTTTGATTGTGTGGATCACAACAAAATGTGTCAAGTCCTCAAATAGATTGGAGTACCAGATCATCTTACTTGTTTCCTGAAGAATATCCATGTGGACCAAGAAGCAACAGTTAAACCTGAAAGTGGAACAACTGATTGTTTTAGTATTGGAAAAGAAATGCACAAGACTATATTGTCACTTTATTTAATTTACATTCAGAATACAACATGAGAAATGCCAGGCTGGATGAATCAAAAATTGGAATTAAGGTTGTCAAGAGAAACATCAACTATCTCAGATATGCAGATTATATCACTCTGATGGAAGAAAATGAAGAATTAAGAAATGTCTTGATGAAGGTAAAAGAAGAGAGTATAAAACCTGGCATTAAGCTTAACATCAAAAAAGCTAAGATATTGGCAACTGGTCCCACCACTTTATGGCAAATAGAGGGAGAAGAAATGGAAGCAATGTCAGATTTTATATGATTGGGTTCAAAGATCACAGTAGACAGTGACTTCAGCCATGATATTAAAAAGATGCTTGCTCCTTCAAAGGAAAGTTATGGCATGTCTGGGCAGCATACTAAAAAGAAGATACATCACCTTGCCAATAAAGGTCCTTATAGTCAAAATTATGATTTTTCCAGTAGCAATGTTTGGCTGTGAGATTTAGAGTATAAAGAAAGCTGAATCAATGCTTTTGAATTGTGGTGCTGGAGAAAACTTTTGAAAGTCCCTTGGGCAGCAAGGAGTTGAAATAAGTCAATACTAGCAACAATAATGCTACTTGCTGCTACTTTGGCTACTTTGCTTTGTGTAAGGCCAATAACACCAGCACACAGGAGGGCTGCTGGCACAGGTTCTTTGATCTGTTTTTCTAAGGAAAGCAACTTTAAGGAGTTTACAATCTCATTTTAACTAAACATACATATATCATTCACTTATGGGAAAAAGTCAGCACCCTGAACTTCAGAGCAAATACAAAAAGAAATTACAAACAGAGAAAATAACACAAATCAACAGACAGGCTTCTGTCTGATCTTAGCAATACATTCATAGTTACCAGAGAGAGAGGTGCCAATATCTGGGTTTTCAAAGCCTGGGGGTTCCTTAACAACTATCCAGAGTCTCCACACCAATACTCTTCCAATGTGTGAGCTCCAAACAAAATGTACCTCAGAGTGTATATACACTTCTTTGGGGTCAGAGTGCTTCACATCTCTTGAAAGTTTAACACTTTTTGAGGGTTTCTCACCTTTTGAGGGTGTCACATCTCTCATGACCTAACAACGAAAGGGTGTGGGCCTTCCTACAAACAAAGGTAACACTCAGTCAAAGGCACTTGATTTCCTTAGTGCTGAGAAGCACTCCAAATCAAAAGACAGAAAAAGTCCCACTTTGCTTGCTATTACAGTACTTAGAGAAATTAATTCAAGTTATTTACTGGAAGGGCAAATACTGAAGCTGAAGCTTAAATACTTTGGCCATATAATGACAAGATGGGACATTTTGGAAAAGACTCTGATGTTGGGAAAGATGAAAAGGAAAAGGCAGGGGACAGCAGAAGATAAGATGGATAATAATACCATAGAAACAATGAGCGTGAATTTGGACACACATCAAGAGATAGTGGAGTGGTCCATGGGGTCACAAAGAGTTAGACATGACAGAAGAACAACAAGTAGATATCATATAATTTACACAGCTGCCTATCATTAAAATACTACTGATAGACATTAGACTTTATTACTCTAAACCACATGGAACAAGAAGAGTGCCCCATGGAAAAGTGAAGAGGGGCAGGAACTCCTATCCAGAAAAAAGGAAGATATTTGCTGATCAATGATTGTACTTTTCAGATAGTAACTAGGGGTGCATAGTGGGGCTTAGGACAAACAAAGGAGGACTTAAAATTATGATTTTATATTTATTCTTGTTTTAAAAATTAAATGTTATTATTTTCAATTAACAAGCATTCATTTTCTCTTCCTTTCATCATCCATTACTACTGAAAAAATAAAATAAAAACAAAGCATTTGTAACTAATATGCACAGGTAGCAAAAGTAAAAAAAAAAAATCCTAAGCAGGCCACATCCAAAAATACATGACTAACTAACTCCCTATTTAGTTAATCACTTTTCTTTCAAGTGGTGGGCTGCATTATGAATCACTTGGTTTCTGAAATAATGATGAGTTATGGTGTTGATAAGAATTGTCTTTTTAAGCTGTTCTTTTTGACATAGTGTTAATATTGATCATTCTTTGGCTTCATCTCAAATCGTTCTGTATCAGCTCATAAAAATCCTTTAATGTTTGATGGAAACTATCTCTTTTCTGCTGACCTTCTCATTTGTCTGTTTTGTGCAATTTTAATGATGTCCACTAAATTTCTACTCCTTAGCCTCACATTTCTGTAGAATTGACCATGGGTTCTCAAAACCTATGGCAGCAGAATTCAATCTCTTTCAGACTCCACTATAGTACAAAAGTTTCAGGTAGAGCCCAGTGATAGACAAACTATATATTATCCAAAGACCATCCTAACTCATTTTGTGCTGGTTCATAAATAGGTCACCTATAGGGAGACTCGATGTTCAGTCACGGTAATTCTGTAAGACCATCTTTTAATTTATAGAGTGGATGTGATCTCAAACAACGGCAATAGATTTCTCACTAATGAAGCTGCAAGAAAAGTATTGCTCAAAGAAAGAGACCAAAACACACTGAAAATATTTAGCTTGACTTTCTTAATGTATCTCAATGATAAGTCCTATTATGCCATTGTCTGCTTCTTTTACATAAGCGAAGCTTTTAGGAAGGCCTTGAATGGCTTGAATTATAATTTGATTATTTTTTTCCCCAGTCGTTTGTTTGGTTGCATTAGAAAAGAGATAAAAGGAAGTCAGGATTAAGAAAGTTAAAAAAAGAAGTTATATGACACTATATTTTGTGAGATGAGTGTTTTAGCCCATGCAGTGCTCTAGCTCAGAATATAATAATGGTTTATTTCAACATTATTAGTAGGCAGGCAGGAAACATCAAACTAAGTGAATGGAAATGCTTCATTCACAAGCCCATTAAAACAATTATAATTACAACATAAGGATCTATTCTCCCTTTTTAGTTTGCATACTTGTCAAAAGTACTCAAGCCATTGAAGAAAATTTAATATTAAAACTGAATGTGTTAATCATTTGACAACTTGAAAACATAAGCATATAATTGGAAATCAGGCTTTGGAAAATGAAACAGGCAACATCAAATTTAAAAAAAAATATGAGTCTTTAGCTTGAACCATTCATATGTGGGGAACTATAGAATTTAATGAAGCTAATGGACTTCGAGTTATACATATGGCAATTAGTAGTTATCTAAATTCCTCTGACAAACTCTGAGAATGCATTATAACCTACATGAACATACACAGCCAAACAGATTTTATACTGAATATTGTCTAGAAATAATGCCATAATTAGGTAAATGATGATAGAAGTATCCATATAGATTACCTAGGTATACACGTATAGGTAGATATATTTGTTGAGATATACAAATAGATGATACAGATATTCATAACCAAATTTTATATATACATATGTGTGTATACACAATGCATACACATGTGCATGTGTGTATACACACAGAAACACATACTTACATATATCCATGCACATACATAGTAACTAACAATAAATAATATATTAAATAGGTATATGTGATACACACACATGTAAAATGTGGGGGTAGCCATTTATATATGTGCAAGTATATAGAGAGATAGGTATATAGATATCTCTATGTCTGTATACATATGCATACATATATGTGTAAGTATACATATATATGCATAATTGTATATATGTGTATGCACACATATGGAGGATAGATGAAGATCTTTAACTTCTTAGTTTTGTTACATAATTCTATATTCATATGAATGATGGAAAATTGTGTCATTTTGGATAGATGTGCCAATGTTTGAATAGGGAGTCAAGTTGAGTATTTCAAAACTGTATGATGTCTTTGTACGGATAGAGATGTATCGTGAATTGAACACAGTTTAGTCAATTTAATATTCTAAGCATTTTGGATAAAAATCGTAAGGCCTAGTTCCAAATATAAAGTAAATGTTGCACAGTGTTCCTCCTCTACTGTGTTTCCTTACACATACCCCAAAGACTAGTTTGTATACAGGCAAAGTAATTACAAAAAAGATGGAATTATACAAAATTGATTTGTCCACATATTTTAATCAAAACCGAACCACTCTTTAAAAAAATCATATATTTTCAACTGAATTCTTCAAATAGATGACAACTGAGGCAGCCAAATATAAAGAGGAAAGAGGATGTTTGAATTCTGGCAACAGAGAGAAGAGATCCAGGAGAAAATATGAAGTGGTTTGAATGTGGATTTCTACTTGAGCTCTCATAGACAGGAGCTAAGGATGGTTTCTTCTCTCATTAGAGTTACTGCAAGTGTAATTGGGTTATATAGAATGTGTACAGATAGTTACTGACTGCCTTCAACCACTACCCACCTGTGGCTCAGCTTTTAGAAATGATAGAAATGATCTGATTGCCTTTGGCTATCAATGATTCCTCAAACCCTGAGTGATCCTTGGACCCTTTCACTTCAGAAGCAGGGAAGTGACCTTCTACCTTAACAGGAAAATAAACTAGCAAATAAGGGGGGGGGGGACAGCTGAATCTCTGGATTCAACTCTTCCTTGTAGCAAAACTGGTGTGCTATTCATCTACATGAAATGTGTACTCTACTAGGTGAGATTGTGCCTGGGCCCCCAGCACCTTTTCCCCTTTGTGTTTCCCTTCCTGAGTAAAATATTAAATAATATCCTCAAGGTAGATGTCTAGGCTTGGGGATGATTTTGTGATTTCGATAGTTCTGGGGGGCCAAAGTACAATAAGTAGAACTGGCAACAAGGAAAGCCTCTACAATGGAAAAGTCAATTACCAAAACAACATACTTACCATGCTGGGTGACAACATAGCTAAAAGATGAAAAGCAGTATGTAATCTTACATACTTTTGACTGAAAACAAGCAGGGAATATCTACTCATGTTTTAGGGATATCCATTACAAAGGAATCTGTCACAGGCTAAAGTAAGATGAGTAAAGTAGTATCATGTTATCAGGAAACAAAAAGGAAAAGACTTCTTACTGGGGAAATACACATACAGATATATAGATGTATGAATATGTATATAAAAATATGTATCAACACGTTATATATAGACAATACATGTTTATGTACAAACACATGTCTGCATATCTGTAATAACCATACATATACATACATGTGTATGTTTGCATATATGTATACATTTACAACCAAATATAAACAAAACCTTGCTAAAAGGTCACAATATCAGAGCTTCCAGAGTTATAGCCCTTCAATGCCTGACCTGAGGCCCTGGAGCAATAAAAACAAATCAAGCGTTTGTCACGTAAGTTAGACATAAGCATTAATAGCAGGAAAGAGAAGATCTGAAGACTTAGAAAGGTATTATTTATATATTTGTTTATTTTCATTTTCAGCACTGATTTTCACAAGAGTGTGAACTGCAAATTTTCTCCTCATTTCTACCCTCCCCCCCCCACTCCAAGATGGCATATATTCTGGTTGTCCCATTCCCCGGTCAGCTCTCCCTTCTGTCACCCACTCACCCCCATGTCCTTTTCCCTTACTGTCTTATACAGCAAGATAGATTTCTATGCCCCATTGCCTATATATCTTACTTCCTAGTTGCATGCAAAAACTTTTTTTGAATATCTATTTTTAAAATTTTAAATTAAATTTAAATTAAAAATTAAAAAATTTTTAAATTTTTAAAATTTTGAGTGCCAAATTCTCTCCCCTCTTCCCTTCCCACCCACCCTCCCTAAGAAGGCAAGCAAATCCATATAGGCCATATGAGTATCATTATGTAAAACCCTTCCATGATACTCATGTAATGAAAGACTAACTATGTTTTCCTCCTGCCTATCCTATCCCCCCTTATTCAATTTTCTCCCTTGACCCTGTACCTTTTCAAAAGATCTTGTTTTTGATTACCTCATCCCCCTATCTGCCCTCCCTTCTATCATCCCCCCTTTTTATCTCCTTCCTCCTTCTTTCCTGTGGGGTAAGGTACCCAATTGAGTTTGTATGTTATTCCCTCCTCAGGGCAATTGCAGTGAGAGGAAGATTCACTCATTCCCCCTCACCTACCCCTTCTACCATTCCTACAGAACTGCTTTTTCTTGCCACTTTTATGCAAGATAATTTACCCCATTCTATCTATCCCTTTCTCAATCTTTCAATATATTCCTCTCTCATGCCTTAATTTGACTTTTTTAGATATCATCCCTTCATATTCAACCTATCCAGTGCCCTCTGTCTCTCTATATATGTATATTCCCTTCAGCTATCCTAATACTGAGGTCTCATGAATTATGCACATTATCTTTCCATGTAGCAATGTAAACAAAACAGTTCAACTTTAGTAAGTCTTATGATTTCTCTTTCTTGTTTACCTTTTCATACTTCTCTTGATTCTTGTGTTTGAAAGTCAAATTTTCTATTCAGCTCTGGTCTGCTCACTGAGAAAACTTGAAAGTCCTCTATTTTATTGAAAATCCATATTTTGCCTTGGAGCATGATACTCAGTTTTGCTGGGTAGGTGATTCTTGGTTTTAATCCTAGCTCCACTGACCTCCAGAATATCATATTCTGAGCTCTTCTGTCCCTTAATGTAGAAGCTGCTAGATCTTGTGTTATCCTGATTGTATTTCCACAATATTCAAATTGTTTCTTTCTAGCTCCTCACAGTATTTTCTTCTTGATCTGGGAGCTCTGGAATTTGGCAACAATGTTCTATGGACTAACTGAAAGTTATGGTGAAAAAAAGAACCTTGATACAATAATACAAGAAATAATTGAAAAAAAAATTGTCCTGAAGTCTTAGAACAAGGCAGGGAAGTAGAAATAGAAAAAAAAAATCCATTGAACACCACTTAAAAGAGATCCTATGAGGAAAACTCATAGGAATATCATAGTCAATCCCAAAACCGCCACCTCAAGGATAAAATATTAAAAGCATCAAGATTAAAACAATTTAAATATGATGGTGCCACAATTAGTTACACTAGTCCTAGCAGCAGAGATAGTTAAAGACTGCAGGTCTTAGAACACAATATACCAAAAAGCAAAAGAGCTAGGGCTCTGGCTGAAAATATCATACCCTGCAAATTTAAGTATTATCTTGAATGAAAAAGTGGACATTTGATAAACTGTCAGACTTTCAAGACTTTGTTAAAAACATTCTCAGCATAACAGAAGATTCGACATAAAAGAACCAAAGACTGACTCTAAGGGATTATAAGAAAAGACTATGTTTTATATAACATAAAATGTAAAATGTATGTCTAAGATTCTTGCTAATAATTGGTGAGCTCATAAAAATGAGGGGGGTAAACCTGAGTATGATATGAATTCAAAAAGTAAAACCATTTAGAAACAGCTAAAAAGAGTAACTATTTTATACAAATGAGGTTCAAGAGGAAGAAAGGATACAGAGAAATTAGATGGTGGAGGAGGGCTGGTAGTTCTGGTAACCTACTTTCATCAGGAATGGGTTTAAGCAGGAACAATACACACACACACACTCTCTCTCACACACACACACATATGTGTGTGTGTATATATATATATATATATATATATATATATATATATTTAGAAGAGTGTAAAAGTCTTCAAAATTTAGAAGAAATAAAATAGTAGGGGTATAGAGAGGGGAGAGAGGACAAGGTAGAGATTTTTAGAGGGCAGAATGACGGAATAGGTAAAAGTGGGGTATAGAAGTGTTTTTAGTTTCATGGGAATGGGAGGATAAGAGAGGGATCTTTGGAGGGGGATAGGCAAGTGATAGGAGGGCAAGGTAGTCACTAGAAATAAAGTAGAGGAATCAAGAGGGATAGGAAACAAGAGATATGCACAAAAATAAAAATCAGGAGTATAGTATGTTTGGGAAAGTATATTGTCTATATAAGTATGTACATATGTATATGTGTAAGTATATGTCTATAACTATAGAGAAACATTTAAACTTTATTGTAGCCTTCTGGGTTTGAGTGGGGGAGGGAAAAAGAACAAAATAAAAAAGTGCACAGCAGAGAACAAAAGAAAACTCACAAAGAAGCAAAGATGGACAATTTTCAAGACAACATGTATTATTTATTATATAGGCTTTCTTTAAATCAAAATTTATTATTATATATTTTGAATCCTCTATTACATTCTGCTATGCACACAATATGCTGTTTTTTTTTTTTAATTCTTACTTTTTATTTAAGTTTCAGTATTTAAGTTTATGGTATGTTTTGTTCTTTTTCTCTATTTTGTATTTGGGTCCTGGCCCTTGAGTCTAAAATAAAGTTAAATTTAAAAAAATAATTTTTGATCGTACTCCTAGGTCCTTTGCCTTCCTGAATATCATGTTCCATGATCACTGATTCTTTAATGGTGCAGCTGTCAAGTCCTGTGTAACCCTGATTGTGACTCCTGAATATTTGAACTGTTTCTTTTTGGTCACTTGTATTATTTTTCCTTGACTTGATACTTCTGAAATTTGACTATATTCTACCTTGGAATTTTTTTTTTATTTTGGAATCTTTTTCCTGAGGTGACTGTTGGATTCTTTCAGTGCCTGTTTTGTCCTGTGATTCCAGGACATCAGGGCAGTTTTTCTTGATAATTTCTTGAAAGATGGTGTCCAGGTCCTCCTTTTGATTATGGCTTTTCAGTTAGTCCAGTGCTTATGATATAGTCTCTCCTCTATCTATTTCCAACATCAGTTGTTTCTCCCTTGAGTTATTGTGCTGTTAAGCAAAATTGTCTCATTAGCATGGCTTTTGTTTCTTTTGAGTGGAAGTACTTTCAGCTGTTAAGTGCTAAGCCCCAGGCCCAGGGCCCTGTCAGGTGTGAAACCTGTGTGGGTGTGGATTGGTGACTTAGGAGGGGCCAGCTCGGGAACCAATGGTCTCTGGTCATGGAGGCGGGGCTTGAGAACACCGGAAGCTCGACTGCGAGGAGGGGTGAGCTGGGAGACAACTTCAGCAGCGGCAGCGGCGGCGGCGGCAGCGGAAGGTGTGGAAGCCAGAAGCTGCGGAGGCCGGAAGCTGCGGAAGCGGGGCTTACCCGAGTGCGAGCAGGAACGTGAGGCCAGTGAACATGATTTGGCTAAATACTCTCTTGCTTTTCTTTGGCCTCCTAGTTGCCCTTGTGAAATGGGCTTTCTGGGCCTGGAGTCTTTTTGTCAAGATGTTGGAATGGGGAGGCTGGTTCAAGTTTTTGCTGCGGTGGGGCCTAAATA
>CM053624.1:233211128-233222031 GCA_028646595.1 Phalanger gymnotis | reverse complement strand
TTTTAAATTTTCTTTCACTTTTTCTTTCTTTTGAATTTGTTTGATTCTT
Source organism: Phalanger gymnotis (assembly GCA_028646595.1). Taxonomy (NCBI): domain Eukaryota; kingdom Metazoa; phylum Chordata; class Mammalia; order Diprotodontia; family Phalangeridae; genus Phalanger; species Phalanger gymnotis. The sequence goes on along the minus strand of CM053624.1, from coordinate 233,221,982 downwards.
GATGTCTCATAGTCATTAGTATCCACTTGTCCAACTTTAAATTTTATGGTGTTGTTTTTCTCAATTAGCTTTTGTACTTTCTTTTCCATTTGACCAATTTTCCTCTTTATGGAGTTATTTTCTTCAGTGGGTTTTTCTGCTTCCTTTTCCATTTGGCAAATTCTACTTTTTAAGCTGTTTTCTAAGCTGTTGACCCTTTGTTTCATAGTTCTCTCGTATTACTCTCATGTCTTTTCCCAATTTTTCTTCTACCTCTCATATGTTTTTAAACTCCTGAATTGAGTTTTCTGGTCTTGACACCACTTTCTGGTTTTCTCTGAAGGCTTTGCCCATAGGTATTTTGAGATTTTCACCCTCTTCTGAGTTTGTGTCTTGGTCTTCCCTGTCACCATAAAAACATTCTGTGGTCAGATTCCTTTGTTGTTGTTGTTTGCCTATTTTTGGCTTTTTCCCTTTCTCTTAACTTTGAGTTCTGCACCTGGGGTGGAAGGGGCACTTTCTCTGGCTTCTTGTACAAATGGATGGAGGCCCTGGATGTTTACCTGGTTCTGCACTGGTGTTGCTCTTAGTTCCCTAAGGGACCCTCTTGCCTGGTGCTGTGATGAGGGGGTGGAATTGGGGGTGTGTGGCTGGTGCAGCTGGAGGTCATAGTGGTCTGGCAGCTTATGTGGTGCTTAGCTGGAGTCCTAGTGGTTTTGTCTGGCATGTGCTAAGGTGCAGTTGGGTGTTTATGGGTTTCTCAGGGGCTAAAATGAAGCTCATGGAGGTGTGGCCTACCTTCTTGTCATGCTGGAGGATGTCTGTTTTCCCAGGGCAATGCTGAAGCATATTAAGTTTCTTAGAGCTGGAGTCTGCTGGTTTCACTGGCTATGCTTAGGCATGTGGGGGATCCCAGTTTTGGTGATTCCCCACTCCACCATATAGGGGTGCAGGATCTCTTGTTGCTTTTCTGAGATGTGGTTTGCTGCTGGTTTGCTGGTATGCTTCCTGTCCTGTAATGCCTGAGTAAGTTGGAAGTTTCTTTTTGATCTTCCCAGTTTCTTCATCTAAAAGATTGTTTCACTCTATCATTTTCTGTTTCTGCTGTTCTAAGACTTGTTTTGGGGTGCTATTTTATAATTATTTGGAGGTGATTATGGGAGAACATGGGAGAGTCACAGCTGTTTACTGCTTACTCCACCATCTTTTCACTGTATTTATTGAATTATTTAGAAAAGGAAATTGTTATTCTTATGAACCAGTATAGATTTATTTGGAACTGGGTATCAGAGTAGAAAATAGCTGAAGGAGGAGGCCCCTCAAAATACAGAAGAAAATTACACTTTAAAAAATAGACTAACCCAAATGGCAAAAGGAATCCAAAAAGCCAATGAAGACAAGAATGTTTTTGTAGTGGTAAACAGGGCTAGGTCTTTTTGTTTTCTCTTTTAGAATGCTAAGGTAATCAATTACCTTTGATAAGTCTTGCCTTTCAAATGTATTGGCAAGCAAAATGGAGTTTTTGTTGTCTTACGTTTCTTTGATTGAATCAAGAGTCTTTGACCTGCTTGAGAAACAAGAAAATCCCAGTTCACATAGTTTGAGTCACATAGTTGTGATGCCCTTTGACCCTGAGTATATATAAACTCAAAAGTTAGCATTTTGCCTTTGGGGGCACACTCATTGAAAGACTGTTGATGACAACACTCTGACTGAACCATTGAAGCAGCCCCACCCACCTGCCTTTCAAAACTCAGATTGGGTGCTTCTCTGGTAATTACGTATTGTGATTTGTTTAGACAGAAATGTTGATCTGTTTATATTGTCTCTGTTTGTAATTTCTGTTTGCATTTGCTCTGAAGCTCAGGGTGCTGGCTTTTCCCACTTAACTAAATGAATGGTATATGTATGTTTAATTAAAGTGAGATTGTTAAAACCTTAAAGTTACTTTCCTTAGAAAAGCAGATGAAAGAATCTGTGCTAGCAGCCTTCCGTGTGCTGGTGTTATTGGTCTTACACAGCCACAGTAGCAGCAAGCAACATTGTTGTTACATACTTAAAAAGCAGTATTGCCTGAATGAAAAAGGAGGTCCAAAAGCTAACTAAAGAAAATAATTACTTAAAAATTAGAATAGACCAAATGGAAGTTAATGACTTTATGAGAAATCAAGAAATTATAAAACAGAAACAAACAAATGAGAAAATAGAAGAAAATGTGAAATATCTCACTTAAAAACAAAAACAAAAACCACTGACCTGGAAAATAGATCCAAGAGAGAGAATTTAAAAACTATTGGACTACCTGAGAGCCATGATCAACAACAACAACAAAAAAAAAGCCTAGACATCATCATTCAAGAAATTATCAAAGAAAACTGCCCTGATATGCTAGAACCAGAGGGTAAAATAGAAATTGAAAGAATCCACCAATCACCTCTTGAAAAAGATCCCAAAAGGAAAACTCCTAGGAATATTGTAGCCAAATTCCAGATTTCCCAGGTCAAGGAGAAAACATTGCAAGCAGTCAGAAAGAAACAATTTGAGTATTGTGGAAACAGTCAGGATAACATAAGATCTAGCAACTTATACATTAAGAGATCAAAGTGCTTGGAATATGATATTCTGGAGGTCAAAGAAGCTAGGATTAAAACCAAGAACCACCGACCCAACAAAATGGAGTAAAATACTTTGGAGGAAAATGGATTTTCAATGAAATAGAGGACTTTCAAGCATTCTTGATGGAAATACCAGAGATGAATAGAAAATTTGACTTTCGAATACAAGAATCAAGAGAAGCATGAAAAGGTAAACAGGAAAGAGAAATCATAAGAGACTTCCTAAGGTTGAACTGTTTATATTCCTACATGGAAAGACAATATTTGTAACTCATGAGACCTTTCTCAGTATCAGAGTAGTTGAAGGGAATATACGTATATATAGACAGATGGCATAGAATGAGTTGAATACGAAGGGATGATAGATGAATATATTGGGAGAAGGATAAAGTGTGAGATAAAATGGGGTAAATTATCTCACATAAAAGAGGCAATGAAAAGCTGTTATAATGGAAGGAAGGGGAGATGAAAGGGAATGAGTGAACCTTACTCTCATCATATTTGGCTTACAGTAATTAAAGTGGGACTTTTTTTTTTTTACTGTTTTCTCTTTGGGAGCACTTATTTAATCAAGTGCCCTTGATGAGTCTGGGCTTTGTTTCTTTGATTAAATCTGGAGTCTTTGATGACCTGCGTATCTCAAGGTAAAGCCTAGTTTACATGGGTTTGAGTCACATGTTTGTGATGCCAGAAGCTTTTAGGTCATGTGGGTCTGAGTCACATGTTGTGATGTCCTTTGTCTCTGAACAGGTTATATAAACTCAGAGGTTGGCATCTTGGCTTTGTGGGCTCACTCATGGAAGGAGTTTTGAGATTCTGGGCAAGCTGTTGTAACTGCCCCCTGGCTTTGCTAACCCAGACCCATTGGTGCTTTCCTTTTTGGTATGTGTTGTCTTGATTAGACAAAGCCTGTCTGCTGAATATTGTTATTTTATCTGTTGATATTTTCTGCTTGTAATTTCTATTTGCATTTCTTCTGGAGCTTGGGGTGTCGGCTTTTCCCTCTGAACTAAGTGAATTATATGCATATGTTTGATTAAAGTGAGACTGTTAACCATTTATAGTTGCTTTCCTTAGAAAAGCAGATGAAAAGAATATGTGCTGGCAGCTGTCGTTGCTAGTCTTGTTGGTCTTGTACCGCAGTGGCTGCTAGCCACATTATTGTTATAACAGGAAAGTAGGGGGAAGGGGATAAGGGGAGTGATAGAAGGGAGGGCAGATTGGGGAAGAGGATTATCAGAAGCAAACAGTTGTGAAAAGGGACAAGATCAAAGGAAAAAAATAGAGGAAATGGGGGACAAGATAGGATGGAAGAAAATATAGTTAGCTTTTCACAATACAATTATTATGGAAGTGTTTTACATAATGAAACACGTATAACCAATATTGAATTCTCAATGAGGGTGAGTGGGGAGGGAAGAAGGGGAAAAATCTGGAACTCAAAGCTCTGGAAACAAATGTTAAAAATTGTTTTTATATATGCCACTGGGAAATAAGATGTATAAGCAATGGGGTATAAAAGTCTATCTTGCCCTACAAGAAAGTAAGGGGGAAGGGAATGAGGGGGGTGATAGAAGAGAGAGCAGCCTGGGGAAAGGGGTAATCAGAATGCATGCCTTCTTGGAGTGGGGTTGGGGGAGGTGAGAAATAGGGAGAAAATCTGTGACTCAAAATCTCATGGAAATGAATGTTGAAAACTAAAACTAAATAAATTAATCTAAAAAAATAAAAAGAAGGTAGAAAGATTGGTCAGATAATTAGGAGGAGAACCAGAAGTAGCGTCTTGAAAACCTAGAAAGAAAAGACTACCAAAGTGTAGGGTCATTGACAGTGTCAGAGACTGTAAAGAGGTCAAGAAAGATGAAGATTGAGAAAAGGTTTTTAGATTCATCAATGAAAAGGTTGTTAGTAACAGACAAGCCAAGATGTCAGAGTAGAAAAGCACTCAGCCAAAGTCTCTGTAAGTATGCCCCTTCCCAATGTAAAATAATGCCTCAAATCAAACTCTCAAGTGGCAAAACCAACCAAAATTCAGGTGAAACAATTTTTCCAGGCAAAGACAACTTAGCAGGCCAGCAGGAAAGGTCTGTCTTAATGTGGCAGGGACCATTTAGCAGTGGTACCAATTCCAGGCTTTAGTGGTAGCCGTTTTAACAGCAGAAGCAGCTTAGGGAGCTCTCAGCCTACGACAGGCTGGATGGAGGATTAATCTGAAGGAGATTGTAAAGGACCTTTTACTGTAAACGACCCTGTTGCATTGGCCTTTTTGAATCCATTGTGGTTTCTCTTTATTGTTTACCTTTTTAATCTTTTTTTGAGTCTGGTATTTGAAAGTCAGATTTTCTGTTCAGCTCTGATCTTTTCATCAAGAATTCTTGAAAGTTCTCTATTTCATTGAATATCCATTCCCCGCCCCACCGACAAGCTCCCACAGGATTATACCTAATTTTGCTGAGTAAGTGATTCTTGATTGTAATTTTATCTCCTTTGCCCTCTGGAATATCATATCCCAAGCCTTCTGATCATTTAACATTGAAACTGCTAAATCTTCTGTGATTCTGAGTGGTTCCACAATATTTGAACTGTTTCTTTCTGGGTACTTGAAATATTTTCTCCTTGATCTGGGACCTCTGGAAGTTGCTCCTATTCCCCTGAGGCTGCTAATTCTAGTGGGCTATTTCTCCTTTCCCTACTTCTGTGACCCATATGTGTGATCTGGATTTAGTATGGACAAGGCAACAGAGTCTCATCCCATCCCAGCAAAGGGCCTCCTGTAATTGCCTTCTGACCAGTTGTCTTATCCCCTTACCATTTGTAGGCTGAGAACTCTTGGAAAATGTAGCTGTTTCAGTTGTTTCCAAGGACTTTTGCTGGTTTGTTGGAGTGTGAACTATACAGGCACAGCCTGTACTGGACTGAGATCCACTTCCATTCCTGCGCAACAGACCTTTCCTATCAATCTTCTAAACTACCTTAGGCTGAAAAATAGTTTCACCCCATCCTTTTGTGGACTTTGCCACTACAAAATTTGTTTTGAGGTGGTATTTATAATTTTGTGGAGGGTAATGTTGCAGATATTAGGCAAGTTTCTGCCTTTTGTTCACCATTTTAGCTCTGTCCCTAATGAGATGTATTTGTACAGCACTTACATAGTCCTTAGCACATAGTAGGCACCATATAAATGATTTTCCCTTCCCCCTCCTTTATCTGTTTGACAAATATGTAATCATTGTCGTAACTGACTAAATTATGAATAGGTGATTTCATTAAGTTCAATAAGTATTAACTGACTATATTTTATGAATCTCTCAATACCTCAGGCAACTCAAATCTTTAAGTTGTAAAACTCCAATTATATTTACAGAGGCAATTTCCTCAAGAGAGATTTTCATAAATTGATAAATCATTGATGATATCATCCCTTCTATCCCCATAAAAGTGAAACATTTGCTATAGTGTCTATAAGGTTATCAAGGAGGAACTTAAGGATACAAATTTAAAACAAGACACAATACCAACCTTCTAGAAGCTTATAGTCTATCACTTGATAAAAATCAAGATAATACCAATTGCATTTTACCTATATGCAGGTGGATGGAAGAGAGAGAGAGACAGACAGACAGACAGACAGACAGACAGACAGAGAGACAGACATAGAGACAGAGACGGACAGAAAGATGATAACGATGATGATAATGACAGTGATGATGGTGATGATGATGATGAAAGAAAGGAAGGAGGGAATGAAAGAAGGAAAAAATGGATGTAGTAAAAAAGGAAGAAATGGAGAGAAAAAAAGATGGAGGAAAGCAAAGGTATGATAGAGGGATGGAAGAAGAAGGAAGGAAAGAAGAAAGCAAGACAGGGAGAAGGGAAGGTTCGTTAGAGGGTGGGAGGGAGGAATGAAGGAAGGAAGGAAGGAAGATGGTGGATGGCTTTATAATACTTTACTCATATCCATAAAGGAATTATCCACCCATTCAGAACCCCACATTGTGTATATTCTAAAGCCCATGAGGAATGGTTCAAGGTTATACAAAAAAGACAGAGTATGTGATGTATTTCTATATTAATAACTGAGAATATGAGGAGGGGCTATGCTGAAAAATTATTTGAATAAAGCATATGATTTTCAGGTTGGAGATTCTCTCATGTTAATAAGCATCCTTTACAGTTATATCTTGACTAGATTCATCATATTAAAGATGATCTAAAGCTGTAACTATGAGCAGTAGTTTTAACAATCAATGATCATTAAGTCAGAAACAAAAATCTTTCCATTCTGGTGAGATGTGCTGATGTTCACTAATTCTTACTCCAATGACTCATCTTTGCTGCGTTCATAAAGTAGAAATCAAACTTCCTGTCTAATATCTTTGGAGTCAGGTGTTACTAGAGATGTCTTTGTCTTAACTGTAATTAGTTAAATTGACCATCATTGTAGGATTACCTAACTATAAGAAATAAAAACAATAGTTAAATTTTTAAAAATCCACTTACATTACTTTTATAGAAGAATTTAATCAAAATTAAGATATTTCTTACAAGCAAAAAACATTTATTATTAAAAACAAATAATTATTTTGTTTTTATCTTTCACCACATATTAGACGAATTATAGGAATATAATATGGAAAAAGTTAGAAACCAGAATTGATTAAGTTGGTGACCACCTATTACATTAGACATCAATATATTCTAATTACTGGATGTAGTAGGAAGGCCAAATTTATGATCTCAAGAAGGATCATATATATATTTGAATGGTTCGAAATCGCAAGGTATGCAGAATTCTCTAAGTAGAGGGCATCAGAACATTTATTTAGGACCCACAGTGACAGATTCGCGAACCAGCCTCCCCATTCCAGTATTGTAATCACAAGCCTCCAGGCCCAGTAGGCCCGCCTCACAAGAGTAACCAGAAGGCCACAGAAAAATAAGATGGCATAAATCATATTCATTGGCCTCAAGTCCTCACTCGCACTCCTGGGTCCACACACAGGTTGGATCTGCTTTGGCTTCAGCTGTAGTTTCTCGCCTCTCCTCACAGCCAAGGCTCTGGCGTTCTCAAGACCCCCTCAACGACCAGAGACCAGAGACCATTGGTTCCCGAGTTGGCCCCTCTTAAGTCATTAATCTACACCCATACAGGTTTCACACCTGATAGGGCTGTGGGCCTGAGGCTTAGCCCTTAACAGGTGAAAGTACTTTCAAAATAAACAAAAGCCAAACTCCTCAAGGGCACCCGTTAAACTAAGCCCATTTTGCCTTAATGGCACACTAGATAATAGCCAGTGAACTGTCATTGATGGAAGACATTCTGTGACAGAGGGCTACTTTTTATGGTACCTGAGGCTGACTCTAAACTCCCAGAAAATTACTTTTTATCTTCTGTTTATGTTCATATAGTTTTTTTTTCTATTGGAACTTAAGTTTCTTGAAGATATACACTGATTTTTGTTTTTGTCATATCTATTCTGAGCTCCCAGAATAGTACATGGCACACAATAATGTTTAATAAATTTTTATTGATTGAAGTCATAAATTATACTAAAAATTTCTGCAATAGAGATGTTTTTGAAAATTTTACGAAAATAAATTATCTTGAGGATACTGCTTAAATTCATCCTACTCAATACTAACCTATATGTTGTACCAAATTGATTGTTTCTATTTTTTATTTAGGATAATAATAATAATAATAATAAGCTTTTGAATAGATTGATGAATAATCTTATTTCATTAAGACAACTAAAATAACCAGGCTGCTGTATTTGACCATTCATAACTCAGAAAGCTCAATTTGTAATAGGTTTTCAATAAGTTTTGAATAAATGAATGCATGTATAGACAAAGAGCAAATCAATAATTGATTTTATCATTTTTTGTCAAAGTGGTTTTATTTTCCTAAACTATATTTATGTAACACATATGCATTTATGTAATACTATTTGCCCACATGGGATGTTTAAATGTATAAATGTGCTGTTTACAGTGGGTGGGACATGGATAGATACCCCTGGAGTCTGGTCTACCCCACTCTAATACATATTTTGAGGATAGCAGAAGAATAGCCATGACTAGGAACTTATTTCTTTTCTCACCTATTTGTAAGAGTACAAATTATCTTAGAATAATATCTATCAGATCTCCCCTCTTCTGCTTCTGCTATGCATATCGCTTGTCTGGAGGGTACAAAAGGTTCACAACCAATGGCTTCACAAAAGTTGCTTCCTTAGTGGCCATTAAGATGTAAAGTATCCCCAAACTTACACCCACTGATTTGGCTCCTTCACACAAATCAATGATTATACAAAATGCAATCAAAAATAAAGAACAGAAGGCTAAACCTATCTATAAATGGAAACTGTTTTATATTCAAAATATTCAATTTTGAATTTAACAAATAGTGATGTGATACAGTACTTTGGGGTAAATTGGGAGATGTATGTAATGGCAAGTTTCCATTATATAGAAAAAACTTAAGTATTCATGGGGGAAGATAAAACAGGTCACTTAAGCAAATGCTTAGCTAAATATTAGTTATAATAGCATCACATGGGCAATAAAAGTCATCTAACCTTAGTGTTCTTTACTGAAGGATATTTTAATATAAAAAGAAAATGGTGACTATTGGGTGGTTGATTCAATGAGAATGTCATATTCATATACAAAAGATTAAAATTGTCTTCATGAATATGGAAAGACACTAGAGACTTGGAATTTTAAATTCATGTTACAATGACCAGGTCATACTATCTTTCATGATCCATGGAGATTATCATTTTAACCCTCCCCCCACGTTGTAATATCATGGTTTTGTCTGTCTGCTTTTTTTATTTATCAACTAATCACACTAAAAATCTTTGCAGATTGCCTTCTGTGATAAATTCAATTGTTTTTAGGGACTTTTTTTATTCCTTTCTGCAGAGGAATGTAGATTTAGACCTTGCAGAAATCTGAGAAATCACCTTAGGGCTTCTTAAACTGGGGTCCATAGACCCATAAGGACCCATGGATACATTCAGGGTGAACTTGGTTGTGAAATCCATTACATTTTTTGCCCCTTCACTGTCCTCTAATTGAAATTTATCCCTTCCTTCAATTATTTTAAAATGTTATTATCAAAACGAGTCAATAGGCTTCAATGAACTGCCTAATGGGTTCGTGAGAGAAAAAAAAAAAGAAAGGGGGCAGCTACGTGGCGCAGTGAGTAGAGCACCAGTTCTAGACTCAGGAGGACCTGAGCTTGCATCCCGTCTCAGACACTTGACACATTTCCTGGCTGTGTGACCTTAGACAAATCATTTAACCCCAATTGCCCTACCTTCCTCCCTCCAAAAACCTAAAGAAAAAACTGAAAGAAAATGCTGCCAACCCTTGATCCATTTCAAGTCATTCATTTTAAATTCTCTCTGTGTCACTCTCTTTTTTGTCTATCTTTGTCTCCATCTGTCTCTCTCTGTGTCTGTCCATCTTTCTCTCTTTGTCTTTCTCTGTCTCTCCTCCACCACTCACAAACACATGTGCATGTATGCAAACACATAAACACAGGGAATAGTGTAGCCCAAGTTTGAAGCCCAGTACTCTCACTTCAAAACCAGCACTCTTTCCACTGCACAAGATAGCCTAAATAATTGACTTCTCCACTGATCTAATGGGTGATCCAACTGACCTAATGATTAAGAAGGAGCAAGGGAGAAATGTGAAGATTTAAGGTGAAGAGATAGGAATGTGAAAAAAAAAATATGGTGGTAACAGAGACTAGTATACAATTTTGGATGAGAGATATTTTGTTTGTTTACTGAAGCATATTGTCCTTGCCACCAAATTCCAGGAGAAATGACCTCCAAATAAGGTTTGCTTTGTTATATAGGTACTTCCTTTGACTACCTTTATGTTAGCAGATGCCAAAATTCTACCCAAAACAATATGAGATACTCCTGTGAAATAGCCATGTCCTTCCTACAGCAAGCATTCAGCCTCTTTGAAATATGCATTTTTCAAGTCCTCCCTCAAACCCCTCAAATTACCTGTAGAAATGACTAAACAAATTGTAAAGCAGCAGAACCCACAAAATGACAGAGTGAAAAAAAATTTCTAGCCCAAGACAACCTGGATGGTTGTAGTAGGAAGGCCGAATTTATGATCTCAAATATAATCATGTATATGTTTGAATGGTCCAAAATTGCAAGGTATGAGAGATTCTCTAAGGAGAAAACAACAAGAAATTTATTTAGGCCCCACCGCAGCAAAAACT
>CM053624.1:233193463-233210628 GCA_028646595.1 Phalanger gymnotis | reverse complement strand
TCCTAAGTCACCAATCCACACCCACACAGGTTTCACACCTGACAGGGCCCTGAGCCTGGGGCTTAGCACTTAACAGCTGAAAGTACTTCCACTCAAAAGAAACAAAAGCCATGCTAATGAGACAATTTTGCTTAACAACACAATGATGAAAGATCTGTCATGCCCCTCTGAGAGAGGAGTGCAGTCCAGTGTGGGTCATGCTGGCGCAGACCCAGCCACAGCAAATCCAGGGTAGGCCTCAGGGGACTGAGTCACTGGCAGCTGTGGCAGTTTCCAGCCTTCTCAACCCACAAATGCCAAAGACAACTTAGAAGGTCAGTAGGAAAGGTCTGTCATACTTGGGTGAGAGATAACTGTGATCTAGCCCCAGGCCCTACACAATCTTCATGGCTGTGGTGGCCACAGCAGCAACCATGTCAGCAGTTTCTTCCAGAGACATTGGCTCTGGAAGAGCCATGGTGGGGGGATCGAGTGGCTGATCAGAGGGGGATTTCAGGGCTCTCTTTGCTGGTTCTGTGGCAGGATTCTCTTGCTTTGCCCTTGCTTAGATCTGGGTCACAGTCTTGGGTGGCAGTCCTGGGGCAATGTGGAGCACTGGTGTGGTAGAGCTTGTAGTGGTGGTGCAGAGGGAATCCTCTTCATAGTTCCAAGGCAGAAAAGAATGCTTGTGGTCACTCACAGACCACAGCACAGACCAGGAGTCGAATGAACACCTTTCTGTTGATCATACAACCTTGGAAAAAATACAAATTTACTGGTCCATGGAAATGTCTCTTAAAACAGCTGTGCAAGACCCCTGAAGCTTGGAACAGAGCACTGTCCACTCTGGAAACAGAGTCTTAGCAAAGAGCTAAAAAGTCAAGTAATTGGCTGGGAAAGTGGACAAACAGTGGAAAAAGATCAGCCTATGGGATCTTACTTTGGTGACAAAACATACAACCAGAAAAAGACAACAAAGTCAAAGCTCCTACATCTAAAGCCTCCAAGAAAAATATGAATTGGTCACAGGACATGGAGGAGCACAAAAAGGATTTTAAAAGTCAAAGAAGACAAGGAGAGGAAAAATTGGGTATAAAAATGAGTGATGCAAGAAAATCATGAAACATGAGTCTACACCTTGCTAAGGGAGACCCCCCCCAAAAAAAAAGCTGAAGAAAATGACACCTTAAAATAAAGAATAGCCCAAATGGCAAAATAAGTCAAAAAAGCCAATGAGGAGAAGAATACCTTAAAAAGCAGAATTTGCCTAATGTAAAAGGAGGTCCAAAACCTCACTGAAGAAAATAATTCCAGCTACCAAACTAATAAATAAAACTGAGGTGGATTTATGAAAAAAATTGATAAACCTTTGGCTAATTTAATTTTAAAAAGAGAAATAAGAAAACCAAATTACCAGTATCAAAACTGAAGAGTGAATTCACCATCAATGAAGAGGAAAATAATTATCAGGAATTATTGTGCCCAACTGTATGCCTATAAATTTGACAATCAGTGAAATGGATGAAAACTTATAAAAACATAAATTGCCTAAATTAGCGGAAGAGGAAATAAAATACTTAATAACTCAATCTCAGAAAAAAAAAAACTTGAAAAAGACATTGATGAACTCCCTAGGAAAGTATCTCTAGATTTAGATGGATTTAAAAGTGAATTCTATCACACATTTAAAGAACAATTAATTGCAATACTATATAGATCATTTTGGAAAATTGGGGAAGAAAGAGTTCTACCAAATTCTTTGTATGAAACAGATACGGTATTGATACCTAAACCAAAAAGTATGAAAAAAAGAAAGAAAATTATAGACCAATTTCCCTAGTTTATATACATGCAAAAATTTGAAATAAAATATTAGCCAAAAGATTACAGCAATTTATAATGAGAATAATATACTTTGATCAGGTAGGATATATACCAGTAATGCAAGGCTGGTTCACTATTAAGAAATATCAGCATAGTTGTTCATATCTACAACAAATCTAACAGAAACCATATGATCATATCAATAGATGCAAAGCTTTTGACCAAAACAGCAATGTAACAACAATGTTGCTAGCAGCTGCTGTGGAGGTGAAAGACCAATGACAAGACCAATAACAAAAGCACACAGGAGGGCTGCTAGCACACATTCTTTGATCTGCTTTTATAAGGAAAGAAACTTTAAGGGGTTAACACCCTCACTTTAATTAAACATACATACATCATTCACTTAGTTCAGGGGAAAAATTCAGCACCCTGAACTTCAGGGAAAACACAAACAGAAATTACAAGCAGAAATTATATAAACAGAGCAAATAAGACACAGAAACCAAAACACAGGCCTATAGCTGTCTGAACAGGACATTGCATACATAGTTACCAGAGAGAGAGGCATCAATATCTGGTTTCTCAAAGCTGGGGGAGGGGGAAGACTCCAAGGTTACCCAGAGTCTCATCTGGCCAAATCATCAGCACTCTTCCAATGAGTGTACCCCAAAAACAAAATGCCAACCTTGGAGCTCATATACCCTGTTTAGGGCCCTGTCATATACATTGTTTCCAATCAATGACTCTTGATTCAAACAAAAGACAAGACTCAAAGACACCCAAAGACCTCAGTTCTGAGAAGCACTCCAAAACAAAAGACCCCACTTTGCCTGCCATTACATTTGAAAGGCAAGACTAATCAAGGGTACTCGATTACCTTAGTGCTGAGAAGCATTCTAAAGCAACCAACCAAACAAACAAAAAAAAAAAAAAAGGTTCCACTTTACCTACCTGATTCAAAGAAAGGCAAGATTCATTTAAGGCACTTGATTGCCTTAGAATTCCAAAATAGAAAACAGTAAAAAAAAAAAAAAAAGTACCACACTTCTTACCCTTCCATTTTCACATTTCCAGGATTCTTTGCCTTACAATCTAAATGGCCATTAATCCTGGAACAAATAGAGGCACTATACTTTGTAATCACATCCAGGGAACTAAAGTATAACACTCACAACATAACAAAACATATCATTCAGTATCATTCCCCAAAATACTTGTTTACACTATAAACACCATCCATCCCTAGGTCACAGCTAGTTACAACTCTTCAGTCAATAATGAGTGTCCAAGTGAAGTCCTTCCTGAAGGTGTAGCTTTCTCTCCATACTGCCATTGTAGGCTTCCTCCTGGCACCCTCAGGTACCAGCATTCTTTAACGAGGAAAGTCCTAACACAAATAAATAAGTCCGAATAAAGTTCTTTTAGTGGGGTGTGTTCTTCCTTTCCACACTGTTCCAAGCCCCACTTCCAAGTTCTGAGGGGCAGCTGGGCAACAAAGCCAACAATGTGGGATCCTTGGGGAGTCCACAACACTTCGCCCCATGCCCATCATAGACAACTCCATTTTCCTCCTCCTGAATCCCAAACCATCCCAGGAGAAGGTAGCAAAAAAGCACACTCAGAGTCTTGCTGCAAAGTTTTTTATCTTGCCCTGGTGCTGGATTCCAAAATCCTAAGTTCCTGGTCCTCCAGGAGGAGCCAGCTACTCCTAGCTTCTGCCTGAGTACTGGGCACAAGCAATTCTCTGTTTTCACTCTCATCTCACCAAGGCTGGCTTGAAAGCAGTTGTCCTCTCTTGGTGGGTGGGTATGTGGGCATCTCTCCACTTTTTCTCTCACCACACCAATCACTCCTTCTTATTCTGTAGGCAGGCAATTCTCTGCTCCTACTTCAGAGTTCCACATGCAATACAATCTCAGGACATTCACCCTTCCAGTACAATCCAGAGTGGAGCTAATCCACTCAAGCCCTGGCTCTGGCCAGTCCCATCTCCCTGTGTTGGTAAGCAAAATTGGCTCCTTAGAACTTAGTACAACAAGTGCCCTTGAAGAGTTTGGCTTTTGTTTGCTTTGAGTAATTCAGCTATTTCATTGAATCTTACTAAGTGCTAAGCCCCAGGCTCAAACCCCTATTATGTATAAAACCTATGTGGGTGTGGATTGGCAAGTAAGGTGGGGTCCAAGGTGGGGCTAACTCCAGGGACGGCCTAGTTTACATGTCTGGGACAGTAGAGGCTCTTAGACTATGTGGGTTCAAGTCCGCTTCTTTGTGACCATTTTAGGTCATGTGGATGAGTTGAATGTGTGACTCACCCCTGATGCTGACAAAGATATAAAAGCCAGGGGTTGGCCTCTTCTTCCTTCCAGCTCTTTGCTGCAGCAATGGTGGCGAGCATGACTCTGGGCCAGCCCTTGTTCTGAGCTCCCAGGCTGAACCTAGATGTTGGTAACTATGAATTGTATTGGATCTGTCTGTTTGTAATTTGTTTAAGGGCTCTTGAGATGGTGTTGATGAGGAGACTCCAGGCAGGTGTAGCTAAGGAGCCCTCCAGCTTGTAAAGCCGCATGCTGAGATGTTGTTGAACTCTGGTAACTATGTATTGGGATTTGAATCAGACAAGGTCTGTCTGTTGATGTTTGTAATTTGTTTGTATTTTGCTCTGAAGTTCAGTGTGCTGGTCTTTTCCCCCTGAACTAAGTGAATTGTATTTGTGTGCTGAATTAAAGTAAGCTTGCCAAACCCTTCACCTTGCTTTCCTTATTAAGTCAGATCAAAAGAACCTATGTTTTTGTGCCATGCTGGCAGCTTTCTGGGTGCTGGCTGTGGGTGGATCTTACACCCCCACAGGAGCTTCTAGCCAGATTGTGGAAACACTCCCCGAGCCTCAGCTTGTTTTCCTCTTGCAGCCACTGCTACAGCCTGACTCCTCTGGAGTGCTAGTGGGGTAAGGAAGGGGAAGGAGAGATTATCTCCCAGAGGCCCTGCTCTGGGCTCCTGGGAAACCACTCGCCTCACTACTACTTGCTTGTTTTCCTTCAGGCCTCTTCTGCTCCTGGGGCTCCACAGAACCATAGCCATCACAAGTATAAAGAGCAACCCAGTAACTGAGAAGCATCCATCTACTATCCCAATCCCCTCAAACCCCATTCTTTCCTTTTAATCTGAAGATCATGTCGACTGTGTCATTTTGGAACAACAACATTGCTAGTAGCTGTTGTGGAGATGAAAAACCAACAACAAGAGCACACAGGAAGGTTGCTAGCACAGGTTCTTTGATCTGCTTTCTAAGGAAAGCAACTTTAAAGAGTTTGCAAGCTCACTTTAATTAAATATACATATATCATTCACTTAGTTCAAGGGAAAAAGTCAGCACCTTGAAGTTCAGGGAAAAGAAAACAGAAATTACAAGGAGAAATTATATGAATAGAGCAAATATGACACAGAAATCAATGGACACACCTCTAGCTTTCTGACCAGGACAATTACATACATAGTTACCAGAGAGAAAGGCACCAACACCAGGGCTTTCAAAGCCAGGGGGCTCCTATGGCTACCCTGAATCTCATCTGGCCAAATCACCAACTGTCTTCCAAGGAGTGTACTTCCAAAAGCAAAACACCAACCTCAAAGCTCATATACCCTGTTCAGTGCCCAGAGGGCTCAGCACCCACTTAGCAAATGGTGTGTATGAAAGATCTTTAATGACTAGCTCCACACCATATACTTTGTTTCTAATCAACAACTCTTGATTCAAACAAAGGCAAGATTCTAAATCCTTTTTGAGTTCTTCCATGGCCTGAGACCAGTTCATGTTTTTCTTGGAGGTTTTTGTTGTAGGGTCTATGACTTTGTTAACTTCTTCTGACTGTATGTTTTGGTCTTCTTTGTCACCAAAGAAGGATTCCAGAGTCTGAGACTGAATCTGGGTGTGTTTTCGCCGCCTGGCCATGTTTCCAGCCAACTTACTTAACCCTTGAGTTTTTCAACGGAGTGTGACTAAAGAGTTCTATGTTCCATGCTTGGGTGGACGCGCTGCCTCACCAGCACTTCCCCAAGAACCCCCTACCTGGACTGGGCTTAAATCTTCAGCAGGCTCTGCACTCCTGCTCTGATCGGCCACTTAATTCCTCCCACCAGGTGGGCCTGGGGCCAGAAACAACTGCAGCTGTAGTTCTAAAACTGCCCCACCTCTGCTGCCCCAGGGGCGGTAGCTGAACTGCAAACTCTGTCCTGTCCCGCAGCTTTTCCCACTAACCTTCTGTGTTGTCTTTGCTGTGTGTGGGTTGTGAGGTCTGGTACATGCCACAGCTCAATAATTCAGCACGCTAGGGCACTCTCTGCTTGGCTCCTGGTCTCATTGGTCCGCGGTCTGGTCGGCCCATGCTGCGTGCGCTGGGCTCTGCTGGGCTCAGCTCTGCTCCCCTCAGCTGGGATCTGGGAGCTCCATGTGGGACAGACCTCACCCTGAGGCCATCCAGGCTGTCCTGGGCTGGAGCCCTGTTTCCCTCTGCCTCTTTGTGGGTTCCGCAGTTCTAGAATTGGTTCAGAGCCATTTTTTATAGGTTTTTGGAGGGACTTGGTGGGGAGCTCACGCCAGTTACTGCTTTCCAGTCGCCATCTTGGCTCCGCCTCCACAAAGGCAAGATTCAAAGAAACCCAATTCTCAGTGTTGAGAAGCACTCCAAAACAAAAGACCCCACTTTGCTTGCCATTACATTTTGAAAGGCAAGACTCATCAAAGGTACTTGATTACTTCAGTGTTGAGAATCACTCCAAAACAAAAAACAAAAGGTCCTACTTTATCTGCCTGATTCAAACAAAGGCAAGATTTGTTAAAGGCCTTTGTTTGCCTTAGCATTCCAAAATAGTAAACAGTAAAAAGTCTCACCCTTCTTACCCTTACAAGCAACCATTCCTATTGAAAACACTAGAGAGCAAAGGAATAAATGGAGCCTTCCTCAAAATGATATGTAGCATCTACTTAAAAGCAGCACCAAGCATTATATGGGAGTAAGCTAGATGAATTTCCAATAAAAAAATAATAAAAAAGGATGTCCATTATCACCACTGTTATTAAACATAGTACTAGAAACATTAGCTTTAGCAATAAGAAAAGAGAAAGAAATGGAAGGAAATAGAATAGGCAAAGAAGAAACTAAGTTATCATTCTTTGCAGATGATATGATGGTATACTTAGAGAACGAGGGAGAATCAAGTGAAAAACTATTTGAAATAAAATACAACTTTAGCAAAGTGGCAACATACAAAATAAACACACATAAATTATTGGCATTTCTATATATTACTAACAAAGTGCAACAGCATGTGATAGAAAGAGAAATTCAATTTAAAGTTAACATAGTCATTATAAAATATTTCAAAATCCACCTGCTAAAACAAACCCAGTAACCGTAAGAACACAATTGCAAAACACTTTTCACACAAATAAAGTCACATCTAAATAATTGGAAAAAACATCAGTTGCTCATGGGTAGGCTCAGCTAATATGAAAAAAAAAAGACAATTCTACCTAAGCTAATATACTTATTCAGTGCCATACCAATCAAACTACCAAAAAAGTATTTTATAGAGCTAGAAAAAAGTAATAGCAAAATTCATCTGGAAGAACGAAAGGTCCAGAATATCAAGGGAATTAATGAAAAGAAATGCTAGGGAAGGGGTCCTAACCATATTAGATATGAAATTATATTATAAAGCAGCAATCATCAAAACTCTTTGGTAGTAGCTAAGAAATAGAGGGGTAGATCAGTGAAATTGGTTAGGTACATAAAACAAAGTAGTCAATGATTATTGTAATTTACTGACTGATAAACCCAAATTCATTAGCTTCTGGGATAAGAATCACCAAAAAAAAACTGCTTGGAAAACTGTAAAATAGTATGGCAGAAATGGGGTGTGGAACAAAGTCTGACATTGTATATCAAAATAAAGTCCAAATGGGTACACAATTTAGATGTAAAGGCTGATACTATAAATATATTATTGGAGCAAGGAATAATTTATCTGTCAGAATTATGGAGAATGGAGGAATTTATGACAGGACAAGAGACAGAAAACATTATGAAATACAAAATGGATAATTTTTATTACATTAAATTGAAAACAAAGCCAATGTAAACAACAATCAGAAGGAAGCAGAAAACTGGGAATTTTTACAACTAGTGTTTCTGATCGAGGCCTCATTTCTAAAATATATAGAAAACTAAGTCAAATTTATAAGAATACAAGTCATTCTCCAACTAAATGGTCTAATGATATAAACAGGCAGTTTTCCTATGAAGAAATTAAAGCTAGCCATAGTCATATAAAAAAAAAGTTCTAAATCACTATTAATTAGAAACATGCAAATGAAGACAACTCTGAGTTACCACATCACACCTGTCAGATTGGCTAACGTGACCAAACAGGAAAATAATAAATGTTGGCAAGGATGTGGGAAAATTGGGACACTAATTCATTGTTGGTGGGGGAGTGAACTGATCTAACTCTTCTGAAGAGCCATTTGGAACTATGCCCAAAGGGCTATAAAAATGTGCATCCCCTTTGACCCGGAGAGACCACTTCTAGGGTTGTATCCCAAAGAGATCAAAAAAATGGGAAAAGGATCCAAATGTGCAAAACTATGTATAGCATCTTTTTGTGGTGGCCAAGAATAAGAAATTGAAGGGATGTCCATCAATGGGGAAATGGCTGAACAAGTTGTGATAAAAGAATATAATAGAATGTTATTGTGCTATAAGAAATGATGAATACTCAGACTTCAGAAAAACCTAGACTTATATGAACAGATGCTCAATGAAGTGAGCAGAACCAGGAAAACAATATACACAGTAACTGGCACATTGTGAAATGACTGACTTTGAGAGACTTAGCTCTTCTCAGTAATGCAGTGACCCAAAACAATTCCAAAAGACCCATGACTGAAAATGCCATCCACACCCAGAAGAAGAAATATGGAGTCTGAATGCAGAGTGAACCAGACTATTTTCTTTCTTTTTGTTTTTCTTTGTCATGGTCTCTCCCATTTGTTGTAATTCTTCTATACAACAGAACTAATGTGAAAATATAACTAATAAGAATGTATACATAGAACCTATGCCATATTGTATGCTATCTTGTGGAGTGGGAGGAGAGTAAGGGGGGGGGGAAATGTAAAACTTATGGAAGTAAATGTTGGAATCTAAAAATAAATAAATCAGCTTATTAAAAAAAAGAAAATAATTCCTTAAAAACTTGAATGGAGCAAGTGAAAGCTAATGACAATATGAGAAGTTAGGAAATTATAAAACAAACCCAAAATAATGAACAAAGAAGATAATGCCTCATTGGGCAAACAGCTGACCTGAAAAATGGATCCAGGAGAAATGATTTAAAAATTCGTAGGCTATCTGAAAGCCATGATTAAAAAGAGCCGATACATCTTCTTTCAAGAAATTATTAAAGAAAGCTGCCCTGATATTCTAGAGCCATAGAGTAAAACAGATATTAACAGAATCCACTGGGGATGGAGCCAAGATTGCAGCTGAAAAGCAGGGACTGGCATGAGCTCCCCACCAAGTCCCTCCAAAAACCTATAAAACAATGGCTCTGAACCAATTCTAGAGCTGCAGGATGCACGAAATAGCAGAAGGAAGCAGATCTCCAGCCCAGGACAGCCTGGATGGTCTCTGGGTGAGGTCTTTCATTCATGGAGCTGGGAGTGGAGCAGAGCAAAGCAGAGCCCAGCGTGGGTGGCGTGGACCAACCAGACCAGGAGCTGGGTGGAGTGTGCACTAGCACCCTGAATCAGTGAGCTGTGGCAGTTACCAGACTTCTAAACACGCAAACACCAAAGACAACAGAGAAGGTTAGTGGGAAAAGCTGCTGGGGAGAGAGTGTAAAAAGGAGTTTGCGGTTCGGCCACCACCCCAGGGGCAGCGGAGGTAGGACAGCTACAGAACTACAGCTGCAGTTGCTTCTGGCCACAGGCCCGCCTGGTGGGAGGAATTAAGTGGCTGATCAGAGCAGGAGTGCAGAGCCTGCTGAAGATCTAAGTCCAGTCTGGGTTGGGGGTTCTTGGGGAAGGAGGAGTGCTGGTGTGGCAGTGCATCCACCCAAGTGTGGAACATAGAACTCTTTAGTCTACAAGAAGTTGTACTCCACTGAAAAACTCAAGGGTCAAGTAAGTTGGCTGGAAACATGGCCAGGCAGCAAAATCACATCCAGATTCAGTCTCAGACTTTGGAATCCCTCTTTTGGTGACAAAGAAGACCAAAACATATAGCCAGAAGAAGTCAACAAAGTCAAAGAGCTTACAACAAAAGCCTCCAAGAAAAACATGAACTGGTCTCAGGCCATTAAGAGCTCAAAAAGGATTTGTAAAAGCAAGTTAGAGAAGTAGAGGAAAAATTGGGAAGAGAAATGGGAAGGATGTGAGAAAATCAGGAAAAACAAGTCAATGACTTGCTAAAGGAGACCCAAAAAAATACCGAAAAATATACTGAAAAAAACAACACCTTAAAAAATAGACTAAATCAAATGGCAAAAGAGCTCCAAAAAGCCAATGAGGAGAAGAATGCCTTGAAAGGCAGAATTAGCCAAATGGAAAAGGAGGTCCAAAAGACCACTGAAGAAAATATTACCTTAAAAATTAGATTGGAGCAAGTGGAAGCTAGTGACTTGGTGAGAAATCAAGATATTATCAAACACAACCAAAGGAGTGAAAAAATGGAAGACAAGGTGAAATACTTCATTGGAAAAACCACTGACCTGGAAAATAGATGCAGGAGAGAGAATTTAAAAATTATTGGACTACCTGAAAGCCATGATCAAAAAAGAAAAGAGCCTAGATATCATCTTTCAAGAAATTATCAAGGAGAACTGTCCTGATATTCTAGAGCCACAAGGCAAAATAGAAATTGAAAGACTCCACAGATGGCCTCTTCAAAGAGATCCCAAAAAGAAATCTCCTAGGAATATTGTCGCCAAATTCCAGAGCTCCCAGGTCAAGGAGAAAATACTGCAAGCCGCCAGAAAGAAACAATTTGAGTATTGTGGAAACACAATCAGAATAACCCAAGATCTTGCAGCTTCTGCACTACAGGATCGAAGGGCTCGGAATATGATATTTGGGAGGTCCATGGAGCTAGGATTAAAACCAAGAATCACCTACCCAGCAAAACTGAGTGTCATGCTCCAAGGCAAAATATGGATTTTCAATAAAATAGAGGACTTTCAAGCTTTCTCAGTGAAAAGACCAGAGCTGAATAGAAAATTTGACTTTCAAACACAAGAATGAAGAGAAGCATGAAAAGGTAAACAAGAAAAAGAACAAGAAAAAGAAATTGCAAGGGACTTGATAAAGTTGAACTGTTTACATTCCTACATGGAAAGATGATGTGTATGATTCATGAGACCTCAGTATTAGGGTAGCTGAAGGGAATATGCATATATATGTGTGTGTGTGTATATATATATGTATGTATGTATGTATGTATATGTATATACACATATATGTTTATGTATATATATGTATATGCGAGTGTGTATGTATGTATACATGTATATGTATATGTATATATATATATATATATATATATATATATTTCAGAGAGAGAGAGGGCAAAGGGTGAGTTGAAGACAAAGGGAAGATATCTAAAAAATAAAATCAAATTAAGGGATGAGAGAGGAATATATTGAGAGAGAGAGATAGGGAAAGATAGAATGGGCTAAATTTTCCCACATAAAAGTGGCATGAAAAATCAGATATGTAAGAAGAGAAGAGAAGGCAGGTGATGGGGAATGAGTGAATCTTGCCCTCATCAGATTTGACCTGAGGAGGGAACACCATACATACTCAATTGAGTGTTTTACCCCACAGGAAAAAAGGAGGAAGAAGATAAAAAAAGGGGGATGATAGAAGGAAGGGCAGATGGAGGTGGAGGTAATCAAAAACAATTTGAAAAAGGGACAGGGTCAAGGGAAAAAATCAATAAAGGGAGATTGGTTAGGAAGAAGCAAATTAGAGGTAGTCTTTCACAACATGAGTATTGTGGAAGGGTTATACATAATGATATGCATGTGGCCCATGTTGAATTGCTTGACTTCTTGGGGAGGGTGGGTGGGAAGGAATTGGGGGAGAGAATTTGGAATGCAAAGTTTTAAAAACAGATGTTCAAAAACAAAAAAAAAATTGCATGCAACTAGAAAATAAGATACACAGGCAATGGGGCATAGAAATTTATCTTGCCCTATGAGAAAGGAAGGGGAAAGAGTATGGGAGGGGAGTGGGGTGACAGAAGGGAGGGCTGACTGGGGAGCAGGGCCACCAGAATATATGCCATCTTGGAGTGGGGGGAGGGTAGAAATGGGGAGAAAAGTTGTAATTCAAACTCTTGTGAAAATCAATGCTGAAAACTATATATATTAAATAAAAAAAGAAAGAAAAGAGAATCCACCAATCATCTCCTGAAAGCCACCCCAAAAGGAAAAGTCCTAGGAATATTCTAGCCAAATTCCTGAGTTCCCAAGTCAAGGAGAAAATATTACAAGCAGCCGAAAAGAAACAGTTCAAGTAATGTCTAAAACAGTCGGGTAGAAAAATTTTCAGCTTCTACATTAAGGGATTGGAGGGCTTGGAATATGATATTCCAGAGTTCAAAGGAGCTAGGATTAAAACCAAGAATCACCTACCCAACAAAATGGAGTATAATAATTCAAGGTGAAAAATAGATATTCAATGGAATAGAGGACTTCAAACATTCTTGATGAAAAACCAGAGGTGAATAGAAAATTTGACTTTCAAATACCAGAACCAAGGGAAGCATGAAAAGGTAAACAGGAAAGAGAAATCATAGGGGACTTATTAAGGTTCAACTGTTTACATTCCTACATGGAAAGATGACACTTGTAACTCATGAGACCTTTCTCAGTATTGGAGTAGTTGGGAGGAATGTATATAATACAGACAGAGGGCACAGGTGTGACTTCAGTGTGAAGGGTTGCTAAATAAAAAAAAAAAACTTAAGGGGTTGAGAAGGAGAAAGGGAGAGGTAGGATGGAGTCAGTTATCACACATAAATGAGGCATTAAAAAGCTTTTACAGTGGAGGGGAATGGGGGAGCGATGTGAGAGGGAATGAGTGAACCTTACTCCCATCGGATTTAGCTAAAGGAGGGAATAACATACAAGCTCAATTCATATGAAATCTGTCTTGCCCTACAGGAAAGTTGGGGGGAAGGGGATAAGAGAGCAGGGAATGATAGAAAAGAGGGCAGATTGGGGAGGGGGTAATCAGAAGTAAACACTTTTGAGGTGTGACAGGGTCAAAGGAGAGAACAGAATAAAAAAGGGGCTGGATAGGATGGATGGAAATACAGCTAGTCTTTCACAACATGACTATTATGGAAGTGTTTTCCATGACTACACATGTACAACTTGCATCAAATTGCTTGCCTCTCAATGAAGGTGGATGGGGAGGGAGGAAGGGAGAGAATATGAAAATCAGAGTTTTAAAAACAAATGTGAAAAATTGTTTCTACATGCAACTGGGAAATAGGAAATATAGGCAATGGGGTACAGAAATCTATGTTGTCCTACATGAAAATAGAAGGGAATAGAATAAGAGAAGCGGGGGTGATAGAAGGGAGGTCAGATTGGGGGAAGGGATAATCAGAATGCACACTGTGATAGGTTGGGGGCAGGGGAGAGATGGGGAGAAAATTTGGAACTCAAAATCTTGTAGAAGTGAATGTTGAAAACTAAAATTAAACTAAATAAAATACAAAAAAAAAACCTAAAAAAGAAATATGCATTTTTTCCTCATGAATGATGTGTGTTTACATAGCCAAAGAGAACTAGAGATTTTAGAGTAGTCATCTTCATAATTCATTTAATTTTCTGGTTGACTCTGTTCGGGTCTAGTCTTCATAAGTCAGGGTAAAAATAGAACCTAAAAAGACTGTGAGAAAAAAAAAAACGATCCTTTTGTTCAATGTTGCAATGATACCTCAAACTACTACTCTGGTTTAAATGTATTACCTAGCTTTCTTCTTTTTTTCTTTTCTTTTCTTTTCTTTTTTGTAATACTTATTCTCCTATGGAAGAAACTTGACTGAAGGGGAATGGCAAAATTCATGTTAAATTCATAGCACGGACATCATGGAAGCTATCCTTCAGAGAATTCATAGTTTTCATCATCTTATCTCATCTTAGACAAACATTGCTAACTTCTGGGCAAAGCCTTCTTTCCTATAAATACCATTTAATATATAAAATGTTCTCTGACTTTGACAGACAGGATGAGATATGCTACATGTAATTCCTAAAGTGCTCACTGTCCCATATCTACATGCCTAAATCATTTTATTATCCACTTAATACCAGAACAAATTAGTCATACTCTCTGCTTTTGGTGTACATTATGCTGAGACATGCCCACGCTAATATGCTTTCTGATAAAGTAAATGCTTACCCTGTCAGAGCACAAATTTTATTTGGTCTCTAGTAAAGTCAAGGGAGAGAGAGCTGAGTCTGCAAGAGGATTGCTTACTCAGGGAGAACTGAAGATTTATTAGCAGATTTCATTAAATATATGGAAGACCCAGCATTCAAGGTTAGGAAATTTGGATGTAAGAGCTAAGCCTATTGTATGAAATAGAACAGGTAGGAGAAATAAGAATAATTCTCTCTCTCTCTCTCTCTCTCTCATCCCCCGCACCCTCCCCGCTCTATAATGTAAAGACCTGAGGTTATTGGGAATAGTTACTGATCAAAGATATTATAACTTATTTGTACTTTGGAACCATTTGTGGGGTTTGACTGAGCGATTTCTTCTGATACTTATACCTATGAGATACAACAGCAATAGTTAATTAGCTTTTAGAACTGGATTGTGCATTAGCACAAAACAGACTTCAAAGACTACTTTATGTTATTTTTCTCTTTTCTTTTCAATAAGATCAACAGAGTACACTTCTTAAAGTTACAAAAATCATTCCACATATCTCTTTTTTCATCCCCAATAAAGTACAGAACACTACAATGGCAAAGGACATTTCTGAGATAGAACATATGGGAATATATTGATGTGTCTTTCTGATCCAATTATTTTTTTTCGGATTAAAATTATGACAATTATGATCTATCCAAATGATGAAAACTTTTAAAATAATTTTATAATTTAGTCCAATGATTAACAATACCTTGTTCATCTCTTTTAAAGCTGTGCTTATATATTTTCTTTCCTGCCCTCCATTTGAACTCTCCTGTATCACAGAGAAAAATAATTAATTAAGCAAAGGCACCTTTCTATCAATATATACGATAGCAACCAAGAGGCATTTCTTAAACACTAATTATTATATGCCAGACATTGTACTGGAAACTAAAGATGCAAATACAATAATGAAATGATACTTGCCACAAAGAAACTTATATTCTGTCCCAACTGATCTCTCTCTATTGAAAGGAAGGGTGACTATTTCCTTGTTCTCCATCTCCATTACTGAGTTTTCAGTTGTTCAGCATTTGTCTTCCCTCCAGTGATTATTTTCATTGTTGTAGTCATGGTATATATTGTTCCCCTGATTTGCAATTATTTCACTCTGCCTCATTTCATACAAATATTCACAGGATTCTCTGAGTTACTTACATTTACCTTTACTACTTGTATAAAATATAATATTATATTTATACGCACACTTTTATAGACCATGCTCCAATTGAACACCCGCTTTGCATTCTATTCCTTGTATAATTTACATTTCTACAGTACTTAAGATTTACAAAGCACATCATATAAATTATTTCATTTGAAACTGAGAACAATGTTGTTAGGCTGGTGGTACAACCACATAAATTTATCAATATCTTACTTTTATGGAGGAGGAATTAGAGGTTCAGAGAAGTTAACTTAACCAAAGTCAAATAGCTAATAAGGGCCAAAGACAGAATGTGAAACAAAATTTTATTACTCCAAGCATAATGTTCTTTTCATTATACTGTCTCTGTGAAGATAGTTAGTGAGATTTATCTACAATGTTGTCCTTTTTCTCTTAAATGATTGTTTAAAAAAGTTACCAGCCCTAACCTTCAATACTTTGCTAAAATCAGTGCTGCTGATTTTATTTCCTATTTTCTCTTGACACCTGAACAGTCAGATTTTAGCTGTCACCTGCTCAGAAGATAGTCTCTTCCTGTACATGTGATGCCAATGTATTTGGGTTTGGGTAATTTCTCCACCGATACAGATAATAACCTATTGATATCTTTTCAGCCTGTGATATTCTAGAGGCATAGTGGACAGACTAGCAGGCCAGGAGTAAGGAAGACATTAAATCAATTCTAGGCTCAGACACTTACTAATCACATGACCTTAAGCAAGTAAGTGAACCTCTATCTGCCTCAGTTTCCTCATGTGTTAAATGAGGATAACTTCCCAAAGTTGTTGTGAAGATAGAATGAGATAATAATTTTCAAGCACATAGCACAGTGTCTGGAACACAACAGACACTATATAAATGCTAGATGGTATTATTGTTGTTGTTATTCCTACATTCTTGTCCGTATCCTCAAAATCTTCTACAAAAGTTCTTACCAACACTGTGTATGTAAGAACTTTTATGTACGGCTCACCAAGTTCTTCAGGTCTTTGTGTCAGAAAGGCAGGGTGGGCTCCTTAGCACTTGGTTCAATGGGTGCCCTTCAAGAGTTTGGCTTTTGTTTGCGTTGAATGATTCAGCTATTTCATTGAATCTTGCTAAGTGCTAAGCCCCAGGCCCAAACCCTTATTAGATGTAACATTAACATTATTATGTCATAGTAGTTAAGGTGGGACATTTTGCTTTTCTTCTCTTAAGTGCCTTTAATGATTCTGGGGCAGATAAAGTGGGATCTTTTTGTCTTGAAGCACTTCTCAGCACTGAGACAAGTAGGAGTCATTGATTTGTATATGATGTGATCCTGGGGATGGAGAACTTTCCCAGACCCAGCCTGGGTGAGGTCAAAACCTTCAGGGCTCCAAAAGCTGGATATAACTGGGGAGAGCTTGGCATTTGATTTTTGGGGCACACTCATGGAAGGAGTGTTGAGACTCTGGGCAAGCTGCAAACTGCCCCCCAGCTTTGAAACCCAGATGTTGGTACTGGTAACTATGAATTGAATTGTATTGGGTCTGTCTGTTTGTAATTTGTTTAAAGGCTCCTGAGATGGTGTTGATGTTGAGACTCCAGGCAGCTGTAGCTAAGGAGCCCTCCAGCTTGTAAACCTGGATGCTGAGACTTGGTTGAACTCTGGTAACTACGTATTGGGATTTGAATCAGACAAGGTCTGTCTGTTGAAGTTTGTAATTTGCTTGTATT
>CM053624.1:233179631-233192963 GCA_028646595.1 Phalanger gymnotis | reverse complement strand
AAATGGCCGGAACCGCAAACTCAGTCACACAGCTTTTCCCACTAACCTTCTCTGTTGTCTTTGCTCTTTGCGGGTTGAGAGGTCTGGTACATGCCACAGCTCAGTAATTCAGGATGCCAGGGCACTCTCCACTTGTCTCCTGGTCTGGTAGGTCCGCATCTGGTCTGTTCGCGCCGTGCGCGCTGGGCTCAGCTCCGCTCCCCTCGGCTGGGGGCTGGGAGGTCCGTGTGGGACCGACCTTACCCAGAGACCATCCAGGCTGTCCTGGGGTGGGGCCCTGCTTCCCTCTGCCACTTTGTGGGTTCTGCAGCTCTAGAATTGGTTCAGAGCCATTGTTTTATAGGTTTTTGTAGGAACTTGGTGGGGAGCTCCGCCCCCATAATGGGATGTCTTAAGAAATCACACCTTTTGTTACACCTGTTTTCACAAGTGGGCCAGATTCAATCTACTGAGTGAGGTTGAATCTCAGCTGAGCTAGATTGAATCTGAGCATCTTCATGGAAGCAAGATAAAGATTATATACACAAAGATTGTGGGAGGGATTGAAGGGTGGTCTGGGGTGACTAGAGGAGGGGTTTATGGAAGGCCTTGAGGAAGAGTCTAAGGAGGAGCTTGATGGGACTAAGATGAGGTCAGACTCCAGGGTGGGAAATAGCTGAAGGCTAAATGGAGATGACAGACAATAGATGGCTTGGGGAACAGAGCTAGGATATTGATATTTTGATCAGGATTAAGTATGGGGAAATAGCTGGACAATAGAGGGTTAGGCTAGGCAGAGATTTGGGCCCAATGATAATGCAAGGCCCATGGCCTTAGGGGAAGGCCAGATCTAGTTGGAAGACTAAAGGAGAGTTCAAGGGGGCTCCCAGAGACTGTACTCCAGGTTCAAGGGGGTTCCCAGAGATTGTGCCCTCATCAGTGTGTCTCTGGTGTTTGCTTTGCTCTTGTTTCTTAGTTAAATTCATAGCAAGAATTTTCATAAATATGTCATATATTTCCTCTAGTACTACATAAAGTTGTTTAATCTCTCTTAATGGAAATAATAAAAGCACCTATTTCACATGGTTTTTGTGTGAGGATCCAATGAGATGCTATAGCTACAGTCCTTTGGAAACCCTAGGGTGTATACAAGTGTGTGTGTATATAAATATATATATATATATGTATATATATATATGTATGTATATATATATATACATAAAATCATTATTATGAATGTTATTAATATTTTTCTATATATCATTGGACCAGGATCTCATATTTCAAGTACTGCTTGTTGATTATCTAAAAATTACAATTCTTAACATCACCTACTCTCTTTTTGCCACTGTGCCACTATCACTATAGAATCAGAAGGGAAACGACCAGGATCGAATGCTATTTTGCATTTTTATCTGTTTTATGTGTAATTATGGACAAGTAATCCATCACCTATTTACAAATATTCTGAGAGAGAAAAAGAGAAGATTCATTAAGCATTTTTTTTGTCAGAAATTATCTGAAGCTCTAATGATGCAAATATAATCAAAAAAGACAGTGTCTTCTCTCAAGAAAGTTGCATTCTGGTGGGGAAATACAACACACTAAAGGGAGTTAAAAGACAAAGGGGAAGGGCATGACCTCAGTGGCATAATTTGAAAATGTCTAGAGAGTAGTATGGAAGTCAGATTCTAGACAAACATAAAATAAATTTCACCTATCAGAGTCCAATAAGTTTCAAGTTTCTGATAGAAGAGAGATGAAGATAATGATTGGAGTATAGGTGGCTTGGCACATAGATAATATTAGACAGTAATTACATGACTTTTCTTAGGGTAGTCCTCAAAAACTTTCTTGGGAGAAGGTGATAGCTTGTAGTAACCTAGCATAACTTTTGAGTTCCTCCATGCCATAATTTAGCAGTCTGAACAGGACTTTGACAGTGATAATAAGAAAAACAAAACAGAAATCCTAGAATGGATAAAGATTCTTATAAAGGATAACATGTTGGAAATTTCTCCTAATTTATAATGTGAGGAATTCTCTGATCTTTTTCTATTACTGTCATCTCTCTGCTGTGTGGAGTGACTCATAGCTTCCTAGGTTCTCAACCAATGACTTCAAGCTTTGATCTCTTATGGTCTACTAGTGTCTATGAAAAGCATCTCTCTGCTGGCCAATGCATGGCATAAATTTCTTTTATTCCAAAGCATGTTAGTACTTTGGACCAATAAGTATATGCAGGAAGGAGGAATGGAAGGAGGAGAGTGAGAGATTTAAGAATTCTTTGTCCTTGTTGTGTAGCCTATGTCACAACCCACTGGAAAAATGGCTCTAATTCTTTTTGTCTGGCAAGAGTTAATTCTTCCTCTTCAGTGTGTTATAACTCTAGTGATTCAATACTAGACCTGGGATATCTTCTTACTAAGGTTATTCTGGAAACTTCCTTCCAAAACACAGTATTTGCTCCAGAACAAACTCTATTGTTGTATGTCATGTGAAATCCTATCACAAACTCCAAATTCAGTTCCAAATTGTACCAATGTAAAAACTTCTACATGAATTTAGATACAGTATAACTATGTTAGTATTTTTCTGCTATTTCCTGCCTATGTGATATTAGGCAAGTTACCTAGAGTGTCTGGGATTCTGTTTCCTCACCTATAAAGTAAAAGGCTTACACTGTATCTCAAAGAGCACCTTTATATTCTCTTTGAGCTCCAAATCTATGATCATCTGGATTCCTTCTCTGCCAAAACAAAACAAAACTTTATACCTCTTAATGATGGCTAACTCTTACATTGCACTTTTAAAGATTGTCAACGGATTTGGAAAGCATCAGTCTGTTTGATCTTGACAACAAAGCTATGAACTGTTAGATACTGTAGACCTATGGAGAAAATTGAATGGGGTCAGAAAGGAATATACCTTTTTCTCAGTGGTACATGGCACCTACACAAAAATTGCCCAGGGACATGTTGCCCAGCTGCTGGTTGTCTCAGTTTCTCTATTTGTAAAATAAGGAATGTTACAGCTACTAGACACCTCATAGCTCTGTCTTCAAGATCAAACGGGATAATGCTTCTTAAATTGACCATGTATTTGTAAGAGTAGTGTAAATTTAAAGATCTTTCCCACCGATTAATAGGCCCATGTGACCTGCTTATGTCATAGGAAGCCTAAGTAACATGTGGTTGGAGGAGCTTGCTGAATGAGAGGAACAAGAAAGGGTGGAGCAGGAAATGTTGAGAGCAATTACAGCTCAGGGAGACAGCAGACACAGGCAGGCTAGCTATACTGTGAGTAGGGCCCAGCAAGTTGGCAGAAGGTTATGGGATAGCGAGGTTCCATGCTGTGATATTGTGTTTTAAGTTCCTTGGTGTTATGATAAAGTGAGCTTACTGGTTTGGGGAGCTGGTTGCAGTTTGGATAGGTTGGGCTTATTGGTTATGGGATTTGGTCATCTAGTGTGTGATTAAATGTTTTACTTCTTCTAGGTTCTATATAAAGAATCTCTCATGTTTTGCTATACACAACTACATAGGAATATTCACAATTATCATTGATGTTGTGTTTATTGTCTTGCTGATACAGTATTGGGCATAAAAACCTCACAATCCAGTGCAGAAAGGTAGAAATATTAAATTCATCCATTTCAGATTATGATGCAATAAAAATTACATGTAATCAAGCAATATGGAAAAATAAACTGAAAATTAATGGGAAACTAAATAACCGAATCTGAAAGAATGAGTGGGTCAAGCTACAAATCATAGAAACTATCAGTAACTTCATCCGAGAGAATGACAATAATGATACAACATAGCAAAATTATGGGATGCAGAGAAAGTGGTTCTTAGAGGAAGTTTTATATCTCTCAATGCTTACATGAGCAAATCATCAATGAACTCCCTAGGTAAAAAAACAAAACAAAACAAAACAAAACAAAAACAAAACTCCAAGTCCAAGTGATTTCTCTCAAATATTTAGAGAACAATTAATTCCGATACTATATAAACTATTTGGGAAAGCAGGTCAAGAAGGAGTCCTAACAATTTCTTTTAATGATACAAATTTAGTACTGATATCTAAATCAGGAATAGCCAAAACAGAGAAAGAAAATTACAGACCAATTTTCCTACTGAATAGAGAAGCAAATATTTTAAATATAATATTAGCAAAGAGATTTCAT
The DNA here is from genome assembly GCA_028646595.1 of Phalanger gymnotis. NCBI lineage: Eukaryota > Metazoa > Chordata > Mammalia > Diprotodontia > Phalangeridae > Phalanger > Phalanger gymnotis. The sequence continues at coordinate 233,188,792 of CM053624.1, read as the reverse complement.
CAATTTATCATGAGGATAATACACTATGAGCAGGTAGGTTTTATGCCAGGAGTGCAGGCCTGATTCAATATTAGGAATACTATCAACATAATTGACCATATCAACAACAACAACAACAACAATACTAAAAAAAAATTGTATGATTATAGAAATAGATGCAAAGAAACTTTTGACAAAATGCAGCACCTGTTCCTATTAAAAACAATGTAAAGTATAGGAATAAATGGAGTCTTCATTAAAAATGATAAGTAGCATCTACCTTAAGCCATCAGCAAGCATTTTATGTAATGGGTACAATCTAGAAGCATTTCCAATAAGATCATGGGTGAAACAGGGATGTCCCTCATCACCACTGTTATTCAAGATTGTACTGGAAATGTATGCTTTAGCAAAGAGAGAAGAAAAAGAAATCAAAGGAATTAGACCAAGCAAAGAAGAAACAAATTTATCACTCTTTGGGGATAATATAATGGTAAACTTAGAGAATCCCAGAGAATGAAATAAAAAAAATATTGTTTGAAAGTATAAACAACTTTAGAAAAGTTGCAGGATATAAAATGAACCCATATAAAACATCATCATTTCTATGTATTACTAACAAAGCCCAACAGCAAGACATAAAGAGAGAAAATTAATTTAAGGTTTCTGTAGACATTATAAAATATTTGGGAGTGTACCTGCCAAGATAAAACCAGAATTACTGGACTATGAACACAATTACAGAACACTTTTCACATAAATAAAGTTAGATCTAAATTATTGGAAAAAAAATCAGTTGCTCACGGGTAAGCTGAGCTAATATAATAAAAATTGCTATTGTGCCTAAATTAATTTACTTATGCAATACCATACCAATGAAACTACAGAAAAAAATTATAGAGTTCAAAAGAATAATAACAAAATTCATCTGCAATAACAAAAGATTCAGAATATCAAAGGGATTAATGAAAAGAAATTCCAGAGGAGAGGATTCTAGGAAGATGGTGGAGTAGATCAGAAAATTTCAAGCTCTCAAGATTTTCCCCCACAAAAGAGTTGAAATAGAACCTTAGGGCAAACAAAGTGTGGGTGGACACAAAGAACAGGGGCACAACCAGGATCTTCCTCAGACAATTTGAGAAGATCTGAAGAAAAATCCCAGGACCAGGTTTGGTTCCTCTGAGGAATAAATAGCTCCAGGCTAGGTTCCATTTTAACAACAAGTGGGCAAGCAGCTTAAACAACTAGGAGCAAGCCATGGATTTAGTTGGTTTGAGAGGCTACCTCAGCCCCAGACACTGGAATTTTGCACCGCATGATAGTGAGAGGATTTGGGCATTTGAGCCTAGGAAGATTGAAGGAACCTCTGCTGATGAGGAACGCCAGATGCAGCTGTGCTGCAAAGAGCCATTGGGACTAGAAGGAACCAGCACAGGCTTGATGAGAGCAGAAGCAATGGGGCAGAAAGCCCTTGGCTGTGGGCACTTACAGGAGGTTGGAGGTTTGGCTTTGGTTCTGGACTAGAGAGAAGAACGGAAGATCTGGGGAAAGAGGCACCATTCCCATACCCCAGGGCTAGAGATGATTACAAAAATCAAGCTATTACTACCAAAAAATACACAGGAAAAGGAGAAAGAATCCAACCACAGAAACCTATTATGGGAATAGAGATGACTGGGGTTCATCTTCAGAGGAGGATATTGAAGTAAAGTAACCCCCAAAGAGCAGCGTCAAATGGTCAGTTGCCCAAAAAGAATTTATAGAAGATCTTTAAAAAGACTTTAAAAATCAAATGACAGATGAAAGAAAAACTAAATAAATATAAAGACAATCCAAGAAAGACAAGAAGGTTATAAAAACAAAGTCAATGAATTAGAAAAGGAGATCCAGAATCTCAAGGAGGAAACTGACACCTTGAAAATTAGAATTGGCCAAAGTGAAGCCAGTGAAATTAGAAGAGATCAAGAAATAATGAAACAAAACATGAATAATGAAAAAAAATAGAAGAGACAGTGAAACATTTTATAAGAAAAACAACAGATTTACAGAATAGATCAAGAAGAGAAAATATAAAAAAAACTGGATTTACTGAAAGTTATGATCAAAAAAAGAATCCTGACACAATAATGCAAGAAATAATGAAAGAAAATTGCCTTGAAGCATTAGAACAAGGCAGCGAAGTAGAAATAGAAAAATCCATCAAACACCACTTAAAAGAGATCCTATGAGGAAAATTCATAGGAATATCATAGTCAAATACTAAAACCCCCAGCTCAAGGATAAAATATTAAAAGCATCAATATTAAAACAATTTAAATATGAATACCTAGCAGCAGAGACATTAAAAGACAGCAGGTTTTGGAACACAATACATCACTGAGCAAAAGACCTCGGGCTCTGGCTGAAAATATCATACTCTGTAAATTTAAGTATTATCTTGAATGAAAAAAATGGACATTTGACAAACCCTCAGACTTTCAAGACTTTGTTAAAAACATTCTCAGCTTAATAGAATATTTGACATACAAGAACTAAGAGAAACATAAGTTACATACCAAAGACTGACTATAAGGGATTCATAAGGACAGACGGTTTATCTTTTATATAACGTATAATGTAAAATGTTTGTTTAAGATTCTTATTATTAATTGTCAAGCTCATGAGAAAGAAGGGGATAAATCTGACTATGACATGAATTTTAAAATTACAACCATTTAGAAAGAGCTAAAAAGAATAGCTATTTTATAGAAAAGAAGTGCGCAAGGAAGAAAGGATAGAGAGGAATTAGATGGGGGAGGAGGACTGGTAGTTCTGCTAACCTACTTTCATCAGGAATGGGTTTAAGAGGGAACAATAAATATATATTTAGTAGAGTATAAAGGTCTTCTAAATTTAGAAGAAATAAAATAGTAAGGGTATAGTGAGGGGGGAGGGGACAAGGGAGGGATTTTTAGAGGGGAGAATGAGGGAATAGGTAAAAGGAAGAAGAGTATTTAGATTTATGGGAATGAGAGGATAGAGGAGTCATCCTTGGAGGGAGAGAAGCAAATAATAGGAAGGCAAGGAAGTCAGTCAAGTAAAGTAGAAGAATCAGGAGGGATAGGAAACAAGAGATATGCAAAAATATAAAAATAAAGATTAGGAGTAGAATATTTTGGCAAAGTATGTGTCTCTCTCATATATATATATGTATATATGTATATATACATATGTATATATGTATATATCTATAGCTATGGAGAAACCTATCTAAACTTTATTGTACCCTTAGGGGATGGTGTAGGGGAGGGGGAAAAGAACAAAGTAAAAAAGTGCACAGCAGCAAACAAAAGAAAATTCACAAGGAAGCAAAGAAAAGAGGACAATTCTCAAGACAACATGTATTACTTATCATATAGGCTTTCTTGAAATGAAAATCTATTGTCATATATTTTGAATCCTCTCTTACTTCTGCTATGCACATGACATGCTTTTTCCATTTCTATGTATTTAAATTTCAATATTTAAGTTTATGATATGTTTGGTTTCTTTTCTCTATTCTGTATTTGTGTTTTGGCCCCTGAGTCTAAAATAAAGTTAAATTAAAAAAAAAAAAAGAATTGCCAGAGAAGGTGACTTAGCCATACCAGATCTTAAATTGTATTATAAAGCAGCTGTCATCAAAACTACTTACTACTGGCTGAGAAATAGAGGGATGGAACAGTGGAATAGGTTAGGTACACAAGACACAATAGTCAATGACTATAACAATCTATTTTTTGATAAACCCAAAGACCCCTGCTTCTCGGATAAGAACTCAGTATTTGAAAAAAAAAAAACTTCTGGGAAAACTGGAAAATAGTATGACATAAACTAGGCATAGACCAACATGTTATACCTCATACCAAGAATAAGTCAAAATGGGTACAAGATTTAAACATAAAGGCTGATACTATAAGCAAACCGGGAGGGCAAGGAATAAGTTTACTTGTCTGATTTATGGAGACCAGTAGAACATATGACCAAAAAAGAAATAGCAAAAATGATAAAATGCAAAATGGATAATTTTTTATCACATGAAATTGAAAAAGTTTTACACAATCAAACCAATTGAACCAAGATTAGAAGGGAAGCAGAAAACTGGGAAAGAATTTTTACAACTAGCGTCTTTAATAAAGGCCTCATTTCTAAAATATATAGAGAACTAAGTCAAATTTATAAGGATACAATTCACTTGCCATTTGATAAATGTTCAAAGGATATGAACAGGTAGTTTTCAGATGAAGAAATTTAAGCTATCTATAGTTACATGAAAAATATTCTAAATCACCATTGATTTGAGAAATGCAACTTAAAACAAGTCTTAGGTACCACATCACACCTATTAGACTGGCAAACCTGACAAAACAGGAAAATTACAAATGCTGTAGAAGATGTGGGAAAATTGGATTACTAATGCATTGTTGGTGGTGTTGTGAATTGATCCAACCATTCTGGAGACCATTTTGTAACTATGCCCAAAGGGCTATAAAACTCTGCAGACCCTTTGACAAAGCAATATCACTTATAGGACTGTATTCCAAAGAAATCATGACAATGGGAAAAGGACCCACATATAGAAAAAATATTCATAGCAGTTCTTTTTGTGGTGGTCAAGAACTGGAAATTGAGGGGATGCCCATCAATTGGGGAATGGGTGGGCAAGTTGTGGTATATGATGTAATGGAATACTATTTTGCTATAAGATATGATGAGCAGGAGGACTTCAGAAAAACCTGGAAAGGCTTATGTGAACTGATGATGTGAGAGTTGAGTGGAACCAGGAGAACTTAGCTCATAGTAACAGCAACATTGTGCGATGACTGACTTTGATAGACTTAGCTTTTCTCAGTAATGCAAGGTTCTAAGACAAATCTGAAAGGCTCATGATAGAAAATGGTATCCACAGCCAGATAAAGAATTGTGGAGTATGAATGCAGATCAAAGCATAATCTTGGCTCTCTTTTTTGTTTCTTCTTTCTCATGGTTTCTCCCATTGTGTCTATTTCTTACTTACAACATGACTAATATGAAAATATGTTTAATATGAATATTTATGTAAAGCCTGTATCAGATTGCATGCCGTCTTGGGAGGGAATGGGGAGAAAATTTGGAACTCAAAATCTTATGCAAGTGAATGGTAGAAACTAAAAATTAATTCATTCATTCATTCATTAAACAAAAGGATAGAATAGAACTTAAAGATCATTTAGTCCCATTTTCTTATTTTTTTAGGTAAGGAAATAATCACAGAGTTTAAAGAACTAGCCTAACCTCAACAAGTATTGAAGGTCAGAATCTGGGTTCAAACCCAGGTTATCTGATTTCAAATTGATGGCTGTTTAACTCTTACCACACAGGTGGAATTGAAGGAATAGTTGTTTATTCTTCTAGCAAGGTTGTGATACAGAGAAATTTTTTTAAAGTTCTCAGTGTTTAATCAATAAAAAACTAGGTGTGGGTTTTTGGGGGGTAAAGGTCATGTGTTTTTTTTTCTTTTTTTCAATCTAAAACATGTTATTTCTTCTGGGGAAATCCATTAAATTGAATTTGTTTGCCAATACACATAGATACACACACACACACACACAAATACACATATGAGTTAGAAGACATGAGTTCAAGTACAACTTCAGACACTAGCTATGTGACTATGAGAAAGTTACATAACTTCTGTTTGCCTGTTTCCTCATCTATAACATGAGGATCATATTAGCACCTAGCTCTGTGGCAACAATGTGTCCAGCAGCTGCTTTAGGGGTGTAAGACCCACCAAAACCAGCACACAGAAAGCTGCCAACACAGGTGCTTTGATCTGCTATTTTAGGGACAGCAACTTTAAGGGGTTAACAATCTCAGTTTAATCAAACATACATATGTCATTCACTTACTTCAGGGGGAAAAGATCAGGCCCCTGAATTTCCAGGCAAATACAAACAGAAATTACAAACATCAACAGACCTTGTCTGATTCAAATCACAATTCATAATTACCAGAGAAGCACCAACATCTTAATTGTCTGGGTTACTAAAGCCAAGCTGGGGTGAGGGGTGGGGAAGGAGCAGTTACGGCTTGCCCTGAGTCTCAACACTCCTTCCATAAGCGTGCCCCAAAAGTCAAACATGACGCTCCCTTCAGTTATATCCTGTTCAGAGCCCTGAGGGCCCTGACTTCACCCAACTGTGTGGGTGAAAGTTCCCCATCCCTAGTATCATATCATATACTATTCAATGATTCTCTGATTGTCTTAATGCTGAGAAACACTCCAAGGCAAAGTCCCACTTTATCTCCCCATTCAAACAAAAGCCAGAATCCTTAAAGGCACTTAAGAGAAGAACAGCCAAAAGTCCCACCTTAATTACTATTACATGCTCCCAGGATAACTGTGAAGTTCAAATGAGATAATGCTTGTAAAACATTTAGCACAGTGCCTGGCACATAGTAAGTGTTATATAAATGTTACATATTAATATACTGTTACAAAGAATAGGGCAATCTTCTATTGGTGCCATACTGGTTCCTTGTTAAACTACAGGTTTGAGCTTTAAGGGCCTCTGGGCCTTCTGTAAGAGTGCAAAAGCTATTCTAAGTTCAGAAGCCATTCCATTACGTGGGCTGCCCTTGGCCATGTAACAAGACTTTTCCATGTTGGTGTCTGAAGTCCTCCTCTCCTTATGAGTAGTAATTAAATTTTGTGAACTATTCTCCCCAGGTGACTCTGCTGTTTTTAACCTCACCTCTCTTCTACTATGTTCTCATTTTCATTTATATTATGAAAAGAAGAAAAGCGCTTTACTGGGATGAAAATTATTGATTACTAAGAGTAATAGTATCTTAGCCATTAGTCATGGAGCCTTTCTAAATCATGTATAAATGGTTATTCTTGTATGATTTTCAGGATATATGTATTCTACTATAACTACATTCAGCTAGCATCAGAAGGTAGAGGACCAGTGGAACTGGTCAAGCTATTTGATTCTCTTAATATGAGAGAATTGTCCTTTTTTATTCATTTTACTTTGAAGAAAACTGATGGATTCAGCTAAAATAGAATTTGTAGAGCACTCTAATAACCACCGAAATACTCATTGTTTTTAATTTTTCTACCTAGTGATTTTTGAGTTATCTTTAGACATTGTTTTAGACAATTACAATTTATTGTCTTATAAAGAAAAAAAGTATCATGTTCTGACTCTTCCCTTGTCTCCTTCCCTGGAGGAGAGGTATTTCATCATGTCCTGAGTACAGAAAGAAGAATGTATCCTGTCCTCTTTCCATACTATCTTCTGGAGCCATGAAGATTGCTGATTTGGTCCAATTTCTGCAAATCTTATAGAGTAGCTTATCCATTTGTCAGAACAACCAGTTACTTGACCTGTATAAGACAACAGAATAAAAAAAAATATTGCATATTTGGGACAAAGTCGGGGAGCAATTTATTTAATTAGCATAACATTGAAATTCAGTTTTAGAGTGAGCATTATAATGAAACGCTGGGGAGACTGTGGAGCCAATTTGGTCCCAAATCTGACTTTCAGCATAGTGCAAAGGACATTGCTGAGAATGATGAATTGTTCCTCCTGCGTGGCCTGTCTCCCTCTCCTAAGCAAACCCTAGTGAACAAAACCCTCTACATTTTTACTTGAGCACAATTTTTCCTCTACCTTGATTCTGCTCCTGGGTGAGTGTATCTGACTCAGTATTTTTTTCACTTCTGTGATAAATTATCCACTTAAAGACAGACATACTAAGGAAGAGGTCATGGTCTTTTGATGAATTTTTCATTTGAAAGATTGTGCAAAGCACAAGGGGAAGTCAGGGATTTTATTTTAATTAGGAAGCATCTATAAAGTAATCAAGAAACAAATTAATCTTTTTCATGTTTCATTGCATGACAGTGCATAAAAGATTTAGACTTCCATCCCCTCAATTTAAAGATGAGGAAACTATGAGGTCAGATCATTTTATCAAGGTCATTTCAAGGGTAAAGGGGAGAAGTAGCCCTGTAACCTAGACCTAGGTTCCTAATGAAGTGGGCATTTCACTTTCATGCATATAGCAATTAAACTCCAGAGTCTTCCAATTTCCTCCAGGATAAAAACAAATTCTTCCTTCATTTGAAGCTTTTTGCAATCTATCTCCAAGTTGCTTTTCCAGACTGATTACACATATTCTCCTTCGTGAAATATAAACTTCTGCCAAAGTGCTCAGTTTCTTCATACAATATAGAATTTCATCCCCTTGCTTTTGCATGGGATCTCCTCCATGCCTACCTAGATTTCGTTCTTTCATCACCTATATTTCTTTAGCTTTCTTGAAGTCACAACTCAGTTATCATGTCCTACAGGAGACTTTCTCTAACCCATTTAAAAGTTACACTTCTACTGTCCTAACTGACTTTGTATTTCTTTTTAATCCATTTACCAATCTATTTACCTATGTGTGTACATGTCATTTCCCTTTCGTCGAATGTATTCTTCTCCTTGTCCAGCTTCTTAATTATATATCATATCATTTGACTTTCCTAAGTTTCTCTTAATTCTTTACATTCGGGGGGCAGAGACAAGATGGTGGCTGGAAAGCAAAGACTAGCATGAGCTCCCAGCCAAGTACCTCGAAAAACCTATAAAAATGGCTCTGAACCAATTCTAGAACTGCAGAACCCACAAAATAATACAGGGAAGCAGGGCTCTAGCCCAGCACAGCTCGGATAGTCTCTGGGTAAGGTCTGTCCTTCAAGGAGCTGGGAGTGGAGGGGAGCAGAGCTGAGTGGAGCAGGGCCCAGCATGGGTGGCGTAGACCAACCGGACCAGGAGCCAGGCAGAGCGTGCCCTAGTGCCCTGCATCAGTGGGCTATGGAGGTTACCAGACTTGTCAACCCACAAACAACAAGGAAAACAGAGTAGGTTAGTGGGAGAAGCTGCTGGGGACTGGGATAGAGTTTGTGGTTTGGCTCCCGCCCTGGGGGGGCAGCAGAGGTGGGGCAGCTACAAAACTACAGCTGCAGTTGCTTCTGTCCCCAGGCCCACCTGGTGGGAGCAATTAAGTGGCTGATCAGAGCAGGAGTGAACAGCCTGCTGAAGATTAAAGTCCAGTCTGGGTTGGGGGTTCTTGGGGAAGGAGGAGTGCTGGTGTGGCAGAGCTGGTGCATCCCCCCAGGCTTG
>CM053624.1:233158225-233179531 GCA_028646595.1 Phalanger gymnotis | reverse complement strand
TACGGCCAGAAGAAGTCAACAAAGTCAAAGAGCCTACAACAAAAGCCTCCAAGAAAAACATGAATTGTCTCAGGCCATGGAAGAGCTCAAAAAGGATTTGGAAAAGCAAGTTAGAGAAGTAGAGGAAAAACTGGGAAGAGAAATGAGAAGGATGCGAGAAAACCATGAAAAACAAGTCAATAACTTTCTAAAGGAGACCCAAAAAAATACTGAAAAATATACTGAAGAAAACAACACCTTAAAAAATAGACTAACTCAAATGGTGAAAGAGCTCCAGAAAGCCAGTGAGGAGAAGAATGCCTTGAAAGGCAGAATTGGCCAAATGGAAAAGGAGGTCTAAAAGACCACTGAAGAAAATACTACCTTAAAAATTAGATTGGAGCAAGTGGAAGCTAGTGACTTGATGAGAAATCAAGATATTATCAAACAGAACCAAAGGAATGAAAAAATGGAAGACAATGTGAAATATCTCATTGGAAAAAACATTCACCTGGAAAATAGATCCAGGAGAAATAATTTAAAAATTATTGGACTACCTGAAAGCCATGTTCAAAAAAAGAGCCTGGATGTCATCTTTCAAGAAATTATCAAAGAGAACTGCCCTGATACTCTAGAGCCACAGGGCAAAACAGAAATTGAAGGAATCCACCAATCGCCTCCTCAAATATATCCCAAAAAGAAATCTCCTAGGAATATTGTCACCAAATTCCAGAGCTCCCAGATCAAGGAGAAAATACTGCAAGCAGCCAGAAAGAAACAATTTGAGTATTGTGGAAACAATCAGATTAGCCCAAGATCTAGCAGCTTCTACACTAAGAGATCGAAGGGCTTGGAATATGATATTCTGGAGGTCAATGGAGTTGGATTAAAACCAAGAATCACAACCCAGCAAAACTGAGTATCATGCTCCAAGGCAAAATATGGACTTTCAATAAAATAGAGGACTTTCAAGCTTTCTCAGTGAAAAGACCAGAGCTGAACAGAAAATTTGACTTTCAAACACAAGAATCAAGAGAATCATGAAAAGGTAATCAAGAAAAAGAACAAGAAAAAGAAATTTCAAGGGACTTACTAAAGTTGAACTGTTTTGTTTACATTCCTACATGGAAAGATGATGTGTATGATTCATGAGACTTTGGTATCAGTGTAGCTGAAGGGAACATGCATGTATATATATATACACACACACATAATATATATATATGTATGTGTATATATATATATGTTTGTGTATATATATGTATATGTGAGTGTGTACGTATGTATATATGTATGTGTATATATGTATACACTATATATATGTATATAGATTGAGAGAGAGAGAAAGACAGAGAGAGAGAGAGAGGGCACAAGGTGAGTTGAAGATGAATAAGGGATGAGAGAGGAATATATTGAGAGAGAGAGAGAGAGAGAGATAGGGAGAGATAGAATGGGGTAAATTATCTCACATAAAAATGGCAAGAAAAAGCAGTTCTGTAGGAAGAGAAGAGAAGGCAGGTAAGGCGGAATGAGTGAATCTTGCCCTCATCAAATGTGACCTGAAGAGAGAATACCATAAATATTCAACTGGGTACTTTACCCCACAGGAAAGAAGGAGGAAGAAGATATAAAAGGGGGGATGATAGAAGGGAGGGCAGATGGGAGTGGAGGTAATCAAAAACAAACACTTTCGAAAAGTGACAGGGTCAAGGGAAAAAATTCCATAAAGGGGGATAGGTTAGGAAGAAGCAAAATATAGGTAGTCTTTCACAACAAGAGTGTTGTGGAAGGGTTATACATAAAGGTACGCGTGTGGCCCATGTTGAATTGCTTGACTTCTTAGGAAGGGTGGGTGGGAAGGGAAGAGGGGAGAGAATTTGGAACTCAAAGTTCTAAAATTAGATGTTCAAAAATAAAAATAAAAAAGTTTTTGCATGCAACAAGAAAATAAGATACACAGGCAATGTTAGAAATTTATCTTCCCCTACAAGAAATGGAAAAGGGGATAGGAGGGGAGTGGGGTGACAGAAGGGAGGGCTGACTGGGGAACAGGACAACCAGAATATATGCCATCTTGGAGTGGGGGGGAGGGTAGAAATGGGGAGATAAGTTGTAATTCAAACTCCTGCCAAAATCCACACTGAAAACTAAATATATTAATTAATAAAAATTAAAATAATTCTTTATATTCATTATTCTTTACAATCCAGTGATAGATTACATTTGCATACTCCATGCCCAACTATTTACCTCTATCAGTGAATGCCTAATTGGATCAAGTTTCACTACTATAAAACATGTTGCTATTGCTTTTGGCTTCCATTGAGGTATCTATCTTATATTAGGACGATTGGGTCAAAGGATATTAACAGGCATGGGTAGGAATAACTTGATTGATTTAGAGCCAGAATGGAACTTAGAGAACTTGCAGTCCAAACCAATAATTTTACAAATATGATAACTGAGGCAGAAAGAGATCTTCCTGACTCCAAGTTCAGTGCAGTGTTTCATTGTTACAGAAAGAATAACAATAATTGCAAATAGGTTTAGATACATAATTAATTCATGAACATACATTAATTAAGCAGCATTTATTGGACAAAGTACTGGATATGAAATCAGGAGGAGATGAGTTAAAACCCTGCCTAACAACATTTCTACCTAGATGACTCCAGGAAAGTAATTTAATCTCTATTTCTTTCAGCTTCTTCATCTGTAAATGGGTACAATGATAGTGTATCAGTCTTAAGAATGTTTCAGGATAAAATGAGATTTAAAATTTTTTTCTTAATAATATTTTTTCCAATGATATGTAAAGATAGTTTTCAACATTCATTTTTGTAAGATTTTGAGTTCCAAATTTTTGTCCCTTGCTCCTTTCCTTCTCTCCTCCCCAAGACAGTAAGCAATCTGATAAAGGCTATACATGTACAGTCATTTTAATCATAGTCATGTTGTGAAAGAAGAATGAGAATAAAAGGGAAAAAAGTATGAGAGAACAAAGAAAGTCAAAATGGTTCTTTCTCTTGATGTGGGTAGCACTTGACATCACAAGTCTTTTAGAATTGTCTCAGATAATTTTATTGATGTGAAGAGCTAAGTCTATCATGGTTGATCATCACATAATGTTGCTGTTATAGCGTAGAGTGTTCTCCTGGTTCTGCTCACATCACTTAGCATCAGTTCATGACAGACTTTCTAGGTTTTCCTGAAATCCAGCTGCTCATCATTTCTTATAGAGCAATAGTATTCTATTCAGTTCATATAGCACAACTTCGTCTTAAATTCCCCAACTGATGGGGTTCCTTTCACTTTCCAATTTTGGCCAGCATGAAACGAGTTGCTATAAATATTTTTGAACTTGTGGGTTCTTTTCCCATTGTTATGATCTCTTTGGAATACAGCCCTGGAAGTTGTATTTCTGGATCAAAGAATCTGTAGTTTTATAGCCTTTTGAGCATAGCTCCAAATTGCTCTCCAGAATGGTTGGATAAGTTCACAACTTCAACAACAGTGCTTTAGTGTTCCAATTTTCCTGCATCTTCTCCAACATTTATCATTTTCCTGGTTTGTCATATTAGCCAATATGATAGGTTTGATGTGGTAACTCAAAATTGTTTTAATTTGCTTTTCTGTAATCAATAATGATTTAGAGCATGTTTATATGACTGTAATACCTTTAATTTCTTCATCTGAAAACTGCCTATTCATATCCATTAAATATTATTTGGGAAATGAGTTGTATTCTTATAAATTTGACACAGTTGTCTACATATTTAAGAAATGGGACCTTTAAGAGAAACGATGATTGTAAAAATTGTTTACCAGCCTTCTGCTTTCTTTCTAATCTTGGCTGCATTGGCTCTCTTTGTGCAAAACCTTTTAAATTTAATGTAATCAAAATATCCTTTTTGAATATTATAATGTTCTATATCTCTTTTTTTGTCATAAATTCTTCTCTTCTCCATAGATCTGGCAGGTCCTCATTTGCTTATGGTATCACCCTTTTTTTAAAACTCATGTGCCCATGTTGACTTTATCTTGGAACACAGTGTGAGATTTTGATATATGGCTAGTTTCTGTCACAATATTTTCCAGTTTTCATAGCAGTTTTTCTCAGAGAGTGAGTTCTTATCCCAGAATCTGGAGTATCTGGGTTTATCAAACAGTATATTACCATGGTCATTTATTCTTGTGTCTTGAGTAGCTAACCTATTCCACTAATCAACCACTATATTTCTTAGGCAGTACGAATCAATTTTGCTGATTTTGCTTTATGATACAGATTTGTATCTGATATGGGTAGTCCACATTCTGTTACATTTTTTCATTAATTCTCTTTATACATTTGGCTTTTTTCCTTCCAGATGAATTTTATTATTATTTTTCCTAGCTCTATAAAATAATTGTTCGTAGTTTTATTGGTAGGGCACTGAATAAGTAAGTTAATTTAAGTATAATTGCCATTTTTATTATGTTAGCTCAGTCTACTCATGAGAAATTGATATTTTTCCAATTGTTTATGTCTGGCTTTATGTTTGTGAAAAGTGTAATGTAATTTTGTTCATGAAGTTCCTTAGTTTGTCTTGGTAGGTAGATTCCTAAGTATTTTATATTGTTTACAGTTATTTTAAATGGAATTTCTCTTTCTATCTCCTTCTGCTGGGTTTTGTTGGTAATAAATAGGAATGCCAATGATTTATGTAGATTTATTTTATGGCCTGCAAATTGTTTAAATTGTTAATAATTGCTGGCAGTGTTTTAGTTGATTCTCTAGGATTCTCTAAGTTTATAATCATATCATCTACCAAGAGTGATTTTTTTTCCTCATTGCCTATTGTAATTCCTTCAATTTCTATTTCATTTCATTCCTTAAGCTGACATTTCTAGTGCATTATTGAATAATAATGTTGATAGTCAACATCCTTCCTTCATCCATGATCTTATTGGGAAAGCTTCTAGACTACTCCAGTAATGTATAATGCCTGCTGAGGGTTTTAGATAGATAATGCTTACCATTTTAAGGATAGCTCTATTTGTTCTTATTCTCTCTATTGTATTTAGTAGAAATGAATGCTGTATTTTGTCAAAAGCTTTCTCTGCATCTATTGAGATAATCATATGTTTTCTCTTAGATTTGTTACTGAGATGGTCAATTATGCCCATAGTTTTCCTAATATTGAACCATGCTTGCATTTCTGTTATAAATCTCACCTGGCCATAGTGTATTATCCTTTCGACAATTTTCTATAATTATTCTGATAATATTTTACTTAAATTTTTGTATCTATTCCTTAGAGAAATTGTCGATAATTTTCTTTGTGTGTTTTGGCTCTTCCTGGTTTAGGTATCAGCACCATATTTGTATCATAAAAAGAACTTGGTAGCACTCCTTATTCACCTATTCTTCCAAATTGTTTGTAAAATATTGCAATTAATCGTTCTGTAAATGCTTGCTAGAATTCAATTGTAAATCCATCTGGCTCTGGAGATTTTTTCTTAGAAAGTTCATTGTTGTCTTGTTCAGTTTCTTTTTCTGAAATTTCCTCTTCTGTTAATCTGGACAATTTATGTTTTTATAAATATTAATCCATTTCACTTAGATTGTCAGATTTATTGGCATTCTCTTTGGCAAAATAGGTCCTAATTATTCCTTTAATTTCCTTTTCATTGGTGGTAAATTCCCTCATTTCATATTTGATACTGGTAATTTTCTTTTTTTTTTAAATTCATATTAACCAAATGTTTATCTAATTTATTGTTTTTGTTTTTAATAAAACCAGTGATTGTTTTTATTTAACAGTTAAATTGTTTTCTTAATTTTAATTTAATTAATCTCACCTTTGATTTTCAGAATTATTAATTTGGTATTTAATTGGGGATTTTTAATTTTTCTTTTTCTAGATCTTTTAGTTGCAGTCCTAATTCACTGATCTCATTTTCTATTTTTATTCATGTAAGCATTTAGAGGTATAAAATTTCCCTTAAGAACTGTTTTGTCTGTATCCCATACATTTTGATATGTTATCTCATTATTATTGTTCTCCTTCATGGAAATTATTGATTATTTCTCTGACTTGCTGTTTGACCCAGTCATTGTATAGATCAGATTATTGTTTTCTAGTTGGTTTTTAGTCTATCTTTTTGTGGCCTTTTATTACAAGTAATTTTTATTGTATCATGATCTAAAATGTTGCATTTAATATTTGTGCTCTTCTGCACTGTATTTTGAAGTTTTTATGAACTAATATATGGCCAATTTTTGTTTACATCTCATGTACTCTTGAGAAAGTTGTATATTACTTTTTATCCTCATTCAGTTTCCTTCATAAGACTATCATAAAAAAAATTTTCCAAAAAAATTCACTTCCTTAACTTCTTTCTCATTTATATTTTAGTTATATTTATTTACTTTGAGAGGAGGAGGTTAAGATCCTCCAGTAAAACTGCTTTGCTTTCTATTTCTTCCTGTAAATCACTTAAATTCTCTGCTAATAATTTGGATGTTATACCACTTGATATTTATATGTTTAGTGTTGATATTATTTCATTGTCTATGGTACCTTCTTAACAAGGTGTACTTATCTTCTTTCTTTATTTCTTTTAATTAGTTCTCTTTTTGTTTTTGCTTTGTCTCAGACAAGGATGACTACCACAATTTTTTCTTTTTCTTTTTTTTTTTCTTCAGCTGAAGTCTAATTGATTCTGCTCCAGCAGTTTACCTTTGATTTTTGTGTATATCTCTGCCTCAATTGTGTTTCTTTTAAGCAACAGAAGGTGGTGGAGTGAAAGCAGGGACTAACCTGAGCTCTCCCACAAACCCCTTCAAATACCTCTAAAAAGTGAATTTGAACAAATTCGAGAGCAGCAGAATCCAAAAAGCAATAGAATTTTGCAGATTTCCAGCACAAGACAGCCTGGAAGGTCAACAGGAAGGATCTGTTGTACTGGGATGAGGGAGGAGAGCAGTTTAGCTTGGAGGCTGCACCAGTGCATACCTGAAGATAGCAAAGCCAGAGCAGATCCCAGGAGACTGAATCCCTAGCAGCAGTGGTAATTCCAAGACTTCTCAGTGCAGAAGCAGTGTCTATCAGAACTGGGTGAGAGATAAGTACAGTCTTGTGCAGGGCCTGTGGCAGTGGTTGCTCCTGGGGCTATCAACCCACAGATTGAATGTTTGAAAGTCACCTATTTAAACTTCTGGGAGCCAAGATGGTGGAGTAAGTGGGAAGTTGCTCTCACCTTCCCTTATGGACTTTGAGAAACCCAGATAATACTGCCCCAGGAAAAATCTTGGAATAGTGGAGCCAACAGAAAGACTGGGCACAGCAGTCTTTTAGCTCAGAAGGCTATGGGAATTAATGTGAAAGGTCCCTCTTTTTGTGGCTGAAGGGGAACATTACAAGAGAGGAGACATCCAAGCAAGCCATCAGCATGCCCTAAATCAGCAAACCAGATGGAGATCCTAAGTTCCAGGGTAGCAGAGCAGGCAAACACCAACACCAGGCACACACCAACCACCACTACTAGCTCCTGCTCAGCAGCAGGTTAGCTACAGCCAATACAGCTCCCAGTTGCCAGCATCTGAGACCCCAGGACATAAAAATAGTAACCAGGCCCCTAAAGTCTGTCATGGTGACACTGGGCCTCAGAAACAGAGATCAAATTTAAAAGCTAGAAAAAAGACAAACAACATAATCAAGAAGAATCAAAGAAAAAACAATGACCATAGAGTAATATCTTGGTGATAGGGAAGATCAAAATACAAATTCAGGGGAGGACAGCATGGTCAATATGACCACATCCAAAACTTCAAAGAGGGCTATGAACTGGTCTGAAACCCAAAAAGCCTTCTTAGAAGTGTTCAAGAAGAATTTTAAAAGTCAAATAAGAGAGGTAGGAGAAAAATTGAACAATTCATTTAAAAATACAATTGACAAAATGGAAAAAAGTACTCTGAAAAAATTACCCCTTAAAAAGTAAAATTGGTTAAATGGAAAAGGAGGTACAAAAGATAACTAAAGAAAACAATTTGTTAAAAATTTGAATTGGGCAAGTGGAGCTAATGATTCTATAAGAAATCAAGAATCAGTCAAACAAAATCAAAAGAATGAAAAAAGAGAAGAAAACATAAAAGAACTCATAGGAAAAAACAAAAAAAAACTGACCTGGAAAATAGATCCAGGAGAGATAATTTAAGAAGTATTGGTCCACCTGAGACACATGATGAAAAAAAAGAGCCTTGACAGCACCTTTCAAGAAATCTTCAAGGAAAACTTCCCTGAGGTCCTAGAACCAGAGGGTAAAATAGTCATTGAAAGAATTCACCAATTACTCCTGAATGAGTAATTGAAAATGCCAAAGAATATTATAGCCAAATTCTAGAATTATCAGATCAAGGAGAAAATATTGCCAGCAGCCAGAAAGAAACAATTTAAATATTATGGAACCATAGTCAGCACTAAACATGACCTTGAGGCTTTTACATTAAAAGATCAGAGGGCTTGAATATGACATTCTGTAAGGTAGTGGAGCTTGGATGACAACCAAAGGTCAACTACCCAGTGAAACTGAGCACAATCTTACAGGGGAGGAGATGGACATTAAATGAAATAAGGGACTTTCTGATGAAAAGACCAGAACTCAATGGAAAATTCAATCTTCAAATAAGATTCAAGAGCAGCATAAAAAGGTAAACAGAAAAGGGAAAACAATAACAAGTTATTCAAAAAGGACAAACTATTTTCATCCCTACATGAGAAGATGATGCAACTCTTGAGAACTGTATCTTTCTTACATCATATACAAAGGGAATACATAGAGGGGGTGAGTTTAAGTTGATTTTGATGTGTTGAAAAAAAAACTAAACCTAGAAAAAAAGATTCTAATGGGAAAAGAGAAAATGAGGATGCAGAAAGGGAAAAAAAATATATCACATCTTCATGGCACAAAGACATATTAAAGCAGAGGGAAAGAAGGGGGGGGCAGGAGCATTGTTTGAACTTTACTCTCATTGGATTTGGCTCGAGGAGAGAATAACATATTCATTTGGGCATAGAAATCTTACTTGTCCTGTAGGCAGTTGGAAGGGAAAAACAGAAGAGAGAGAAGATGTAGTAAAGGAAAAGGGAAAGAAAAGAGAGGGGGGCTGATAGAAGGGAGAACAGAATGAGGAAGGTTTTGGAAAGCAAAACTCTAATGAAGAGAGAAAGGGAGAAAAGAGAAAGAAAGCCATAAATGGGAGGGGCATAGGATGGAGAGAAAGACACAGATAGTAATTATAACGGTGAATATGAATAAAATTAACTCTCCCATAAAGCAGGAGCAGGTAGTAGAATGGATTAAAAATCATAATCCTACAATATGTTGTGTCAGGAAGGCAAGATTCATGATATGGATGTTGACCATGAATATGCCAGTATGGTTCAGCAAGATGAAATATAAGAGACTCTATATAGAAGGCAGAAGAAATAAAACATTTATTCAGACAGCAGAGGATCAAATCCCAGAATCAATAATCCCAATTTGACAAAGCAGCAATTGTATCCCAAAACTAGTAAGTCCACTTCAATGTAACAGTAAGGAAATTGAAACATAACATCGTAGCAAGGAGCAAAACCATCCTGTAACCTTCTTCTCTGCTAGGACCTTCTCTTAAAACACTCACTCACAAATCCTAGCTGTCTGCTTGCCTGTGTCCTCTATTCCCAAAGTTTTGAGAGCTTGCAGTTCTGAGCACCCTTGTAGTTCTCTCTCTCCCCTTGCAGTTGTCTCTCTGTTGTAGTTTTCTCTCTCTCTCTCTGTCTGTCTCTCTCTTGCAATTCTCTGTCCCTCTCTGTCTCTGTCTCTGTCTCTGTCTCTGCCTCTGTCTCTGTCCCTCATCTTTCCATCTCTTTCTCCTTGGGCTGAATTCTGAGCTTAGTGGCTACCCTCAGGGTATACATACCCTTCTTAGGGCCTTGAGGGCTTCATACCTAATTAGTAAAACGGTGTGGGCCTAGAGTCTCACACCAAGTTAGCAAAAGGGTGTGGACCTGTCTACAAACAAGCTTCCCCTAATCAAGCTTCCCTTAACTAGCTCCACCTGAGGCCTATTAAATGGCAGAGGAAGATCTTTAATCACATTAACTTCACAGTTGTTTACAAGAAGCACATTTGAAACAGAGGGATACACACGGGATAAATGTAAAAGGCCAGAGTAGAATATATTATGCTTCAACTGAAGCAAAAAAAAATTCCTGAAATCCTGATCTCAGACAAAGCAAAAGTAAAAATAGAACTAATTAAAAGAGATAAGGAAGGAAACTATATTCTGAAAAAAGGCACCATAGCCAATGAAACAATATCATTACTAAACAAATATACAACAAGCAGTATAGCATACAAATTCTTAGAGGAGAATTAAGGGAGTTACAGTAAACAAATACTGTAGGATTCTGGTTTTTAATCCACTCTGCTCTCTGCCACTGTTTTACTGGAGAGTTCATCCCATTTACATTCACAGTTATTATTACAGTTTCCCTCTATCTTATTTTCCCTCTATTTTTTAAAATTTTTCTCTCTCTTTTCACTCTGGCCTTCCTCATTAGAGATTTGCTTCTGAATACCATCTCCATCAGTCTGCCCTCCTTTCTATTTTCCCTCCCTATTATTTGCCCCTTTGCCGTCTACTTCTGCCCTTCCTTTTATCAGCCTCCCGTTGCTTTCTCTTTACTCTTTCCCCCTCTATTATCCCATAGGGCAAGATAAATTTTTCTCCTCAACTGAGCATGTATATTATTCCTTCTTTGAGCCAAGTTCAATGAGAGTAAAGTTCAAAAAGTGCTGACCTCCTTCATTCTTTCCCTCTACAGTAATAGGCTGTTTGTACATCTTCACGTATATATTATTAACCCCATTTTGCCTCCCCTTTCTTCTTCTCCTGGTATAGTGCATTTTTTCACTCTTTTTTTAATATCATCATATCAAAATCAACTTACACCCAAACTATCTCTCTATGCATACTCCTTCTAACTGCAGTAACAGAGATACGATTCTCAAGAGTTCCAAGTATCATTTTCCCATGTAGTGATATAAAGTAGTTAATCTTATTGAATAACATGATTTTTCATGCTTCTCTTGACTTTCATTTGAAAATTGGGTTTTCTCTTCAGCTCTGGTCTTTTCATCAGAAAAGTTTGAAAGTCCCGTCCTTCATTGCTTGTTCATCTTTTATCCCAGAAAGATTATGCTCAATTTTTCTGGGTAGTTGATTCCTGGTTGAAATACAAGCTGCTATGCCTTCCGGAATATCATATTCCAAACCCTCCAAATCTTTAATGTGAAGATACTAAATCCTGTGTAATACTGATGGTGGTGCCTTTATCCTTGAACTTTATCTTTCTGGCTATTCGTGGTATTTTATCTTCAACCCGATAATTCTGGAATTTAGCTACAATAGTCCTTGGCATTTTCATTTTGGGATCACTTTCAGGAGGTGGTCAATGGATTCTTCAAATTACTATTTTACCCTCTGATTCTGGAAAATTAATGCAGTTTTCCTTGATAATTTCTTGAAAGATGCTATCTAGGTTCTTATTTATTTTTCTTTTGATCATGGCTTTCAAGTAGTCCAATAATTCTTCAGTTATCTCTCTTGGATCTGTCTTCAGGGTCAGTTTTTTTTCCAATGTATTATTTTAAATTTTCTTCCATTTTTTCCATTCTTTTTTATTTTGTTTGACTGATTCTCGATGTCTCATAGAGTCATTAGCTTCCAGTTTCCCCACTTTAATTTTTTTTTGTTTTTTTATTTAATATATTTCATTTTAAGCATTAATTTTCACAAGAGTTGAGTTACAAATTTTCTCCCCATTTCTACCCTCCCCCTCACTCCAAGATGGCATATATTCTGGTTGCCCTATTACCAGGCTGCCCTCTCTTTGGTCACACCACTCCCTTCCAATCCCCCTCAGGTCAAATCTGATGAGAGCAAGATTCACTCATTCCCCCTCACCTGCCTTCTCTTCTCTTCCCACAGATCTGCTTTTTCTTGACACTTTTATGTGAGATAAGTTGTCTCATTCAATCTCTCCCTATCTCTCTCTCTCTCTCAATATATTTCTCTCTCATTCCTTTATTTGATAATAAAAATAAATTCAAATCATACTGATATTTATTATAACTCAACTTTGGGTTTATATTTGATATGATCAAAATATGATTTTATTTGTACTGGTTTGGCTGATCATTCTAATTTCCATTAAGTGTGTAACTAGACCTCTTTTTATTTTGGAAATCTCTTTCATAGAATAATTTGGTCCTTATATTTAATTTCTTGTGTTATGGTAGTTGCTGAAACAGTATGTTCAACAAACAATTTATTATGCTCTGTGTGTTCAGAACATATTCACATTTGTTCATGAAAGTTATCCATTACTTTAACTTCACTAAAGATACAAATTAAGCAAAAAGAATTATGTCAAACACGTCTGTCAGACTAAAGCAATTTCAATATATTTAACAGCAAAATGTAGAAGAAAGCATGAACAAATTCTAGTAGATATTGTTAACATTTCCTGTAGTAGGAAGGCCGAATTTATAATCTCAAATATAATCATGTATATGTTTGAATGGTTCGAAATCACAAGGTATGAGAGATTCTCTAAGTAGAAAGCAACAGAACATAGCAGCAGATCCGCAAACCAGGCTCCCCATTCCGACATCTTGACAAAAAGACTCCAGGCCCAGTAAGCCCGCCTCACAAGAGTAACCAGGAGGCCACAGAAAAACAAGATAGTATTTAGCCAAATCATATTTACTGGCCTCAAGTCCTTGCTCGCACTCCTGGATCTACACACGGTCGGGTCGGCTCTGCTTCTGCAGCTGTAGTTGTCTCTTGGCTCTCCTCTGGCATTCTCAAGCCCCGCCTCAATGACCAGAGACCATTGTTTGCCGAGTTGGCCCCTCTTAAGTCATCAATCTACACCCACACAGGTTTCACACCTGATAGGGCTTTGGGGCTGGGACTTAACACTTAACAGCTGAAAGTACTTTCACTCAAAGTAAACAAAAGCCAAACTCCTCAAGTGCTAAGGAGCCCATTTTGCCTTACTGACACACTTCCTCTAATATTAAAAACAGGAAAACATGATGTTGAAATGCACTTTAGACCCCCCCCCCCGCCCATATGCTTTATTTCCATACATGCAATTTTATTTTTCTTAGGAACGCCAATGTGGAAACCACTACTAGAGATCATTAAGTTCTGTATGGTATAGTTTTAGAGAGTCTTTGGCATGACTAAAAGATGAAGTGATTTCCCTATGGTCATTCAATAACAAACATACAACTTGAACCAATTCTTTCTGACCTTTCTACTATTCTATGCTACCTATACATTTAGAAACAGAAACTAAGGCCCACAGAAGTATATTGTCATGGTTATTCACCCAATATGTTTGCTTAAATGCAATAAAAACCTGGATGTCTTGATTAATGTTTCTGACTTTTTAATATTAAATAATCTTAGTGACTCATTTCATATTACAGTTCTACAGAGAGTAAAAGTGCTGCAAAGTACCAATGGGAAAAGCTTCAATGCTCCAGAAAATGATACTTAAATACAAGTTTGACAAGAGGGCATTTGTATGAAGCAAAGTTATGATTTTATTATGTAATAACTCAAAATTAGAATCTTTAAGCTCTTATAGTTTATAAATTACTTCCTTAAAATTAATCCCCCCCAAAACAATGTTCTTCAAATATTATTTTTTATATCACTGAAGATAAAGCTGAACATTCTTGATAAACAGACCAGAGCTGAACAGAAAATTTGACTTTCAAATACGAGAATCTACAGAAGCATGAAAAGCTAAACAGGAAAGAGAAATCACAAGGGGCTTATTGAAGTTGAACTGTTTACCTTCCTATATGGAAAGATGGTATTTGTAACTGATGAGACCTTTTTCAGTATTAGAGTAATTGAAGGGAATATATATACACATATATACAATACACACATGTCTACATACATATATATATATAGATAGATATATATATATATATATGGACAGAGAGAGAGAGAGAGAGAGAGAGAGAGAGAGAGAGAGAGAGAGAGAGAGAATGATAGAGAAGGCACAGGGTAAGTTGAATATGAAGGAATGATATCTAAAAAATAAATTTAAGGGGTGAGACAACAATATATTGAGCTAAGGAGAAAGAGAGAGATAGAATAGGGTAAATTATCTCCCATAAAATAGGCAATAAAAATCCGTTACAATGGAGGGGAGGTAAAAGGGAATGAGTCAACCTTGCTCTCATCGGATTTGACTTAAGGAAGCAGTAACATATCTACTCAACTGGGTTTTATTACCGTATAGGAAAGTAGAAGAAAAGAGGATAAGGGGGGAGGAGGGGTGATAGAGAGGAGGGAAGCCTGGGGGAGGTGGTTTTCAGAAGCAAACACTTTTGAAAAAGGACAAAAGCAAAGGAGAAAGGAAGATAAATGGGGGGGGGGATAGGATGGAGGGAAATAGAGCTAAGCTTTCACACCATGACTTTTATGGAAGTGTTTTGCATAACTATACATGTATAACCTATATTGAATTGCTTGCCTTCTCAGTGAGGGTGGGTGGGGATGGAAGAAGGGAGAGAATGTGGAACTCGAAGTTTTGAAAACAAATGTTATAAGTTGTTTTTATATGCAACTGAGAAATAAGATATACAGGCAATGTGGTATAGACATCTATCTTGCCCTACAAGAAAGAAAAGGGGAAAGGGATAACAGGTGGATTGGGGTGATAGAAGGGAGCACAGACTAGGAAGGGGTAATCAGAATACATGCCATCTTGTGGTGGTGGGTAGAGACAGGGAGAAAATTTGGAACCAAAAATCACATGGAAATGAATGTGAAAACTAAAAATAAATAAATTAATTACAATGAAGGGGAAAAGGAGGGAGATGAGGGGTATTGAGTGAACTTTACTGTCTTCAAAATTGGCTCAAATACGGAATAAGGTACACAGAAAATTGGGAATAGAAATCTATCTTACTCTACAGGAAAGTAGAAGGGGAAGGGCTTAAGGGCAGATCGAATGGAGGGCAGATTGGCAGAAGGAGTAGTCAGAAATAAAACACTTTTGAGGAGGGACAGGTTGAAAGAAGAGAGAGAATAGAATAAATGGGGGTAAAGGGAATAGATGGAGGGAAACAAAGCTAGCAATATTAAGTGTGAAAACAAAATTGAAGCAAGTTTCTCTGATAATGGCCTCATTTCTCTTACATATTGAGAATTGTGTCAAATTTATAAAAATAACAGCCATTCCCCAATTGATAAATTATCAAAAGATATAATTAATTTCAGATGAAATAATTAAAGCTCTCTATAGCCATATGAATAAATATTCAAACTTACTATTGATTAATGAAATGCAAATTAAAAGAATTCTGAGGTACTACCTTACCTATTAGACTGATTAATAGGACCACAAAGATAAATGACAAATATTGGAGGGGACGTGGGAAAAAATGAGACATTAATATACTGTTGGTAGAGATGTGAACTAATTCAACCTTTCTATAGAGCAATTTGGAACCATGCCCAAAGGGCTATAAAACCCATGCATATAAAACCCTTTGACCTAGCAATATACTACTAGCTTTCTATCTCAAAAGTGATTAAAAAAGTAAAAGAACTTAAAGGTATACAAATATTTATAGCAGCTCTTTCCTCAGGGTAAATAATTAGAAATCGAGGGGCTGTCCATTAACTGCGGAATGGCTGAACAAGTTGTATGTAATTATGATGGAATACTATTGCACTTTAAGAAATGATGAGCAGGATGATCTCAGAAAAACCTATAAAGATTTTCACGGTCTGATGCAAAGTAAAATGTACTGGGTACAAAGTAACAGCAATAACATAAAATGATCAGTGGTGAATGGCTTAGTTTCTCAGCAATACAACAATCCATGATGACTGAAGAATTAGGATGAAAAATGCTATTCATAATAGTGTCTGAATGCACACTGAATCATACTTTTTTTTTACTTTCCATATTTTTTGAGTTCTTTGGTCTGTTTTCTTTCACAACATTAATAATATGCATATGTTTTACATGACAATACATATATGACATGTATGGAATTGCTTGCCTTCTCAATAAGGGGGTTGGAGTAGGAGGAAGTGAAAGAATTTGGAACTCAAAGTTTTGAAAATTTTAAAAATTGTTTTTACACTTAACTGGGGAAAAATTAAATACCAAATAAAAAATAAAAGAATGTAACGGCCACTTACTGCCTATGTGAATGTAGGAAAGTCATTTAGCTTCTCTAAAACTTGGTTTCCTAATTTCTAAATAGAGGATATAAGCTAGTATACCTTAAAGGTCCCTTCCATCTACAAAGTAATAAATACTAAAAGGGTGAAAAATTTGAGGATAAGCTGAAGGAGAAGGAAAGTAAAAATAGAAAGGATTTCTCATAATTATTTTCTCTTCCTGTAGAGAGGTAGGAAGTAAGGAATGAGGACTAATGGGAGAATCAAAGCTCTATTATCCCCTGATCTATATTCTTTTCTCCTCTTTCTTTTTTAAACAAATAAACTATTAGTACTAGTTAAAAATACACTGAGCCTGAGTCTGTATGCTCTATCTGGATTTCTACATATTGGATTTGGAAAGATTGGCTAGGGAAATTGACTATTTAGTGCTTCCCTATTACGGCCCACTTGTGTTTCCCACAAAAAACAGACCTGGAGCTGAGGGGATTTTTTGACTGCTGAATGAATATGTATTATAAGCTGTACCAGTTCAGTCAAAAAGTAATCCATGGAGATATCACCGCCTCTTCAGAACCTTTCTTAAAACTAGATGAAGATTACAGGAAACCATGAGAGAGAGAAAAAAAAAGCTCAGAGAAAAGTGTTCCTCAAAACAAAATAACCTCTGATTAAGGAATCTTGCCCAAACAAAGGAAACCTCTCCAGGATCTTGCTAGTGCTGTGGTAAACCATGTACCTTTTCACTTTTTCCACTCAAGGAGAGAGCCATTTAGGACAGATGCCTAAATCTAAAGCTTTTTCAATAGCCTGGGCTCATGAAGACAAGATTTTATTAAGCAAAAGAATTCTCACTTCCTTTGTTTCTTTCACACTCTTCTTAAAGATTCCTTCAAGTGTAGGGTTAGACAAAATTCTAATGAAGATAACTATGGTTTTCTGCATAAAGTAAAAGTATTGTGTTTTATTTAAAGGAAGAAAAAGCAGTACTTTACCTGGGACAGTTGTGTTTCTTTTCTGTTCTTCATTTTTTTTCTATTCAAATTCAATCTTTGGTGTGTATAATTTATGCATCATCATAGGTGACATGCCAGACCTTGAATCAGGAAGACTGGATTTGTTACCAATTGAGTGACCCTAGGCAAAACACATCCTACTGTAGTCTACATATCCTCATCTGTAAAATAGAAATTACAATAGAATCTACTTCATAGGTTTTTCATGAGGATCACATACAATGGTACACATAAAGCAATTTGCAAAACCTTCAAGTATTATACAATTAAGAATAAAGGTTGGATTTGTAATTCATTGATATGGGAAACTCCCAGATGAAGATAATCTTTCTTTTAGTATAGATTTGGAAACTTCTTTGCAACTTGTAGTCTTAGATGTTGCCTAGAGTACTGGAATGCTGCTCAGGGTCACACAATCAAAAGGTGTGAGAAGTAAAGCTCTAACTCTAACCTGATTCCAGGTTTATTTTCTGTGTACCACTCTTCGCACTCCACGAAAAAGGTTTTTATTACTTTAAGTTTTAAATTTTAAAGCAATATTATATCTACATATCAGTTGTTCACAAACCCATGAATGAGGAAAATTCACTGCCTGTTATACGGATGAGGAAAATGAGGCTTACAAAATGAGTTGCTTGAGGTCAGAGTGAAAACCTAAGCCCATCTTGCCCATGTTGAAATAAATTAATCTAGGCACTCAATAAAATTTCTCCCAGCAAATAGGTGTCCCATATATATATGAAGAGGTTCAATTAATAATGGTTTAAATTCTTTAGTTTATGCTACAGGGTGGCTATTTCTGATCTCATTACGACCAGGTTTAATATATCATTACTTAAGTGATGCATCAAAGTGTATAGAGTGTATCTTCTCTAAATCAATAACTGAGAGCCAAGTTTCATGGGAACTTAAAATCTCATACATAGTCCTACTCTAACTACTTTTAATTAATTTTAATACATAGATGCACCATAGTAAATATATATATATATATACATATATATATATATATACACACGTTTAAAGGAGAAAGCATCTATATATATATAATATACACGTATGTATATATATACATGTATGTATATATATATATATATATATATAGATGCTTTCTCCTTTAAACTACATTTTGATGCATGTTCATTTTCATTTAACTATTGTTTTTCCATTTTGAAGCTTAATATTTCTCATTTCATATATTCCTCTTCCAACCTGATTTGAATGAGGCTTTTCACTCCAATTGTTTGTGTATATTTTTCCATGTTTTAGGTAGGAGATGTATGGATTTTGCATTACATGGGTGGCTTTATTTTGTATATTCAAGGTTCAATCACTGTTTGATGAGTTTCTCCAGACAACCTCTCTGAGGATCTAAGATATTCTTAATAGTAGCCTATGTTAGTTCTTGTATGAAAGCCACTTTGTATCAATTCTTTGGCCTATGAGTTCATTCCCTTGATTTGAGTAGGAGCCTGTCATATTGCACAATAGCTGATTAGGCAAGTTCCTTGAATTTCTTGATCAAAATACCTACCTACCTCCTGATTTGCTCCCAGTGACTGGCACTAAAACTCATGGAAGTATGAGCCCTTATGGGAAGAGCCATCTCTCTGTACTGGTCTGTGAAAGTGAACTGTAACAACAATGTATTTGCAGCTACTGTGGCTGTGTAAGGCCAATAACATCAGCACACAAGAGGGCTGCTAGCACAGGCTCTTTGATCTGGTTTTCTAAGGAAAGTGACTTTAAGGAGTTAACAGTCTCGCTTTAATCAAACATACATATGCAATTCACTTAGTTCAGGGGGAAAAGCCAGCACCCTGAATTTCAGAGAAAATACAAACAGAAATTACAAACAGAAAATATCAACAGATCAAATAACACAAATTAGTAGACAGGCTTTCTGAGCTTTCTGTCAAACATCTCAGTACTTAGTTACCAAGCAAGTACCAACATCTGGGTTTTCAAGCCTGGGGGCTTCAGCAGCTACTTAAGAGTCTCATCTGGTCAAATTACATGACACTCTTCCAGTGAATGACAGCCTCAAACAAAATGCTAATCTCTGAGTTTATACCCTCTTCAGGGTCAAAGGGTGTCAGTCGTGCAACTCCAAACCATGTGATGCTTCTTCAGGTGTCACAACCATGTTACTCAAACCAATGTGAATTAGGCTTTCCCTTGATATAGGAAGGTCATCGAAAACTCCTGATTTAATCAAAGAAACAAAGTCCAGACTCATAAAAGGCACTTGATGACAACAATGCTCCAAAAGAAAATAAACAAAAACGGTAACAAAGTCCCACCCCGATTACCAATGCATGAGACAAAAGATTTGTTCAGCTCTTTTATATTTTTTCTCTATCTGGAGGATAAGGCTCAGTGCAACAGTATGGACCTGGATTTTTCTGTGGTAGGGAAAACCATGCTCAAAGGGTCCTCCCTCAGTAAACATTTATGACTATTTTGGGGCAGGAGTATACAGAAGTCAGGTGTGCTTATTCACATTATTTTTTGTCACATTGAACAGAGGACAGATCCTGATAGTGAGTATTCTCATCCCAAGAATTGAGTGACAAAATAGCAAGAGTCTAAGCCAAAGTACATGGAAGATGCAGACTCAAGTTTGCACATATAGTTCGAGGGGGGTTTAAGCCGATGTTCCACAGTTTCAAACTAAACTAGTTAGAGGAAAAGAAACTTTCTTTGGTAACATATTTCGGGTAGTAGCCATCAGCCAGAGAATGGAGATTTCTTGGGCAGCATAACCCTTGGAATCAGACTTCTAAGGATAAAATAAGTTTTTATTGAGTGTAGCTTGCAGAAAGGACAAGATAGCCAATGTGACTCCTTCAACTGGAGAGCAAAGGTTGAAAGCTAAAAGACAAAACTTTTCTGTTTAACTTTATTCCCTCGAAATTACCAAGAGTGATTTGGACAGGGCAAGTCTGACAGAAAGGATGTTTTGGATCCAAGGATTCCTTTACCCTTTCTGTAAACAGTGTTTTAAAGTTTATTCATAAAGTTCAGAGGCAGCTAGTTGGTACACTGTATAAAATTCTGGGCCTAGAATTAGAAAGACGTTAGTTCAAATCTGACCTTATAGACTTACTAGCTATGTGACCCAAGGCAAGGCAAGTCACTTAACAAATGCCTGTCTCAATTTCCTCAAATATAAAATGCACATAATAACAGTACATACTTTGCAGGATTGTTGTAAGGATCAAATAAGATAACATTGTAAAGAGCTTAGCAAAGTGTCTGACACATAGTAGATGATAGATAAATGTTTGTACCTTTTCCCTTCCTTTGTTCATATCATGCAGATAGACTCCCAGCTATTTTATATGTTGCAAGGTTATTTTAAATGGACTCTCTCTTTCTACTAGTTTTTATTGGTATTATAAAGAAATGCCAATGATTTATGGGGATTCATTTTATATTGTACAACTTTGGTGATATCATTGTTTTATTTTCTAAGTACACTCTCATATCATTTGAAAAAAAAAAAGTTTCTTCTTTGCCTGTCCTTATTCCCTCAATTTCTTTTTCTTATCTTATTCCTGCAGGACATATTTCTTACTGTATGCCACAATAAGTCAATATACACACTTCCTTTACTCTTGATATTATTGGAAAGAGCTTTAGTTTTCCCCTGTTATGTAGAGTGCTAGTTCTTGGTTTTTAGAAATATACTTTTCATGATGGTGAGTAAACATACATTTCCTCCTATATTTTCTAGCTATTTTTCAAACAAAAATGGGTTTCACATTTTACAAAAAGCTTTATCTGCATCAATTTAAAAAAACATATGATGCTATGATTATTAACCTGGTCAGTTGTGTTTATTGTTCTCCTAATATTAAACCATCCCTCAATTCCTAGTATAAATTCAGCCTGGTCATCACATATAGTTTTTTTTTTATTTTAATTTATTTTTGACATGTTTGGTTGTCAGCATTGATTTTCACAGGCGTTTGAATTACAAATTTTCTCCCCATTTCCTCCCCGCCCCACTCCAAGATGGCGTACACTCTGGTTGCCCTGTTCCCCAGT
>CM053624.1:233126959-233157725 GCA_028646595.1 Phalanger gymnotis | reverse complement strand
CTTTTGCCATTTGAGTTAGTCTATTTTTTAAGGTGTTGTTTTCTTCAGTATACTTTTCAGTATTTTTTTGAGTCTCTTTTAGCAAGTCATGGACTTGTTTTTCATGGTTTTCTCTCATCCTTCTCATTTCTCTTCCCAATTTTTCCTTTACTTCTCTAACTTGCTTTTCTAAATCCCTTTTAAGTTCTTCCATGGCCTGAGATCAGTTCATGTTTTTCTTGGAGGTTTTTGTTGTAGGCTCTATGACTTTGTTAACTTCATCTGACTGTATGTTTTGGTCTTTTTTGTCACCAAAGAAGGATTCCAGAGTCTGTGACTGAATCTGGGTGTGTTTTTGCTGCCTGACCATATTCCCCTCCAACTTAATTAACCTTTGAATTTTTCGAGGGGGTGTGGCTGCTTATAGACTAAAGAGTTCTGTGTTCCACAATTGGGAGGATGAGCTGCCTCACCAGCACTCCTCCTTCCCCAAGAACCCCCTACCTGGACTGGGCTTAAATCTTCAGCAGGCTCTTCACTCCTGTTCTGATGAGCCACTTAATTCCTCCCACCAGGTGGGCCTGGGACCAGAAGCAACTGCAGCCTAGTTCTAAAGCTGCCCCACCTCCGCTGCCCCACGGGCAGTGGCTGAACCGCAAACTCAGTCCTCACAGCTTTTCCCACTAACCTTCTCTGATGTCTTTGCTCTTTGTGGGTTGAGAGGTCTGGTGGATGCCACAGCTCAGTAATTCAGGATGCCAGGGCACTCTCCGCTCGTCTCCTGGTCTGGTAGGTCCGCATCTGGTCTGTTCACACCACATGCGCTGGGCTCTGCTTGGCTCAGCTGGGGGCTGGTAGCTCCGTGTAGGACAGACCTTACCCAGAGACCATCCAGGCTGTCCTGGGCTGGAGCCCTGCTTCCCTCTGCCACTTTGTGTGTTCTACAGCACTAGAATTGGTTCAGAGCCAATTTTTTATAGGTTTTTGGAGGGACTTGGTGGGGAGCTCACGCCAGTCACTGCTTTCCAGCCGCCCTCTTGGCTCTGCCCCCACATATAGTTTTTTAATACAGCCCCAAATTCTTTTGCTGATATTTTTCTTAAATTTTTGCATTGATATTCATTAGGGGTATTGGCTAATAGTTTTCTTTCTCTGTTTTGAATTTCACTATTCTAAGTATTAATCATTATAATAATAATAATAATCATCATCATAACTAATAAGAGCTAACTTACTAAATGACAACAACAATAGTACTAACCACTCTGCAATTTTTATTTATTATTTTATTTGTTCCTCAAAATGGCCCTGGGAGATAGTGGTTATTATTATCCCCATTTTCCTGAAAACTGAGGCAAACAGAAGTTAAGTGACTTGGAAGGTATCTTAAATGGTATTTGGTAGGCTCTTTTCTTTTTTTTCTTTTTGCAAATAGTTCATGTAATTTGGAATTAGAACATAGGGTACAATGATATGCAAAGCTAACTGACTTCCATGGAGGTAGCATACATGCCTTTGTCTTTATCTCTTCTCCATTAACTCATTTTAAAAGTTGAAACCTACTTATTTATAGCTATGCCTTAACTTCAGTGATAATTATTTTGGCATAAAAATAAAATGTTTTCTTTGTGGTTAACTATTTGTCATTTAACTATAATACTGTGAGGAGTGTGCTAGGAAAGAATAAGATATTAACGAATAAATTCAGGAAGGCATTTATTCATGTTCTTGCAAGAGAGAATAACCTAAATTACAGAGGCACCTCTGTTTAAGGCAAGTACACAGTCCTTTATACCCTGTCCCAAATCACATTTCTCTCCCCTGCTCCCATTGGCTCAGAATTACAGGGTTCACGGTCTATCCTAAAAGCCACCCAGGTGGATCTCAGCCTCTGATTGTATTTCACATTTCTGGTACCATCCCCCTCCCCATTCTCATTTCCTTTCTATTTTGACAAGTCATAAACTTTTTAAAAGGAATTTCCTCAAATGATGTTCTCAGGGTGTGGAAGTTTCCTTCATCATTATCATAAAAACAGTCCCGATATACAAGATAATATTTTGGAATGAAGTTTTCCTCAGGTCTTTGGGGTTGTGTACAAAAAAGAGACAATTCCTGGATTTTCATTCAAAGTGTTCAAAGGAAGGAAATGTTCACCCTTAGATATGTTGATGAGCAGGCATCGCAACCTGTTGAGTGAAGTGTAAGTCAACATTCCTCACTTAACATTCCTCCTCTAACCTATTTTTCTCCATCAAGCAGCAAATATATGTATCGCATATATCACATGTTTTCTATGGAACCATAAGTTCAATTCATATCTTACAACACTATGCAATTTTGATTTGGTTACCTATTTCTCCATAGGCTCATTCTTGTCATAGGTAAAAGAAGGGCATTGTTCTATATATTGTTCTATATTATTATGTCTAAGATCATATCTAGTTATGAAATGGTATCTTGCCATGTTTCAGTGTAGAAAAGGACAACCAAAATCAATAACTGTCAGATGAATATCCACAATATATAAGGCACATCTTGTTTCAGTTATACACAAGATCTATTTCCCATGTTCCTCTTTTCTGTCTTTAAAAAGTGTGAGGCAGGGTGATATTTTGGAAGGGTGGACAACCTCAAAATTATCAAGATTTAGGTCAAGTTCTTCCTTTTGAACTAACTATGTGACCATGGGCAAGTTACTTAACTTCTTAGTGACCTAGTTGTTTCTCTAAAAGTAACCCACAGAAGAATTGTCCAGCTGGATTGGTGGAAAAAAGGTTCCACACAAGGAATTCCTCACACAAATGAAAACACAAATGCATGTCAAAACACGCACACAAATTCATATGTTGCCATATTTGCTAGATTGTTCAGGCTATGTGTAAAATGCCAAAACATTCAGTTGAAGAAGGAAAATAAACATCTGTGATATATGGTCATTCTTGGATGAAAATTTATTTCTGTCTTACTACTGAATGAATGAATGAATGAATGAGCACTCCTTATTATGGCAATTGGCTTATATATAATCCATACAATAGCCTATTCAGTATTGAGAGTTTAATATTGAGACAAATGCATTTGAATGGAATATTCTACCTAATGCTGAGACAGTTTAGATAGATTTGTAATCTGGAATCCAGTCCAGAATACATGCCCAGATTCAATACTTGTTTGCTATATAATTATGAGCAAAGACAGTAGTCTTTGAGTCTCGGGTACCTCTCCTAGATTAGTTGCTGTGAAGTGTATCAAGGTTTCTGCTTTTGGAAATAATTATAGATTCCCTCCTTCATCAATCAGTCAACAAACATCAAGTGCTTAGAATGTGTCACTTACTATTCCACTAGGGATGCACAAAAATATATTAAAAGCAAACAAACAAACAAAAAACAGTCCCTACTCTTATTAAGATAAAAATTTACTTGAGGACTTGACCTGCAAACAACTATTTATAAGCATAATGTATCCAGAATAAATTGGAGATAATCAGCAGAGGAAAGTCACTAGGGTTAAGAGGAATCAAGAAAAGCTACCTTCAGAAACTGGCATTTTGGAGGGAGCCAAGGAATCCACGAGACAGAAATATGGAGAGAGAGAAATACAGGCATGAGTGATAGCTAGTGAAACCTCAGAGAAACTGGGAGAGTGAGTATCTTGTTCAAGGAAAAGCAAGCACACACCTCCCCATGCCCCACACATGCATGCATGAATGGAGGCATACACAATTCATTCAAAGATTCTTTTAAGTAAGCAAAATTTTTATAGAATCTTCAAATGGCATATTATTTTGGCCTAACTAGATTCTCAGTTTTGGTGAGGGGAAGAACTGGTCTGAAAAGTATTGAGGTGGTAACTATAATCCAATCCAACTTTACAAGCATTTCTTAAATACTTAATATGCGCAAGGTATTGTGCTAGTTAATAGGGACATAAAGGAAGACCCTAAAAATGCAGTTCTTAAACTGAAGTGGTTTGTATTCTACTGGGGAAATACCATCTATACACTGATAAATATATGCATGATAATTGGAGGTGGGAAGGAGCACTACCAACTAATGGAATCAAGAAATGCAGTGACAACGGAGTTAAGGAGTTGAGGTTTGAGAGATGTTAAAAGCAAATGCATTCCAAAATTTGCATTTGCATTCCAAAAATGCAAATGATAGAATATAAAATACTGAGTTCATGAAGAGTAAATACAATATTTTATAAAAAGGGAATGTTGAGTTAGAGAAATAGCACCTAAATCAGTTTGGTGTTAATATACATGGCAAGAAGAGGAATGACTAGAAATAAGAATGGAAAAGTGCTTTGGAATCAAGATCTAAGGGTGTTGAATGTCACTAAAATTATGACTACTTACTAAGGGGAAATAAGGTCAGAAGAGATGAAACATTTGTTTTTGTTTTACGTTATGTATTTCTGTATTCCAACTCTGCTTTTAAATAAATAAATATTTACTAAATAGTTACAGTTATTTTTTAACTTTTAAAAAGTATTTTTTAAACAAAACATTTATGTATTATATTATTTTTCCCCAGTTACATGCAAAAACAATCATCAACCTTCATTCTCAAAACCCCAAGCTCCAAATTCTCTCTCCCACCCCATAAGAAGGCAAGGAATATGACACAAGCCATATAAGTGTAGTCATGTAAAATGTCTCCTTAACAGTCATGTAGTGAAAGAAAACAAAGATAACCCCTCTAAAAAACCCCAAACAACAAAAACAAAAACATAACCCTCAAAGCAAAGTAAAAAGAGTATGAATCAATCTGCATTCAGATACCAGCAGTTCCTTCTCTGGGGATGGATAACGTCTTTCCCCGTTCGTCTATCAAAGTTGACTTAGCTCGCTGCATTGCCAAGAATAGCCCAATCATTCACATCCCGTAGCACTGGTTTTACTTTATACATGGAGTATTTCACTTTGCATCAGCTCATGCAACTCTCTCCAGGGTTTTCTGAGAGCATCCCACTCACCATTTCCCATAGCATAACAGTATTACATCACAATCACATAAGACCATCTGGTCAGTCATTCCCAAATTGATGGGCATCCCTTCAATTTCTGGTTCTTTGCCCCCAGAAAAGAGTTGCTATAAATATTTTTGTACATATAGGTCCTTTTCCTTTCTGGTTTTTATATCTTTGGGGAGACAGACCTAGTAGTGGTATTGCTAGGTCAAAACAGTCCTTTGGGCATAGTTCCAAATTTATCTACAGAATAGTTCAATCAGTTTGCAACTCCATCAACAATGCATTAATGTATCATTTTTCCCACATCCACAGCAACATTTGTTCATGTTTTCTGACCTATTAGCCAATCTAATAGATATGAAGAAGTACCTCAGAATCATTTTAATTTGCATTTCTCCAATCAATACCGAATAAGAATATTTTTCATATGGCTTTAGATAGCTTTGGTAAATTTATCTGAAAAAATGTTCATATATTTTCATCATTTATCAATTGGGGAATGGCGATTACTTTTATAAATTTGACTCAGCTTTCTATGTTTGAGACATGAGGCCTTAATCAGAGAAACTTGCTTCATTTTTTTTTCATACTCACTATTGCTAACTGTATTTCCCTTGATCCTTCTTTACTCTATTCTCATTTTCTTTCAACCTGTCCATCCTCAAAACTGATCTTCTTTTGACTACCCCTTTCCCCAATCTGTTCTCCCTTCTATCACTATCCTTTTTTCCCCTTCTCCTCCTACTTTCTGTAGGGTAAGATAGATTTCTAATACCCAGTGGAATGTTATTCTCTATTTGAGCCAGTTCTGTTGAGGGTAAGGTTCACTCACTCTCCCTGATGTCACCCCTCTTCTCCTCTACTGTAAAAGCTTTTTTCTTGCCTCTTTTATGTGAGATATTTTACCCCATTTTACCTATTTCCCTTTCTCCTAGTACATTCCTCTCTCATTCCTTATTTTTCCTTTTTGTAGATATCATTCCTTCATAATCAACTCAACCCTGTGGTCTCTGTCTATATATACTCCTTTTAACTTCCCTAATCATGAGAAAGTCCTTGTCAGTTTCAAGTATCATCTTGCCATGTAGGAATATAAACAATTTAACCATATTAAGTCTATTAAGATTTCCCTTTCCTGTTTACCTTTTTATGATTTTCTTGAGTCTTGCAGTTGACAATGAAATTTCTTATTCAGCTCTGTTATTTTCATCAAAGATATGTGAAAGTTCTCTATTTCATTGAACATCCATTTTTCCTCCTAAAGTATTACACTCAGTTTTGCTGGGTAGGTGATTCTTGGCTGTAATGCTAGTTCCTTTGCACTCCGGAATATCATATTCCAAGCTCTCTAATCATTTAATACAAAAGCACTAAATCTTGTGTTATCCCGTGACTCCCTGATACTTGAAACTTTTGTTTCTGGTTGCCTGAAATATTTTCTCCTTGATCTGTAAGGTCTGGAATTTGATTATGATGTTACAGGAAGTTTCCAATTTATGATCTCTTTCAAGAAGTGATTGTTGGATTCTTTCATTTTCTATTTTATCCTCCTATTGTAGAGTATCAGGGAGGTTTTCTCTGATAATTTCTTGAAAGTTGATGTCTAGGCTCATTTTTTGATCATAGCTTTCAGGTACTAGAATAATTTTTAAATTATCCCTCCTGGATCTATTTTCCAGGTCCATTGTTTTTCCAATGAGATATTTGTTTTTTAAAAACTATTAATGGGTTAATTAATTTTTTGTTTTCAACATTCACTCTCATAAGATTTTTATTTCCAAATTTTCTCCCTCTACCCCTTTTCCCCACCCAAGATAGAGTGCAATCTTATATAGGCTCTACATATACATTCACATAAAACAGATTTTCACATTAGTCATGTTGTTGTAAAGAAGAAGTAACAATGGGAGATGCCAAGATAAAGAAGTAACAGAATGGAGACAGAGAGAGAGAGAGAGAGAGAGAGAGAGAGAGAGAGAGAGAGAGAGAGAGAGACAGAGACAGAGACAGAGACAGAGACAGAGACAGAGACAGAGAAGAAAATAGTATGGTTCAATCCAGATTCAGACTCTGTAGTTCTTTTTTTGGATGTAGATATAATTTTCCATCATGAGACTTTTGAAGTTGACTTACATCCTTGCATTGCTAAGAAGAGGTAAGTCCATCAAAGTTGGTCTCCTTATGATATTGGTGTTATTGTGTACGATGTTCTCCTCTTTTTGCTTACTTCACTCAGTATCAGTTCACATTACAGGTTTTTCTAACATTCCCCTATTTATCATTTCTTATAGAACAATAATATTCAATGACATACAAATATAAAAACTTGTTCAGTGATTCTCCAATTGATGGATATCCCCTCAATTTCTAATTCTTGACTACCACAAAAAGAGCTGCTGTGTAAATATTTTTGTAGATGTGGGTCCTTTTCCCATTTTTATGATCTCTTTTTGATACAGACCAAGTAGTAATATTACTGGATCAAAGGGCAGGCACAATTTTATGGCTCTTTGGGCAAATTGCTCTCCAAAATGGTTAGATCAGTTCACAACTCCAACAATAATGCATTAGTGTTAAAATTTTTGCACAAGAGGGGTAGGGGATAGAGGCAAGATGATGGAGGAAAGGCAGGAACTTGCCAGAGCTCTCTCACAAACCCCTTTGAATACCTGTAAAAATGATTCTAAACAAATTCTAGAGCTACAGAAGCCACAAAATGACAGAGTGAAAAAAAATTGCCAGACCAAGACAACCTGGAAGGTCAACAGGAAAGGTCTATCACAACAGGCATGGAGTAGAGTGCAGTCCAGTGTGGGTCACACTAGCACACATGGCTAGAGCAGGCCTCAGGGGACTGAATCTCTGGTAGCTATGGCAATTTGTAGACTTCTCAACTCATAAAGTCCAAAAAACAATGAAAAAGGAAACAGGGAAAATTCTGCTGGACCAGGGTGAGAGAAGAGCACCAGGGTGGTGGCAGCAGCAGCAGCAGTAAAAGCAGCTGCTTCCTAAGCTCCAGGGCTACAGATAGTGTGTGTGTGTGGGGGGGGTGAGGGGGGGGTCAAGCAGCAGATCAGAGAGGGATTACAGGGATCTCTTTGTTGGTGCTGAGGCAAGAATCTCTTGCTATCCTCTGCTTGGATCTGGGTCACAGTCCTGGGTGGCAATGCTGGGGTGAAGAAGAGGGCTGGCATGGCAGGGCTTGTGGCAGCTGTGGAGAGGGAATCCTTCTCATAGTTCCAAGGCAGAAAAGATTGCTTGAGGTCACTCAGAGACCAGATCACAGTCCAGAAGAAGAGTAAATACCTCTCCTTGGATCATACCACCTCAGAAGAACTGGAGATTCACAGGTGACTATAAGTAGTTCTGAAAACAGCATCGCAAAATCCCTGAAGCTTGGGACAGTTCACTCTCCACTCTAGAAGCAGAGTCATAACTTGACAAAGAGTTCAAAAGTCAGGTAAATGGCTGGGAAAATAAGGAAATAGTATAAAAACTTCAGATTATAGAATCCTACTTTGGTGACAAAGAAGACAAAAACATACGACCAGAAGAAAATAACAAAGTCAAAGATCCTACACCCAAAGCCTAAAATGAAAATATGAATTGGTCTCAGGTCATGGAAGAGCTCAAAAAGGATTTTGAAAATCAAGTAACAGAAGGAGAGGAAAAACAGGGAGTAGAAATGAGACTGATGCAAGAAAATCATGAAAAATGAGTCAACAGCTTGCTAAAGGAGACCCCAGAAATACTGAAGAAAATAACAGCTTAAAAATAGGCTAACCTAAATGGCAAAAAATGTCCAAAAGGGCAATCAGGAGAAGAATGCCTTAAAAAGCAGAATTGAGAGGATACAATTCTGGGAAGATGGTAGAATAGGTCAGAAAATTCCAAGCTCTCAAGATTTTCCCCCACAAAAGAGTTCAAATACCACCTTAGGGTGAACAAAGTGTGGGTGGAGACAAAGAAGAATAGGAGCACAACCAGGATCTTCCTGTGGATGGTTCCAGGATATTCCAAGGATATCACTTTTTATTTTATATAACGTATTTTATACTCTTCCCAAAGTCTCCCCTTTCCCCCTCAAAAATCCTTCTTTATTTTTATTTGTTGGAATATCTGATTGCAAAGGTATTTGTGTCTTCATCTTTTCAATTATTTTTACCCAAATAAAAATTCCTTTGACTCTTTTAAATAGCACTACTTATTTCTGAACAGTGAGCAATATTTAAGTCATTTCTTCTTAGATAGTTGAGGTTTATTGCATATAAAGAAGTTATCTCCATATTTAGCTATGCAGTTTTACTTGTATTTCCTAGCAGCCTTGACAATATTTTCTGAACCTTAATCTTTAAAATCTTGCTATTTCATTACATTAGACATAATGAATCACCTTCCAAAATTGATTGATTTTTACAAAAAGTTTGCTCAAGAAATTTTTTTCAAATTTTTTTCTTCTGTTTGAGGATCATTTGGCCTGTTCCTGATGCCGGTACTTTATCAAGGCCTGTTTCGAAACAGTATTCTGGTTGGAATGCTACATAGTCAGCTTTAATGATCTTTTAGAAAGCCCTTTTTGTCGTGTTTGCTTCCAAATATTTCTGCTTTACGTCAGCATTAATTTCTTGCAACTTAAGTTTCAAGATCCCACTGAAAGGCATGACCAAGGCACCTAGATCTTGCTGGTCCACCCACTATTTAATTTTTACTAACTATTTTTTTTTCTTTCCAATGTAGTTCTTTTTTGAAAGGTTAGCCCAGTAAATAACTGGTTTTGAAGTCAGAAGCATACATTTATTCAACAATTCATTCTCTTTTTCATTCCAATCAAGATAGAAACATACTGATTTCTTTGATCTATTACCTACGTTTTAATTTTGCACATCATGTTATATTAATTTTCAATTTCTGGTCTCCTCTCAAGTCACCTTTTCTAGCTTATCTATTATTGGCATAATTATTTCCTCATTTTTAAGCTGAAGTTCTTTGTATATCATTTCTGTATCAAACAGGATCTACAATTCCTTTGTTGTGAGTGATTCCATCACCCTCAAAGGAGTGCATTAGATAAAAGATTCCTTTGCAAGAAATGGATGAGGCAAAAAAGCATTTCCTAGCATTTGTCCAGCCTGAATTACTTTCATAAGGCCCTCAGTATTGACTATATTCAAAAAAGCTTGGAATGTGCTTGAAGGTTCATGATATTAACATAAAAAGTCAAATCTATCATCTAGTTCAGGTGCTCAACTCTCATTAGGCTCAATAGGGCTGAATGTAAAGTTTTCTGATGTTGTCTAGCTCTTTGCTAAGATATTGAAGAACGTAAAATTAGCAACATTCAGTAATCCAAAAATATCAGTTTTTAATGATGTCCTAAATCTCTCCCCCTTTTTGTGTGTAGAAGCAGGATCTTGCTTGAAGGGGTGGCTATGAAACAGATATGCCCCTTGTGGTGGGAAATGGATTCTCATGGCATCAGGAAGACAGTAGTTTACTACCAAAAATAAAATGTGAGAGTGGGATCCAAGATGGTGGAATATGCAGTAAATTGCCACAATTCTCCCACATTCATCTCCAAATAACCATAAAATATTGCCACAAAACAAATCCTGGAATAGTAGAACTATTAGAAAGAATGGATGAAACAATCTCTGAGCCCAAGAAATGTGGACAATCAGCAAAAAAGGTTTGTTTTATTTGGGTAAAAGGAGAGCACAGTGCAGGATAAGAAGTGTCCTCACAAGTAAGTAGGAAGCCCTCTTTAGGAAACCAGAGGGAGATCTTGAACTTCTGTGTGGTAGAGGAGGCAAACACCAACACCAGACACAAGGGTCCCCCTTTGGCCTCAGGTCAACATTGATGCAGCAACAGGTAAACAGCCAGAAAATGCAGCCCCTGGTATAAGAAGACTGAGACAGTGCTCCTTACATCCCAGGTGCAGAACTTAAAATTAAAAGAAAGGAGAAAGGCCAAAAAACAACAACAAAAAATCTAACCATAGAAAGTTATGATGGTGACAGAGAAGATCTAGGCACAAATTCAGGTTACATCAATGTCAAAAGAGCCATGAACAATTTCCCTACCCCACCCCTCCCAAAAAAACCAAAATCTGACCTGATAATTCTGGAATTTGGTTATTCTTTGGCATATTATTCCTTGGCATTTTCAATTTTTGATCTCTTTCAGGAGATGATCAGTGGATTCTTTGGATGACTAACTTATCCTAATTTATCCTAAGACCACGGAACTCTTTTCCTTTACGATTTCTTGAAAGATCTTGTCCAAGCTCTTTTTTTCATCATGACTTTCAGATAGACCAATAATTCTTAAATGATCACTCCTGCATCTTTTTCCAGGTGAGTTGTTTTTTCAAAGAGGTATTTTATGTTTTCTTCTATTTTTTCATACTTTGGATTTTGTTTGACCAATTCTCGATGTCTCATAGAGTCAAAAGTTTTTACTTGCCCAACTATAATTTTTAAGAAATTGTTTTCTTCCATTAGGTTTTGTATGTCCTTTTCATTTGGCCAATTGTGTTTTTAAAGGAATTATTTTCTACAGCCAGTTTCTGTCCTACCTTTTCAAAGCTGTTGACTCTTTTATACTTTCTCATTTGTTTTCCCAATTTTTCTTCCACCTCTCTTATTTGACTTTTGCAATCCTTGACCTCTTCCAAGAAGGCTTTTTGGATTTGAGACTAGCTCCTATAATCCTTTGAGGTTTTGTCTTTGATAATATTGTCCTCTTCTGAAT
Source organism: Phalanger gymnotis (assembly GCA_028646595.1). Taxonomy (NCBI): domain Eukaryota; kingdom Metazoa; phylum Chordata; class Mammalia; order Diprotodontia; family Phalangeridae; genus Phalanger; species Phalanger gymnotis. Next base: position 233,146,010 of record CM053624.1, on the reverse strand, counting down.
TTGTGTTTTGATTTTCTCTGTCCTCATAGAAAGAATCTATGGTCATTTCCCATTTCTGCTTTTTGCTCTTGATGTTTGTCTGTTTCCTAGGTTTTAAAGTTGAGCTCTACTGCTACAGCATTGTGGGCACAATTCCAGGCTTCTTATTCTGGGGGCCAGGGGCTTTTTGTGTTGGGGCCTCAGGTGCTGGCAGCTGGGTGCTGTAAATGTCTGGCAGCTTATCTGTGCTGAGCCTGTGGTGGTTTCTGGTATGTACTGAGGCCAGGTAAGGTTTTTCTGTGTTTCCCCAGGGCTACATCGAAGCTTTCAATGTGTGTGTTGTGGGGGGGGGGGAGAGTCTGGCTTCTGGAGGACACTTGCTCCTCTGAGGCCGTTCTAAAGCACAGGGAGATTTTGTGCTGCAGGACACCTGCCCAAAGGCTTATGTACTGGTTCTCCAAGCTGAAATCTGCAGGTTCTCTGTCTGTCCCAAGGCACTTGGAGCATCCTGGTGTTGGTGCTTCCTGTTCCACCAACCTGGGGCTCAAGATCTCCTGTTGATTTTCTGGGGTAGGGCTTGCTACTGGTTGCTGGGACACCTCCGTTCCTGTACTGCTCCCCTTCTGCCAGAATGATAGAGGCCTTTCCTCTTAATCCTTCAAGCCTCTGAGGCTAAAGGACTGCTACACCCCATATTTCTTCTGGCTCTGCTGTTTCAGGTTTTTTTTCCCCTGGGGGCAATATTTTCTGCATTTTCTAGAGGTCAATAAGGGAGAGTGAGAGTGGCTTACTGCTTACTGCAACATCTTGGCTCGCAGAAGTATAGAGTCTTTTTTCCAGTTATATTTTTTAGGAGTTGTTTTCTTCAGAAAATTTTCATCCTTCCTTTTCCAAATTGTTGATCCTTTCTTGCATACCTCTCATTTTTTGGAAATTTTTCTTCTATTTATCTTATTTGACTTTAAAAATCCTTCTTGAGCTCTTCTTAGAAGGCTTTTTGGGCTTGGGACCAATTTGTATGTTGCTTTGAAATTTCAGTTGTAGGTAAATTGACAATGTTGTCCTCTTCTGAATTTGTGCCTTGTTCTTCCCTGTTACCATAATAATTCTCTATAGTCAGTGTTCTTTTCTGCTGGAGGACACCTGCCTGTCCAGGGCTCTGCTGGTGTGCTTGCCCTTTCTCCTCTGAGATGGAGTTTGCTGCATTCCCTTGGCTATGCTAAGGTAAATGTGAGGTCCTGGTGTTGGTGTTTGTCTACTCCACCACCCTGGAGCTCAGGATCTCCTGCTGATTTGCTGAGTTGGGGCTTATTGCCAGCTTGCTAGGTGCTTCCTGTCTTAGAATGAGCTCTCCTCTTACCTGAGTGAAATAGACTTTTCTTGCTGAACCTCAAGGTTTCTGGCCTAAAAGACCCACCCTTTGGCTGGCTCTGCTGTTCCCTAGAACAGCATCTGTTCTGGGGGACTATTTTTTTTTGTTTTTTTAGAGGTCAATATGGGACAGTGACAGGGATTTAATGCTTATGCTTCCATCTTGGCTCCTAGAAGTCCAGTCTGTTTTTTAAGGTATTATTTTCTCTAGTATTTTTTGTCTCCTTTACCAAGCTGTTGACTCATTTTCTTTATGATTTTCTTGCATCACTCTCATTTCTCTTCTCACTTTTTCCTCTACCTCTCTTACTTAATTTTCAAAATCCCTTTTGAGGTCTTCATTCATTTTTTTTTCTTCAAGACTTTAGATACAGGAGCTTTGACATTGTTATCTTCTTTTGAGTGTGTTTTGTTTTTCCTTGTCACCATAGTAATATTCTGTGGTCAGAATTTATTTTTCTGTTGTTGGCTCATTTTCCCAGCCTATATTTCTAGTTTAACTCTTTGTTAAAGTAAGGCTATCCTTCCAGAGTGGAGGGAAAACTGTCCCAAGATTCATCAGTTTTGTGCAGCTGTTTTTAGATATACTCCTGCTATGCTGAAAAAAAAACGAGTGAGACCCAGATATAAATTTAGATGTGGATTTATTGAAACGCACGACTGTTCAGAGTAATTACTCAAATCAGACAGCCATGAGCAAGGGAAGAGAAAGGGTACTTAAAAGGAAAGAACACAATTAGATTTCCATGGAAATGGGGACACAAACATTGGGACAAGCTGAGGCAGGATTATTTCCGTGCAGAAGGGAACACAAACAGTGGGGTCCGTGGAAATGGGAGTAAAAACAATAGAGTGAGCTGGGGCAAGATGGAGAAACTGGAGGGGGGAAAGGACATAACATTCCCCACTTTCTTTTCAAAGTGTATCAGTTCTTTGACACATTCTCGGGGGATCTGTCACAAGAATCAGGGTGACTGAGATTTGCAAATTGGTAATGGAGATCCCTAATCAATGGTAGCTTAACAGAGTTTATGCGGGACTTAACAAATTGCAGAAAACAATTAATGAGGCAAGGGCCCACAACCAGAGCTATAATGAAGAGGAGGAGAGGGCCAGCCAGGGTCATCACCAAGGTAGTGAGCCAAGGGGATCTACGGAACAGGGACTGATACCAGTTCTCAGAATTTTCCAGCTCCTTTTGTCTATTGGCAATATTTTGGTGTACCAACCTCAGACTTTCCCGCACTACCCCAAAGTTGTTAGCGTAGAAACATCAAGCCTCTCCCAAGGCCATGCATAGGCTACCCTGCTTGAGAAAAAGAAGGTCAAAGCCTTTGCGGTTCTGGAGGGCCACCTCCGCCAAGGAGCCCATTTGTTTTTCTAGGACTGAGATGGATAGCAGTGGGAGAGGTCAGTGTTTACCTGTGCACTTAAGGCCTTATAGTTGAGATCCCCTTTGACTAGGGCTGTCATCCCAGTGGCAGCAGAGGCCACAAGCCCCAGGCCCACTAAGATGGGGATGAAGAGTGGTATTGCTCGCCTTTGACGGTAACTTAGTTGCCCTTTGGGGGAAAAATTGCACCAGCTTTCCTCACCCAGAAGGAGGGAAATCTGGAGAATTATGACCACCAACATGCACAGGGGCGCCTCGGGATGTTGTTGGTGTCTGAGGAACACAGTAGCAGAGACACACTGGGTAAGGCTATTGCGACATGTCCACCAGGCTCCTGGAGGGGCTGGGAAGTAGTCTGAGCTGGAGGATCTCATGAGTTTGTTTGCAAATGCAGCCATACTGAGAACTGGATAAAGTGGTATTAGATAATGTAAGGCAAAGGCCTGTTCCCTGTATATCCCCAAGGGTAAGCCATGGTTGGTTCCACTCGCAGTTCTCTGTGTTGGAGGTAGAGGTGATGGAGGCATTTAGTGCCACCACTACTTAGTAAGGAGGCTGGGGCTTAACACAGATCCAACAATTTTTGCCCAGTATGTGGTTAGAGCTGTTAAGTGTCTTATGAACAGCTGATAAAAGGGCAAGCAAGGAAACCTGATAGGTATGGGGTTCCTGAGTAATAGGTGTTGGGGCTGGAATGGCTAGGTTCCCTAATGGGGCAGGGATGGCCAGGTCCTCTAATGGGCCAATGGGATGGGGACCTGGTAAAAGCTTCTTGGGCACAGTCAGGGTCATCGTCTCTCCCACGTGTGGCAACCCCATGGTCACCCAAGGGATAATAATGAGTCCCAGGACCTGAGAGAATGGGCCTCTCCAGGCAGGGTCGAAAGGATTTAGGACAATAACATTGAGCTTGGTGTGCCAGGGGTTAGACTTGACTATATGGATACCGAGTAACGGGTCGAAGGGTTGGTTCAAGAGCCCCTAATGTTTCCCTGTGGGACACACAGGGAGTCACTAAGGTCAGCTGAGGGGAAGCTGAAGGCCGTGATACAAGGGCAGTCACATGTGGTTGGGTATCCTGAAGTAGAACCGAGCAGGTATCCTGCGTCTGCTAGTGGGGCCTCAAAAAGGGTATTGAGGGAGAGATGTATGTCTTCATGACTTTGTAAAGTCCAGGACTGTTTGTTCCCTGTAGTGATTACCCAAGTAGAGCTTAGCTTGGGGGCATGGGGATTGCCAGGGACCCCAGAAGGGGTTAATAGGAAGATTAAGAAAGAGATCAGAAGAGTCTTAGCTTTAGGGGGTTCTCGAGGGGCTCTGCCTTCCGTTGTATGGATGTAGCTGCTTTCACATGGCTGTGGTGGAGTCAGACAGGAATGGAATTAACCTTGAATGCAGATGGGGTGGTCAGGATGACAGTGTAAGGGTCCTTCCACTTAGGCTTGAGACCACAGGCTGTATGTTTTTGGACTAGGACAGAGTCTCCAGGCTGGAAGCAGTAGAGGTGGTCAGAAGTTGGAGTAGGTGGGGCTTCCTGGACAGATTTATAAAGCTGAGACTGGGTATGTTGCAGACCCTGTAGGAACTTAATGAGAGAAGCATTAATAGGAGGTGGGGCACCCAAAAAGAATTTCAGAGGAGTCAAACCTAGTTTATTAGGAGTCCATTGGCTGCAGAGCAAGGTCAGAGGGAGTAGAGTGACGCAGTTCTCCTGGGTTTCCAGGACAAGTATAGACAGAAACTCTTTAAGGTTGTGATTTGCTCATTCAACCTGACCAGAGCTCTGGGGCCGTGGGCACACTTTAAGATACTTGACAACAAAGCTGGGGCCATTATCTGAGCCAATGCTAAGGGGAAGGCTGAAACAGGGGTTCGATTCATTCAAGAGTTTCTTTACAACCACTAGGGCTGTCTCTTTCTTCAGCAAAGACCAAGAGACATTTAAAATCTGCTACTGGTGGTTTGACTTCAGTAAAATCTACTTTCCAATGTTCCCCTGGTTACTCCCAGCAGCTCCACTCCCAGTGGAGCTGTCTCTGTTTTGTGTTCACTTTGGCACAGGACCGCATCTGGTGACTGTGCTGGTAAGGATGTTGTCCAAGTGGGGGATGTAATATCTGTCCCTGAATAGCTTCCCCCCACACACCCTGCAGGGGTGTGATATAATGGAGTCTTCCCACCCAATCCCTCCCCAAGACCTCAGGAACAAAAGTTTGGCCGTCTCCTAAAACTTACCACCTGGACTCCTCCTTTCCCCCCTTTTTATCTTTTGGCTGTGAAGGAATCAACCATGGGTGAGTAGGAGGGAGGAGGGGTGGCCTAGGGGAGGGGGTCTGAAAGAAAAAGAAGGAGGGTAGCTTCCGAGAGGGGTGCTACCTGGGCAGTGGCACTTGCTGGGCAATTGCCAATTGCTTCAGGGGAGTCGCCGAGTTGATGGCCCAGGCAGAACTTGAGAGGGGAGCCAAATAGAGTCCAGGAGGGCAAGGATCTCCCCCCTGCCTCCGACTGTCCTACAGGAAGATGTGAGGGGGCCCCGTTCTTTGCAAATAGACAGAAAAATCATCAGAGTCAGGAAGGAGAGTGGCAGGGTTAAGGTTAGAAAGGGTAGGGCAGGGGCTGATCTGCCACAAAAAGATGAATAGGCTTAGTGATGTCAGGGAGAGCAAATGCAAGAGCAGAGGCGAGGACCATTTTCAGGAAGTCAAGGCAATTTTGTTCCGCCGAGGTCCAGACTAGACGGCCAGACCCAGCAGTAGAAGAGTAATGGGGTTTAGCAAGGTCAGCAAACCCAAAGATCCAGCAGTTCACGGACCTGCTTCTTGGTAGTAGGAACAGGAATGTTTAGGATGGCCTGGATACGAGCTTGAGAGAGAGAGATTTCTGGCCTCAAGGCAGTATCCAAGGTAGGAAACAGAGGTACAACAGATCTGCACGGTAGCTGAGGGAATTTAAGAGACAGGAGAGAGTGAGTAGCTTGAAAGCAACTGTCCTCAGTGGATGTAGCTAATAAGAGATCATTAACATACTGAATGAGGGAGCAAGAAGGGTCAGATTCCTGGAAAGGCAAAAGATTCAGGTGGAGGGCTTCATAAAAGAGGGTGGGGGGATTTTTGAAACCCTGAGGCAACCTTGTCCAGGTCAGCTGGCCAGAGAAGCCCGATGGAGTGTTGAGTCAGGTAAAAACGAAAAGGGGCTGGCTTGCAGGAGTCAAAGGAATGGAGAAGAAAGCGTCCTTAAGGTCCAAGACAGCGTACACAGCGTGGGTGGGTAGCAAGAGTCTGAGGAGGGAGTAAGGATGGCTTATTAACCTCCTGAAGATCTTGCACTGGCCGAAAGTCAGAAGTGCCAGGCTTTTTAACAGGAAGCAGAGGAGTTTTCCAAGGGGACCGGCATGGGACAAGGATGCCAGCCTCCTTGAGGGAGGAAATGTGGAGAGCTACTGAGGAAAGAGAACGGATCTGTCTGGTGGCTAGAAAAGCAGTTTTGGGTCCTGGGGGAGGGCCACTGGAGGAGAGAAAATCAGAGAGCTATGCCCCTGTGGGCTTCAGAAGGCATGGGATACTGAAGAATAGAAACCAGAGAGGCTGTGGCTAGGAGCCAGGAGGGTTAGATTTGGCCCAAACCCCAGGGACCAGGGAAAAAAGTGGTCCAGGTTGGGGCTGGCAGAAGCTGACTCGGTGAGCTCATGAAGGAGGAACTCAGCACAAGAAGGGCAGGTGGAGGAGGGCAACAGGAGGGGAGGTCAGGGCTAGGTCCAGGGAGGCTGACTCACCATGGTATCACAACTTGACAATAATAGCAACCTTTTCTTTTTAAAGTTTTTACCTGAACCTAACAATCAAATTTTAATTTTTAAAGGGATATCCTAAAAGCCTATTATTAAAAATTAGTCTTACTGACTTTAAAAACCAGGTTCAGAGGTCACTTAGTTTCTGACTCCACTGTACTCTTTCTTTCAGTAAACTTCCACTTCCAGGCTTTTCCCAACTTATCGTACAAATAGGGATCCCAGTACTGCTGCTACAAAACCTGGAAGTTTATAACTTCTTAAATTAGACTTCTTTAAAAGACATGGTCATATAAAATGACTTAACAGTTTCCTAATCCATTCGTTATTTCAATTGTCAATCTAACATCACTTAGAGAAATTGTTTCTCTAACAGCACAGATGAACCAAACAGTTGTTACCTAGCAACATGAACTTAATTTGTTACCAAGAAATATAACAAAACTTTAGAAATACAACAATGTCATGAACAGATGTGAACCTTTAGAATCATAATTAATTTATTACAAATCTGGCTGCATGTATTTTCACCTTCATCTTATTACCATTGACATAAACTTCACTTCTGAGAAAATTCACATATGAAGCAATTCTATTTAACTTGAACATTTGTTTTTGCCAGTCAATATACTAAATAATTTTACAATTAAGAATACTATTACAATTTGGAATCACCTGTTATAACCAGGTCAGTTTAAAGTGACATACTGGACCAATATTCATGTTAAATTTCATAGAACCTACTCCAGATGTAGTCCAAAGGGTGAGTGGGCAATAATCTCTTCCATCTCTCTATAACTTTATCTATTGGATTTTTAACTCAGGCTATCAAGCCTGTTACTTGAGCTGCTTGCTCAAGATTTTAGTTTACTAATCTTCCATTATTATCTCTCTTTTCCTTTTCCCATAAACTTTAGTGACAAGCAGCAAAATGAACTCTAATTTATCTTAAGCATTAAATTAGGAATGATACATCTTCAATTTTCACTTTTCACTTCTTTTCTGGTTGGGTGCCATTACACAAAAACTTTTTCTCCTTTATGTAGGCAGAAAAAGGTTAACCCTTTTTAGAGAAAATACTTCTCTAGCTGTTTCCCTTTTGATCTCTAGGGAGGAGTTAACTCTTTCTTATCTTGAAACTTTTTTTAGTGCAGAGAAGTTCAAAGGAACTTTTCCCATGTACCTTTAAGTTTTTCTCCTGAGCTGTTACCTTTAAGTGTTTCTGCTCAGATAACTCTGCCTTTTTCTGAGTGGAGGTTATGCCAGAGCCTTGAGAACTCCATCTTAACACTTCTCAGGCTTTCTTTTCTCCTGTCTTCCACATAAATCAATCTCCCCCCACAACTTGACTTTAACTTATGGATATTTCTCCTTATGGTGCTAAACTTTAACCAGACTATGGACACAGAGCCTGCTCTGCTCCCTCCTCAGGAATGCCAGTGTGATAGGGAGGGGCAAGGGAGGAGTTTACTGCCCACTGCTGCTGCTGCAGCTGACAGGCTACTTTCACTCATTCACAGACACACACACACACACACACACACACACACACACACATGCACAGACGGACAGACAAAAACGCACAAAACATAAAACACAAAACAGAGAGACACCCCAGGATACCAGAAACCACAACAGGCAGAGGCTGGACTGTCTCTAGCATGCTTGGGAGATTGGTACTTTTTCAGAAGGTGGGCCTGTCAGACTAATAGATCTGTCTCCCAGCCTTACTGACCTCTAAAGCCGTGTTCAGCCCCAAATCTCCACCAGAACCAGAAGGGAATTCCCATCAGAAACCTGAAAACAGAAACCTGACTCAACTTACCCTCTGGGGCTCTGGAACGTCTCAGAGATGGATTCCCCTAGAGGTTTTGTTTCCCACAAAAGTCTGAATAGAGGGCAGGTAGGTGTTGGGGATGGATTAGTTCTTCTCCCTCTTGAGCTCCAGGGGCTCTGAAACGTCTGGCCTAAAAGCCAATTATTACTGTTTCAGAGGCTAGCTCCCCTAGAAATCAGGATGAGGAGATGCCCACTACCAGAGGACGAGACCCTACCTGGCCCAGGTCCCGGGGGGTGCCACAGGAATGTTATGCCCAAAAAAAGCAAGCAAGACCCAGATATAAATTTAGATGTGGATTTATTGAAGCACACGACTGTTAGGAATAATTGATCAAATCAAATAGCCATGAGCAAGGGAAGAGAAAGGGTACTTAAAGGGAAAGAACACAATTAGATTTCCGTGGAGATGGGGACACAAACAGTGGGGTCCATGGAGATGGGAGTAAAAACAGTAGGGTGAGCTGGGGCAAGATGGAGAAACTGGAGGGGGGCAGGGCAAAACACTCCTAGGGTCCTGCAAATTTTCAGTTCTTCCAAGGTGTTATGATCTCAAGAGAGGTGTGTTTACTATACTCCTGACCTGTGCTCTGCTCTGTGAGTGACCAAAAGCATTCTTTTCTGCCCTGGACCTCTGATGAGGGTCCCTGCTCCACTGTGGCTGCAAACTCTGGTGTACTAGTGCTCCTCTTAACCCCAGGTCTTCCACTCAGGACTGTGACCCAGATTCAACTATGGACAAAGCAACAAAATCCTACCTTAGTGCTAAAAAAGAGTCCCCTGTTTTCTTTTTGTGACCTGTTATTCAGCCACCTTATCATATATGTGCATAGAGCTCTGGAAGCAGCAGCTGCTTCTGCTGCTGATTCTATGATTCCCAAGGTCTATTTTTAGTTTGCTGGGGCTAGATCTATCCTGGTGCACTCTCTGCTGGACTATGCTCCACTCTTACACAGGTGCAATAGACCTTTCCTAATGACCTTATAATTATTTTGCCTGGAAAATTATTTCACTCCATCCTTTTGTGGGTTATGCTATTCCAGAAATTGTTTTATGGCATTATTTAAAGCTACTTGGAGGGGTTTGGGGGGAGACCTCAGATATGCCTTTTCTCTTCCTTCTTGGCTATGCCCTTTTATGTACCTCTAATAAACATCATGTAATCTGCAGATCTATTATAATAACTCACCGTAAAATATTATTCAGTAAGAATTGACAAATAAGTGAACACAGAAAAGACTATCCCATTTTCAAAAGTCAATAGTACATTGCTTCATGTTTTAACAAATGTCCTTTTTATTATGTTTAGAATTGTAAATGTCTCCCTATTACCCAAGTCCCTGAGCAGAAAAGAAAAAAAAATAAAATAAAAGAATTAATCTTTTGACCTGTTTCTAAAAAAAAGTTTTACTTTTTAAAATCATGGAATGCTCAGGTCTACTCCAGTATTTCTTATGACTACTCATGTACTAATATCAATCTTAGACATTCATTTTACATTTCTTCATACAAAAGGCAAGCTGTCTATTCTTACTGAGTCCCTTATAATCAATCAGTCTTTATATTTCTCTTGGATCTTGTACTTCTCATTTTCTCTTAAATTCAGTTTAACAAAATACAAGTAGGAATAAAGAAAAGCCTTACAATTCATTAAATGTCATTTTTTTTTCTTTCAGAATTATGCTTAACTTTGTTAGGTATGATGTTTTCATGCCTATTTTCATAAATTCAGTTATTTTGCTCTTCTATATATAGTTTTCTAAGGTAGAGGTCTTTTAGCGTAGCCATTGCTAGGTCTTGTGTGGTTCTAATTGAGGCACCACCATATTTAAATTGAGTTTTTTCTTGTTACTCATAATACTTTTTGCTTGAGTAGGGGGTTTCAAAATTTGACTATTATATTCCTATAGGTTTTCCTTATAGAATCCCTGTCAGGTGGTGATTGAGGGACTTTTTCTTTTTCTACTTTCCTCTCTTGTTCTAATACTTCAGGACACTTTAATTATTTCTTGTACTATTGTATCAGGTTTTTGTTTTTAAGCACACCTTTTTAGGTAGTCAGATTAGTCTTGTTTTCTCTTCTTGATCTGTTCTCTGGATTAGTTGTTTTTCTTATATTTCACATTCTCTTCTTTTTTTTGTTCTTTATATTTTGTTTTATTATTTCTTGGTTTCTTACAACTTTACTGGCTTTCATTTGCCGAATTCTAATTTTCAAGGAGTCATTTTCTTCCTTAAGATTCTGGATCTCCTTTTCTAGATCATTGGCTTTTTATTCATAATCTCCTTGTTTTATCTAGGGTTGTTATCACTTCTTGAAATTTTTTCCTCAGTCTCTCTCATTTGATTTTAAAGTCTTTTTGAAGTTCTTCTAAGAATTCTTTTTGACTGGTGTAATAGCAATTAAAGCGGGACTTTTTGCTGTTCTTCTCTTAAGTGCCTTTTAGGATTCTGGTCTTTGTTTGAATGGGGCAGATAAAGTGGGATCTTTTTGTCTTGGAGTATTTCTCAGCACTGAGACAATTGGGAGCAATTGATTTGTATATGATGTGATACCGGAGATGGAAAACTTTCCCACACCTAGCCTGGGTGAGGTCAGAGCCCTCAGGGCTCTGAACAGGATATTATTGAAGCGAGCTTGGGGTTTGACTTTTGGGGCACACTTGTGGAAGGAGTGTTGAGACTCTGGGTAAGCTGCAACTGGCCTCAGCTTTACAACCCAGATGTAGGTTCTTCTCTGGTAACTATGAATTGTGATTTGAATCAGACAAGGTTTGTCGATGTTTGTAATTTCTGTTTGAATCTGCTCTGAAGTTCAGGGTGCTGGCTTTTTCCCCTGAACTAAGTGAATGATATATGTATCTTTGATTAAGCTTAGATTGTTAACCCCTTAATGTTGCTTTCCTTAGAAAAGCAGATCAAAGAACCTTTGTTGGCAGTTTTCTGTATGCTGGTTGTTGGTGGGTCTTACACCCCTACAGCAGCTGCTAGCAGATTGTTACAACAGGTGGGTGGCCATTTGACATTATTTGTGGGGTTAGGAGAGGGGTTTTTTTTTTGCTTCAGTATCCTCCTCTGATGATGACCCCCTGGTCTCTATTCCCATAGTAAAGTTCTGTAGTTGGATTCTTTCTTTGTTGCCTACTCATTTTTTTAAAAATTTAAAAAAAATTTTTTTTTTTAAAAATTTGTAGCAGCTTATTTTTTGTAATCACATCTAGTACTGGGGTATGGGAGATGGTGCTTCTGTTTTTAAGTCCTCCTCCAATTCTCCCCTCTAGTTTAGAACTGAAACCAATAGTTCTGCTGTACTGTAAGTGCCCACAACCAGTGGTGTCCTCACCCCACTGCCTCTGCACTCACTGCCTCTGCACTCACTGCCTGTGCTCCTTCCTTCTTTCCCAGGGCAATCCTTATCAGCACAGATTCCCTCAATCTTCCCTGGCTCAGAAGCCCTCTGCTCCACACTGTCCTGGAGGTGAAAGATCCTGTGGCTGGATCTGAGGCCACCTCCCAAACCCATTAGCCTCAGGGCTCTCTGCTTATTGTTTATGTTTAAATAGCCTGGCAGTGTTTATTCTTCACAGGGATAAACCTTGGTTGTTGGATTTTTCTTCAGAGACTATCCCAGGAGGACCACTGTTCTGCCCCAACTTTTATTTATTTTTAGTGCCCTGATTGCCCTGAAGTGCTATTTTGTCTTGTTTCTGGGGGAAATATGGAGGGCTTATAATTTTCTTACCTACTCAGCCATCTTCTGAGAATCCTCTCAAAAAAAAATAAAAGTTGAAAAGCTATACCAAAATCTGTACTTTGCTGTGCTCCCCTTTTACTCAAGTGATACAGACCTTTTCTGAAGTCCTTCTAAGTTATCTTAACCTGGAAAATTGTTTCACTCCATCTTTTCTGTGGGTTCTGTCACTCCAGAATCCATTTAGAGACTTTGTTTAATGTTGTTCATGAGGGAAACTGAGGAGAGCTCAGGTAAGTTCAAACCATCTTGGCTTTGTCCCCCTCATCAAAATTTGTCCGGAAGAAAAATAAAAGGTCAAGTTTATCAAAGGACATAATGAAAAAAAAATGCAAAGGGAGGTGAACTAGCTATAACAGATCTAACATGGTATTATAAAGTGGTAATCATCAAAATTATTTGGTACTGGCTAACAAAAAGAGTGGTGGATCAGTGGAATAGTTAGGTACACAAGACATAGTAGTAAATGCCAATAGTAATCTACTGTTTGATAGACCCAAAGACTCCAGCTTCTGGGATAAGAACTCACTATTTGGCCAAAAGTACTGGGAAAAGTGGAAAATAGCATGGCAGAAACTAGGCATAAACCAACATTTCACATCCTATGCCAAGATAAGCTGGAAATGATTACACAATTTAGATATAAAGGGTGAGACCATAATCAAATTAGGAGAGCAATGAATAGGTTACCTGTCAGATCTATGGAGAAGGGCACAATTTATGCTCAACCAAGAGATAGAAAACATTATGAAATGCTAAAGGGATAATTTTGACTATATTAAACTAAAAAGTTTTTGCACAAACAAAACCAATATGTCCAAGATGAAGGAAAGCAGAAATCTGGGAAATAATTTCTATAACCAATGTTTCTGATAAAGGCCTCATTTATCAAATATATGTAGAACTGTGGCAAATTTATAAGAATGCAAGTCATTCCCCAATTGGTAAATGGCAAAAGGATATGAATAGGCAATTTTCAGATGAAGAAAACAAAGCTATCTATAGCCATATAAAAATGCCCCAAATCACTATTTTTTAGAGAAATGCAAATTTAAACAACTCTGAGATACCACCTCACATGCCTCAGATTGGTTGATATGATAGAAAAAGAAAATAAATATTGGAACAGATGTGGTAAAATTGGAACCCTAATGCATCCTTGGTATAATTGTGAACTGATTCAACCATTCTGGAGAGCAATTTGGAACTATGCTCAAAGGTCAACAAAATTGTGCATACTCTTTGATCTAGCAATACCACCAAGAGCATAAAAATTAAAAAAGGACCTACATGTACAAAAACATTTATAGAACCTCTTTTGTGGTGGCAAAAATAAGATAGAGGAGTTGGCCATCATTTGGGGAATACTTGAAAAATTTGTGTTATATGGATGTAATGGAATATTATTGTTCTATAAGAAATGATGAACAGGTGGATCTCAGAAAATCCTAGAAAGTCTGTATCTGTAAGACAAGTGTCACAATATCAGCGGTGACCATGAATATATGCCTGAATTGCAGAATATAAGAGACTATCTATATAGAAGGCAGAAGAAGTAAAACATTTACTCAGACATCAGAGCATCAAATCCCCAAACTGATACCTCCAATTTGACATAGCAGCAAGTGTATCCCAAAACTAGTAAGCCCGCTTCATTATAACAACAAGGAAATTAAAACACAATATCGCAGCAAGGAGCCAAGCCATCCTGTTAACCTTTACCTCTGCTGGTGCTTTCCTTTTAACGCTTACTCACAAATCCTGGTTGGCTGCTCGCCTGCATCCTCTCTTGCTGCAGTTTTGAAAGCTTGCAGTTCTGAAAGCCCTTGCAGTTCTGAGTTCTTAACAGCTACCCTCAGACTATATATACCCTTTTTAGGGCCCAAGGGCTTCATACCTCTTGGAGAAGGGTGTGGACCTTCCTACAAACAAGCCTTCCCTAATCAAGCTTCCTTCAACTAACTGTACCTGAGGCCTAGTAAGGGGATTGATGAGCTGGGAAGATCTTTAATCACATTAACACCACATTCTTACATGAATGGATGGTGCATGAAGTGAGCCAAAACAAGAGAACATTGCACACTGCAATAGCAACATTGTCAATGATTAACTACAATGACTTAGCTCTTTCCAGCAATGCAGTTATCCAAGACTCATGCAGGAAAATGCTAACCACATCCAAAGAAAGGGCTATGGGTCTGAAGGCAGACATAAGCATAACACTGTTTTTTTTTTCCTTTCCTGTATGTTTTTTTTCCTTTTGTTCTGATTCTTCTTTCACAACATGACTAATGTGGAAATAAGTTTAACATGATTGTATATTTATAACCTATATCAGATTGCTTGCTGTCACAGGGAGGGAGAAAAATTTGGAATTCAATATCTTACAAAAATGAATGTTGAAATCTGTCTTTACATGTAATTGGAAAAAAGTACTATTAAGTTAAAATTAAAAAAAAAGGTGGACTAATTGCTCCAGTGCAATGGTTGTGTCCTTTTTAAACGCCTTCCACAAACTAAGTTATTCTTAAAATTAGAAATAAAAAAAATCTCAAGCCCTCTTTTTTTCCTTCATCCTTTTGGAAAATCCAAGTCTACTTAAATTTGCTTAGCATTTTACTGTAGAGTGGAGACTTAAAACCTGACACCAAGCTTTTAAAAATGCAGTAGAAAAAGTTAAGCAAAATCAATAATGGTGTGAGGAATGACTTGAACAGCTTGTATTTTCACAGTGGTCATCAAAAAGTAATTTTATATCCAATAATTCGTATTGATTGTTTGTGAAACTGTAATATATTGTGCTGTAAGCCTGGTTTAGTAGTTATAAATACGTGTACTGTTTTGTTGGACTTTTTTCTTATTGAGTTTCATTTTCTCGAAGAGGAATCTTATTATTTTGTGGTGTTAATAAGTGGGAGCAGGGTACTGAACTATGACCATCATTCAACAAATAGCTTCAGCCTCACAATCAGAACACATTTACTTGGGGGCTGGAGTGAAAATCATACTTAAGAGAGTAAACCATTCAAATACAGTTATCTGTAAGATAGTTTGTGCTACATTTGTCAGCTGTCTTGATTTTTTTTTTTTGCCTTGGCTTTTTCAACTGTTAATGGACTAAAGATTTTTTTTTGTTATCTAAAGGCAGCTTATTTATTATATACCATAAAGTCTTATGGTTATGGGATAAATGCAGAAAAAAAAACAGATCATATAGCACATTTTGACCTAAAAAATACTTACACATGTATGCATACCCACATATATAAATAAAGTGGGGAGAGAGGGCAATGAGAGCCCAATGGTAGAAATCATCCATCCCTTCTCTGTAGTAGTACCCTACTATGATGTTACATCTTGGTTGCCTTACCCCCAGAACTAAGCTGCTGTTGGTTCAGACACAACCTTCTTTCAGCTTTCTGCAAAGATGGGATAGACCTCAGATCATATGATATCATATTTGTCCATGCCTCACAAGTTGTACCTATTTATATTTAGACAATGCATATACATACATTCACACATATATAAAAGTAAATTATTCAAATTCAATTCAAATTAGGTTCCTGCTTTGCATACCA
Organism: Phalanger gymnotis; assembly: GCA_028646595.1. Taxonomy (NCBI): domain Eukaryota; kingdom Metazoa; phylum Chordata; class Mammalia; order Diprotodontia; family Phalangeridae; genus Phalanger; species Phalanger gymnotis. The sequence goes on along the minus strand of CM053624.1, from coordinate 233,130,312 downwards.
TGATAGGTGCTGGCAATAGAGCTAAAGAAGAAAGTCTCTGTTCTCAAGAAATGCATGTCCTCTTTGGTCCATGCAATTAATCACAGATTATCAATGTGCACACGTAATAAAGATATTGTATTTGTAAGCTAAATGGGCTCCTTAGCCCTTAGTTCAACAAGTGCCCTTGAAGAGTTTGGCTTTTGTTTGCTTTGAGTAATTCAGCTATTTCATTGAATCTTACTAGGTGCTAAGCCCCAGGCCCAAACCCCTATTAGGTGTAAAACCAGTGTGGGTGTGGATTGGCAACTAAGGTGGGGCCCAAGGTGGGGCTAACACCAGGCAGGGCCTAGTTTACATGTCTGGGACAGCAGAGACTCTTAGACCGCATGGGTTTAAGTCCGTCTCTTTGTGACGATTTTAGGTCACATGGGTCAGTCGCATGTATGACTCACCCCCGACGCTGAAAAAGATATAAAAGTCAGGGGTTGGCCTCAGCTTCCTTGGAGCTCTTTGCCACAGCAGTGGTGGCACGTGACTCTGGGCCAGCCCTTGTTCTGAGCTCCCGGGCTGAACCTAGATGCAGATCAAAAGAGGCTGTGCTGTCCGGCAGCTTTCTGGGTGCTGGCTGTGGGTGGATCTGGACCCCACACAGAAGCTGCTAGCTAGATTGTGGAAACAGATATTTAAGCACCTTCTATGTGCAAGGTACTATGATAATACAATGTATTATTGTTGTTCAGTTGTGACTGACTCTTCACATCCCCATTTGGCAGTTTTCTTTGGCAAAGATGCTGGAGTGGTTTGCTGTTTTGTTCTTCAGCTTGCTTCACAGATGAGGCACTAAGGCAAATAGGGTTGAGTGATTTGCCCAGGGTCACACAGTAAGTGTCTAAGGCCAGATTTGTACTCAGGATGTACATCTTCCTGACTCCAGGCCCAGTGCTTTATCCACTGTACCACCTAGCTACCCTTATACACAAAGTACTGTGTAATAATTTCAATTGGGTGAGAACAATAATAATTAGAGTGATGAGAAATGGCCTCATTTAGGAGGTGGTCCTTAAATGGTGTTTTGAAAGGAAATTTCTGATTCTGACACAAGTGAGAAGGGACCACATTCCAAACATGAGGGAATCACTCACACAAAAGCAGAGTTCAGAGGCAGACTAACAGTTATAGAGTAGAAAAAAAATTTAAGTTTATCGACTGAATTTTTTCCATTTTCTTCCAAGCAGGTATATAGATGAACAGACCTTATAAACAAAATCTAGTTTTTGTTATTAGAATTAGCCAAGTTATTTCAGACCAAAAAATTTTGGGATTTCAAATATTCTCACATATTCTAACCAGTTTTTTTTTCTTCTCTAAACAGCTGAAGTTCAATTTCCTCAGATGGTACAATGTCTTTTTTGGGCTTCCCTCTCCCATTTAAAGTCTTCTTAATTAATAAAATTTACTAGAAGGTCAGATAAGAAAGTCAAAGGATACTTCAATTAAGAAATGTAGCTTTTGACTAGCAAAAGTCTATGGTTCGAAGATCATGTCCTGATATTTAACTTGGCCCCATTAGGAATGTTTATTGCTGGCAAATTTCCATAATTGCAAAGCGTTACTAGGAAATTATAAGACTTTTCACCTCCTCCTCCCTTCATGGGTTTTCTTCCCAGAAATGGATTAAATATATTGATTGACTTTCTCTTCCAAGCATATTCTATTTTTGGTCCATGCACAAGACCTCTTCTTAACATAAATGTTATAACTAATCCTTCATTAAAAAAATGATTCATTTAATTAGAGGCCAAGAAGTCATATAAAATGATGTGATGATGTAAAATGACACAAATCAATAGAATAGTGATGACTTCTGTCATTGAGCCTTCTTTGATTCTTTCATATTTAGCCTATTAGGATGATTCTATTCCCAGGAATTCTATAAGCATTTTTGCTGTGACACTGCTAGTTCCTCAAAAGAATTTATGGATTTAGATCAAATGTAAAGAAGTTTTTGCTTCCTCTCTGGCCCTTTCCTTTATGTTCTCGGTGTGCTCGCAAGATATTATGATAGAACAATTGGGTAGCTCAGGTAGATGTACTTTTAATATGAAAAAGAAATGTATTATTTAAATGACCACACTTTTTATATTGATCCATATTATGTTTTTTGTACTGATACACATTGTGTCATTGTATTATCTTGAATAAGACATGTTCTAAGGCTTGCAAAGGACTAGGAAATATGGGATACAAGTATGGACTCAATAGTTTCTTCCTTTGTCAGTAAAAAGGGCAAGATATCAGAAGGGCCCCAGGACAGAGATCAGAAATATGGAGCCATGTGCCAACATTGGAGATGGGGTAGACAACTTGACTAAAGAGAAAGAGGCATGGAGTGATGTCAGAAACAGAAGCAAGGTCTAAACGAATGATGAGTTTTCAGCAATATCTAAGAGCATAGTTAGTAAGAATTAAGTCCTGGGTTTCAGTCTGCAAGAGTTCTGGTCTATGAGAAAGATAAAGGATTGAAATGAATAAGAATGTGGGGCATATTTTAAGGGTGATGTGATACACACAAGGTATTTTGGTTTCATTTTCTTTTTCAAAGTTATATGCTTTCTTCCTAAGTATCAAAACCCCATCAGCTGGAAACTATGAACCACAGAAGTCTCAAAAATATATCTGGGATAACAAACTATTATTCAACTAGCCTCTGCTTAAAAAACTCAATGGAAAAGGAACCCCTTGCTTCTCAGGCAGCCAAGACTTTTCATAGCTTTACTGTTAGAGGATTTTCATTTCCTGAAACCTGAATCTTCTTCTTTGTAACTTCTGTCTGTTATCACTGGATCTGTTTTCTAGGGCAAGAATGCAAGTCTAATTTCTCTTTTTATGTTACACACTCTCAAATTATTGAAGATATGTAGTAGGAAGGCTGAATTTATCGTCTCAAATATAATCATGTATATGTTTGAATGGTTCAAAATCACAAGGTATGAGAGATTCTTTAAGGAGAAAACAACAAGAAATTTATTTAGGCCCCACCACAGCAAAACCGTGAACCAGCCTCCCCATTCCAACATCTTAAAAAAAGACTCCAGGCCCAGAAAGCCCATCTCACAAGAGTAACCAGGAGGCCACAGAAAAACAAGATAGTATTTAGCCAAATCATTTTTACTGGCCACACATTCCTGCTAGCACTCGGGTAAGCCCTGCTTCCACAGCTTCCGCCTCTGCTGAATTTGTCTCACGGCTCACCCCTCCTAGCAGCCGAGCTTCCGGCGTTCTCAAGCCCCGCCTCAATGACCAGAGACCATTGGTTCCCGAGCTGGCCCCTCCTAAGTCACCAATCCACACCCACACAGGTTTCACACCTG
>CM053624.1:233090319-233126459 GCA_028646595.1 Phalanger gymnotis | reverse complement strand
CTGGGAGTTCTGTTCGGGACAGACCTTACCCCCAGACCATCCAGGCAGACCTGGGCTGGAGTCCTGCTTCCCTCTGCCCCTTTGTGGATTCTGTAGTTCTAGAATTGGTTCAGAGCCATTTTTTCATAGGTTTTTGGAGGGACTTGGAGGGGAGCTCATGACAGTTACTGCTTTCCAGTCGCCATCTTGGCTCCGCCCCTCTTGATGCAAAAATTTTAAATAAAATATTAGAAAAAAGATTGCAACAACCTATCACGAGAATAATACACTATGACCAGGTAAGATTTATTCCAGGAATGAAAGACTGGCTCAATATTAGAAAAACTATCAGCATAATTGATCATATCAATAACAAAACTAGTAGAAACCATATGATCATCTCAATAGATGTAGAAAAAGCCTTTGACAAAAATACAACACCTGTTCCTATTAAAAACATTAGAAAGAATAGGAATAAAATTATTATTAAAATTGTAAATAGCATCTATCTAAAACCATCAGCAAGCAGTATTTGTAATGGGAATAAGCTACATGCATTCCCCATCAGAACAGGGCTGAAACAAGGATGTCCATTATCACCACTGTTATTAAACATAGTACTAGAAACATTAGCTTTAGCAATAAGAGAAGAGAAAGAAATTGAAAGAATTAGAATAAGCAAAGAATTTTCAGATTTTGTAAATGATATGATGATTTACTTAGTAAATGCTACAGAATCAAGTAAAAAACTACTTGAAATAATAAACAACTTTAGCAAAGTTGCAAGTTATAAAATAAACCCACATAAATCCTCAGCATTCCTATACATTACTAATAAAGGCCAACAGCAAGAGATAGAAAGAGAAATTCCATTCAAAGATACTGCAGACACTATAACATATTTGGGAGTCTACCTGCCAAGACAAACCCAGGGACTACATGATCATAATTATGAAACACTTTTCATGTGAATAAAGTCAGATCTAAATAAAAAGAAAAATATCAGTTGCTCATAGTTAGGCCGAGCTAATATAATAAAAATTACAATTTTACCTAAACTAATTTATCTATTCGGTTCCATACCAATCGAACTACCAAAAAATTATTTTACAGAGCTGGATAAAATAATAATAAAACTTATTTAGAAGAACAAAAGATCTAGAATATCTAGGGAATTAATGAAAAGAAATGCTAGGGAAGGTGGCCTAGCCATACCAGATGTTAAACTGTATTATAAAGCAGCAGTCATCAAAACTACCTGGTACTGGCTAAGAAACAGAGTTGTGGATCAGTGGGATAGCCTAGGAACACAAGACACAGTGGTCAACAACTATAGCTATCTACTCTTTGATAAACACAAACAATCCAGCTCCTGGGCCAAGATTTCACTATTTCACAAAAAATACTGGGAAAATTGGAAAATGGTGGGGCAGAAACTGGGCATAGACCAATATCTTACACCATACACTAAAATAAAGCCAAAATGGGTTTATGATTTAGGAATAAAGACTGATACTATAACCAATTTGAGAGAGCAAAGAATAGTTTACCTGTCAGATTTATGGAAAAGCAAAGAATTCATGACGCAACAAGAGACAGAGAGCATTACAAAATACAAAATGCATAATTTTGATTATGTTAATTGAAATATTTTTGTATAAAAAAAGCCAATGCAACAAAGATTAGGAGGGAAGCAGAAAATTGGGAGAAAATCTTTACAACTAGTGTCTCTGATAAAGGCCTCTTCTCTGAAATACACAAAAAACTGAGACAAATTTATAGGAATACAAATCATTCCCCATTTGAGAAATGGTCAAAGGATATGAACAGACAGTTTTCAGAGGAAGAAATTAAAGATATCTACAGGCATATGAAAAAATGCCTTAAATCACTATTGGTTAGAGAAATGGAAATCAAAGCAACTCTTAGGTGCCACATCTCTCCTGTCAGATTTGCTAAAATGGCAAAAGAGGAAAATGATAAATGCTGGAGAGGTTGTGGGAAAATTGGAACATTGTTACATTGCTGGTGGAGTTGTGAACTGATCCAGCCATTCTGGAGAGCAATTTGGGACTATGCCCAAAAGGCTATAAAATGTTCATACCCTTTGACCCAGCAATACCACTTCTAGGGCTGTATAGCAAAGAAATCACACAAGTGGGAAAAGGACCTACATATACAAAAATATTTATAGTGACTCTTATTGTAATAGCCAAAAATTGGAAATCAAGGTGTTTCAACAATCTGGCTAGCAGCTTCTGTCGGGGTGTAAGATCCACCAACAACCAGCACCCAGAAAGCTGCCAACACACTGCAAAACACAGATTCTTTTGATCTGCTTTAGTAGAAAAGCAATGTTAAGGGGTTGACAGGGTTACTTTAATTGAGCATACAAATATCATTCACTTAGTTCAGGGGGAAAACCAGCACCCTGAAGTTCAGAGCAAAATACAAACAACGTACAAACATCGATAGATAGACTAAATACAGATTCACAGTTACCAACATCTAGGTTGGGCCCAGGAGCTCATAATGTGGGCTGGCCCAGAGCCACTTGTGCCACCACTGCCGTGGGTAAGAGAGCTCAAAAGAGGAGAAAGTCAACCCCTGGTTTTATATCTTTTTCAGTGTCAGGGGTGAGTCACACATGCGATTCACCCATGTGACCTAAAATCATCACAAAGAGGTATTTAAACCCACGTGGTCTAAGAGCTTCTGATGTGCCAAACCTATCACTCAAACTCATGTGTAAACTAGGCCCTCCCTTAGTTAGACTTACCTGGGGCCCCACCTTGGTTACCAAGTCGCACCCACATAGGTTTAGCACCTAATTGGGGTTTGGGCCTGGGGCTTAGCACCTAGTAAGACTCAAAGACACTTAATTAATCACTTTAAAACAGTAAGAAAGTCCCAACTCAATTGATATTACACAAGGGGATGCCCATCAATTGGGGAATGGCTGAACAAGTTGTGGTATATGAAGGTAATGGAATACTAATGTGCTATAAGAAATAGGGATGATAGGGACTTCATATTAACCTGGAAAATCTTACATGATACAATGCTGAGCATGGGGAACAGAACCAGGAGAACATTATTCACAACCACAGACATATGGATTCTGTGATGACTAACCTTGACAGACGTCGCTTTTCTCAGCAATACAAAGCGCAAAGAGAACTCCAAAGAACTCATGATGGAGAATGCTATCTACATCCAGAGAAAGAACTATGGAGTCTGAATGCAGATTGGGGCACACTTTATGCTCTCCTCCCCTCCCCCTTTTCCCTATTGTTTCTTTTTTTCTCTATTGTCTCTTTTTTTGGTTTTGTTTCTTCTTTCTCATGATTCCATTGCTCATAATTCTTCTTTACAACTTGACTATTGTGTAAATAAGTTCAATGTTAAGTTATATGTAGAAGATATATCAGGTTCAATGACATCTTGAAGAAGGAGGCGGGGTAGGGGGGGAATATATCTGGAACTCAAAGTTATGTAGAACTGAGTGTTGTAAACTAAAAATAAAAAATCTTAATTATAAAAAATGAAGTTCTGATGATCTCTATGCCATCTACTGTTTATTCTTAATTGGCCTTAATCAGTAGATCTACTTTTCACATCGTCCATCTTTCAAAGTATGAAACTAAGGCAAATTAGTCATTTATGATCTACAGAGAAATCACTTCTATGTCAAATATGTGATGATTCCAATATTCCTTATCTATATCTTGTTTTTAATCTCATACCCTCTTCATTCATGAACATAGAATGATGCACTTGCTAAGATGTCTATTAACTAGTTAACTATCCAAGATGCAATTATTTTCATAAACCTCTGTGAAGGATATAGGGTTCCAGGAATTGCTTTTCTACTTAATGTGTCTCCCTAGTCTCTGGAGTTTATTTGGTGTGGTACCATTGATGAAATACTCTTAACAATTATTAGTAAGAAAGGTGATAAATTGCTGCCCCAGTTTTTTATTCTGGTCCATATCCCTCAAGAGTGTTGCCTCCATCTATAGAAATTAAAAATTTCATTCAACAAGCATTCTTTGTGTTTTTTGGATGGGACTGATGTGACAGCATGTTCAAATGTCACATCTTAGCTAATGGCAGTTTTCCCTAAACCACATTTCACTTATTTATTTTTTAAATGTGGCTGGTTTGTGTTAAAAGACACACTAAGTTGACATATTTCATGGGGAGGTCAGTCTAGAGTTAGAGCTAGGGCTGTACCTTGGCATCCAATTCATTTCAATAAACATTTATTAAGCAAACACCTAATATGTTTCAAGCATTATGCTAAATTCCAGTGATACAAAAAGAGATGAAGACTGTTCCTACCCTCAAGGAGCTTACATCTAATAGGGGAGTTACAATGCAAACAATATATATGGAGCTAGGTAGGGAGGATAAATAGGGTGTTATTAAAAGAGGGAAAGCAGTATAATTAAGAATAGTTAGGGAATGCTTCAAAAAGGTGGAATTTTAGTTAGGACTTAAAAGGTAGCCAGGGAGGTCAGGAGTTAGGGTGGAGAAGGGAGAGTGTCCTAGATATGGGGGACAGCCAGTGAAAATTATCAGAGCTTGGAGTGTCTTATTCATGGAATATCCAGGAAGCCACTGATACTGCATTGCAGAGTACAGGTTGGGGAGTAAGGTATAAAAAGCCTATAAAGATAGGAAGGGGCTAAATTATGAAGGGTTTTGAATGTCCAACAGCACAATAGGAAGGCACAACAAAGAGCTTTATGGGTCTTGGTAGATCAGTGAAAAGACCCTGATGAACCACCCTTACAATTTCCTAAAAAGACTTTTTTCAGTAATGAGCTTTAACGAAAAGACTTTGAGTATTTTTTTTAAAACCATGAGGCTCTTAGGGTGAATAATTTATCATCAGAAGGGTCTTTAGAGGGTGTAATCTTACAACTTTTTTCTATAAGGAAACTAAGGCCTGGAGACATGAAGTCTTACCAAAAGTCACACAGGTAACCAATAGGGGGGGTAGGATTTGAATCCAGGTCCATTGACCCCAAATTCAATGCAAAGATATATTCAGAATAGAATAAAGTGGCATAAAGCAGTACAAGCCAGTGAACTCTAGAAATTACTGGAAGTCCTTTGTGGTTGTAGGTGACTCACACTCCATGAGCACATGTGTATGCATCCAAAACCTATCTTACATCCCACAAAAAGTTCCATTTTTCTCCAGAACCTATTTCTGACTTGCTAAACTTTGACTTCCATGCCCCCTTTTAGTTCCATTTTATGAGTTATCTTCATTTATTAGGATATAACCTACTTGAGGACAGGAATTGTAGTGTATATTGAAGAAAATATTATGTACTTAATTGGTCCCAGTCACCATGCTACTTCAGGGAGGAGTGGGTCAATATCTTATTGTCTTAGCCATTTAAACAAAATGGAAATATTAGCTCAAGAAAAAGAAAGGAAGGAAAGAAACATTTATTAAGCACCTAACATATTAAGTACCAGGGATATAGAGTCAAGAAGGGATAAATCAGTCTGCTTTCTACTATGTTTGTGGACGATAGAAAGCAGAATGCGGCTGTTCCTCAGGACCCTATGCCCAGACAGGAAGTGTCTGAATTGTGCCTGCAGTGAGTTGATAGGCACATTTTGCTGGTGCTAGTTTGGGACAGGATCCCCAAAGATACTTCTTGGTCCCAAATCCATTTAAAATCCATTGCTCTTTATACCAACAATGTGATCCTTTCTGTTCACCATGTTACCTCACAGATTATAAGTGGCTGAGTCAGGATTTGAGTTTATGTCCTCTATCTCTCAATTCAACACTCTTCCCAGTATCCTTCATCATATCAATGTCAGATGCAGTATTTTAACACCAGTTTTTTGGGGGGACTTGAAGGAATTTTGCACTACATGACAATGGCTGTCTTTATAGATCATATATCTAAGATAATGATAATAAAGGGAGAATTTGTGCCTCCAGATTCAACTACAACATTGCTAAAGAGCAAGTACATATAGCATCACAACATATTCAAATTTCAATCCAAATACACTTACAAGAATAAAATCAACTTGAAGTCTAATTTTTTGGACAAATATAGATTTAAATAGTACAGGTAGAAATAGTGAAAAAAAAAACACTACATTATGAGAGGAACAATGAAAATGAAGTCAAATTTCAACTTGGAAGAGGTGGATTTGAAGCCTAGAACCAGCATCCAACTACCTGTGTCACCTTGGTCATTTCATATCATCTCTGAGCCTCACTTCCCACATCAGTAAAAGATGGCTAGTATTATTCATCTCTAGGGCATCTAGGTAAGCTTGATGGCATAGCAGAAGGAGCACTGGACCCTGAATCAGAAAAATCTGAATTCATAATCAGCCTCAGGCATTGGGCAAGTCACTTAATTTCAATTTTCCTCAGTTTCATCTACTATAAAATGGTAATAATAACAATATTTGTATTGTGGTATGAGAATCAAATAAAATATTTTTAAAGCACTTAGCACAGGGCCTGAGACAGGTAGACATTTTATAAATGTTCATTTCTTTCTCTTCTCCTAGCAAGATTGTTGGGAAGGTCAAATTAGACAATATAGGATGTAAACATGTAAAAACTTGTACAAACATGTCCGAAGTGAAATAAGCAGAACCGTGAAAAGGCCACTTGATGATTACTGTGATATAAACAAAAATAGTGCTAAAAGACAACTGGAGCTTCATTTTTTTTTGTGGGCAGGGGGCTCAGACCTTTATTTCCTCAGTCATTTCAATCAATCTGTATTCCACATAGTTTGATGCCAGGGTCAGAAAGTTTATTTTTTTTAATCATTTTATCATTTTAATCAGAGGTCATATGTTATAAGGATCATAGACCTAGAAACAGTAAACATTTAGTATTTTTTAGCATGGGCAAATAATTTTTCGCATAACACCTTAATCTCTGCAATAACTCTATGAGGGAAGAGCTATCAGTATGATTATTCTTTTACATATGGGAAAACTAAGGCTCCGAGAGGTTTGGGAGTAGACCTCTAGCAGGTCTCTGCTTCTACTCCGCCATCTCAGCTCTGCCCTAGAGCTTCATTAATGACCACTTATTTGGCCCCAAAGAGTAGTTGCTAAAAAAAAATCAAGAATAATACCTTGTGTAATAAAAATACCATAACAAGATCTCTACCAAGGTAGAGAATTAGGGGACTATGAGGCTAAAATGTATAAAATGTTAATGTTTGACTTGTTCAATGAATTTACTAGTTTGGGTTAATAATTTTTCTTTGCTAGCAATATAAAGGGGGTTTACTGCATGAGAAATATATTAAGGAAAAGAATATAAAGGAAAAACAAAAGAAATCAATAAATATTAAACAAATTAACTTGAACTTATAAATTTATTAGTTTATCTTATAATTACATTTATATTTTATATAATTATATATTATACATAAGTTATATAAATTTATGTATAATTTACAAATTAATATATAATAAGTTAACTTATTAACTAAAGTGCTTAAAGTGCTGTAGACTTAGAGCCAGGAAGACATGGATTCAAATTCCACCTCAGATGTCTACTAGCTACATACTCTGAATCCAGTCATTTACTTCTCTGGAACTTAGTTTTCTGACTTAAAAAAGTAGGAGACTGAACTCAATGATAGCTCTAAATTTATAATTCTATAATCCTACATACAAAGTATATTATTGCTACTACTATTATTACTACCATTCTTATTTAGATTCATTAGATTAGATTCATTAGATTATATTCATGATACAATGAGTAATTGTGAGAGCATTGGTGATTGAGAATTTGGGGAGAAGTATATTCTCTATGAATTTTGGAAAACAGAAAAGCCCATCTAATCGAAGTACAATCCTAAGAGCCTTGTAAAATTTGCCGTTGTGAAACCATTTGCATAAACTCCATGAATACTGAGCAATTCTACATTACATATTATCTACTCTAATTATTCTAGCTAGTCTTATTTCCAATCTTAGTAAGATGAACAAACTTGAAAATGTCCTTTTATCAATTTTCATGAAGAAAAAAAGGGAATGTATGAGTGAGGAGTTAAAGAAAGGGATTTCATTGAAGAGTCAAAACTAAATTGAGCTGCCTTATTCCAATTAGTCTTATCTTAGTTGGTCTGAGGTACATAAGCAAAACCTTTTTTTTTCTTATCTGGCACCATTCTGATTGAAATTTAGAGAGACAGCAAACAACTTATTGGCCTAAGATTGAATTATTTGTTATTTGGTAATTTTTACAGATAACGTCACTTCACTACAGAACTATTTAATGAAAATCAAGGATGATTAGAAAATCCACCAATGGAGTCTTTCTGGGAAAATACTATAAACTTCCCCCTTGGCTTTCAGGACATTCCAGCTCTGTCTTAGGAATCTGTCCATCCTGGAGTTGTCCCTGCCCCTATAGACCCCTTCTCCAATTGGAGAATTCCTGTCCAGACCCACACATTTATTCATGCTTGCTTCTCTTCCAGCTCCATTAGTTACTCCTGAGATTTTCCACCTTGCCTCAAATCCCATCTTCTTTGCAATTCCCTTCTCTGTGTTATCTTCTCCATTAGAATTCCCCACCGCATAGCAAACATTAAGTAGTGAGTACATATTCTATCTCTGTATCTCTCTCTCTTCACAATCATCAATATCATCATTACCGTCACTATTGTCATCAATCAGTTCCAGGGCTCTCCCTCTCTTGATTATTTCCAATTTATTCTGCTCCTGGTGGCCCCATTCATTCTTGTCTTCCATTCCTTCCAGCCTCCACCTCTTCCCTTTATTCCAGTTCTGGAATCATAATCAGATCAATTCTGTCATTGCTCATGAATAAGGTCAATCAGTCTACCTTTCTGTTTATAGTCACCATCCCTGCAACTTTCCAAACCAAAAAGCCCCTCCTGGGAAAATTCTCCATTACATGTTTTGTTTTCTCTTATTAAAACATAAGCTTCTGGAAAGTAAGGATGTTTTTAGCTTTTGGTTTTCTATCACCAACACTTAGCTGGTGCTTTGCACATTGTAAGTTCCTGATAGGTTTTTTTAATCCATTAATTCCTTCACAAATTCATTTATAATGACATCAAAGAGAGAAAGCTTATTATTTCATGCTTCTTTTTTTGAAATCAGAATTAGAGTTGACAAACATTTAAGCATCTACTATGTTCCAGACACTGTGCTGAGTGCTGGGGATCAAAAAAGAGTCTGTGCCTTCAAAGAGCTTACAGTCATTTGGAGGATACAACACATGAAACAAAGTTAAAAAATGGGAGCTGGAAGGAGTATGGAACAGCTGAATTGGAAAATCATCTAAGAAGGGCAAAGTTTCATACCTGATTTCATTTACAGAATTATGAGTTCTGGAGATGATAAAGTCCAGGAGAGAAACTAATGACTTACTGTAACTACTAGAACAAGTCACTTAACTTCCCTGGGTCTCAATTTCTTCATTTGCAAATTGAGGAGTTGAATTAGATGGTCCTAAGACCCCTTCTGACTCTACCTTTATGATATTATTAATTTTGGTTTTAACCCAGAAAAATTGTAAAAGCAACAACAGGTTGACATTTTCCGGGTGAGGATATTATCTGAATGGTTTTCTTTATTTTTATATTTAATTTATTTATTTTCAGTTTTTAACATTCATTTTCCTAAGTTTTAAATTTTCTACACCTCCCTCTCTCCTCCCTCTCCAAGGTGGCATGCAATCCTATTTGTGCTCTACACATACATTCCTATTAAACACATTTTCACATTAGTCATGAGGCATAGAAGAATTATAATGAATGGGAGAAACCATGAGAAAGAAAAGAAAACAAAACAAAACGAAGAAGAGAAAAGAATCTGCTTCACTATGCACTCTGACTCCATGGTTCATTCTCTGGATATGGATGGAATTTTCCGTCATGAGTCCTTTGGAAAAGTTTTAGTTCCTTCAATTACTGAGAAGGGCTGTCTATCAAAATCAGTCCTCACACAGTGTGGCTGTTACTGTATACAATGTTCTCACGACTTTGCTCACTTCATTCAGCATCAGTTCATATAAGTCTTTCCAGGCTTTCCTGGAAGTCTGCCCACTCTTCATTTCTTAAAGCACATTTCTTATAGTATTCCATTACATTAATATACCACAAGTTGTGCAGTCATTCCCCAATTGATATATATCCCCTCTATTTCCAGTTCTTGGCCACCACTAAAAGAGCTGCTATAAATATTTTTTGTTTAGATGGGCCCTTTTCCCATTTTTATGATCTCTGTGCAATACAGCCCTAGAAGTGGTATTGCTGGGTCAAATGATATGGACATTTTTATAGCACTTTGGGCATAGTTCCAAATTTCTCTCCAGAATGGTTGAATCAGCTCACAGCTCCACCAACAATGAATTAGTGTCCTAACTTTACAACATCTTCTCCAATATTTATCTTTTTCCTGTATTGTTACATTAGCCAATTTGATAGGTGTCATATGGTACCTCAGAGTTATTTTGATTTACATCTCTCTAATCAATAGTGAATTAGAACATGGTTTTCATATGACTGTGGAGAACTTTAATTTCTTCCACTGAAATTGACTGTTCATATCCTTTGATGATTTATCAATTGGGAAATGACTTGTATTATTGTAAATTTGACTCAGTTCTCTATATGTGTTAGAAATGAGGCCTTTATTGGAGACACTGGCAATAAAAATTCTTTACCAGTTTTCTGCTTCCCTCCTGATCTTGGTTGCATTGGCTTTGTTTGTTGAAGAACTTTGCAATTTAACGTGATCAGAGTTAGCCATATTAGATTTCATAATGTTCTCTATTTCTTATTTGGAAATAAATTCCTTTATTCCCCATAGATCTGACAAATAGACAATTTTTTGCTGTCTTCATTCGTTTATATATCAGCCTTTATACCTAGATCATGTACCCATTTGAAATTTATTCTGGTACATGGTGTCAGACTTTGTCTATACCCAGTTTCTGCCATACTATTTTCCAGTTTTCCCAGCAGTTTTTGTCAAACAGTGAGTTCTTATCCCAGAAGCTGGGGTCTTTGGGTATGTCAAACAGTATATCAAACATTTTGACTTTATTCTGGCCAGACTTGGGTCTATGCCCAGTTTCTGTCATACTATTTTCAAGTTTTCCCAGCAGTTTTTGTTAAATAGTAAATTCTTCTCCCAGAAGCTGGAGTCTTTGGGTTTATCAAACTGTATTTCTATAATCACTGACTACTGTGTCTTTTTTACATAACCTATTTCACTGACCTACCCCTCTGTTTCTTAATCAGTACCAAGTGGTTTTGATGATAGCTACTTTATAAAATTTAAGATCTGGCATGGCTATGCCACCTTCCCTAGTATTTCTTTTCATTAATTTCCTTGATATTCCAGACCTTTTGTTCTTCCAGATGAATTTTGATATCATTTTTTCTAGCTCTATAATTTTTTGGTAGTTTGATTGGTAAGGCATTGAATAAGTAAATTAATTTGTGTAGAACTGTCATTTTGATTATATTAGCTCGGCCTACCCATGAGCAATTGATGTTTTTTTTCCTATTATTTAGATCTGACTTTATTGTCGTGAAAGTATTTTTTAACTGTGTTCATATAGTCCCTGGGTTTGTTTTGGCAGGTAGACTCCCAAATATTTTATAATGCTACAGTAACTCTAAATGGAATTTCTCTTTCTATCTCTTGCTGTAAACAGTCATCTTTAAATCAACAGTTTAAATTCAAGAAATATTCTCCGAGTGTTGTCTATAGAGCACTGTGCATATTCAAAGATATAGATCTTAAATAAGGGTCAGTATCTACTCTTCATTAAGTGGGGATGTAAGATATAAATGCAGATAACTATAATACATATAATACATATTAAAGGGGGGAAAAAGAACTATGCAATGTCTAAAGGAAAAAAAATCATTCCTAACTGGCAGGGTCATGGAAAATTCCATGGAAAAATGGTGTTTGAATTAAGCTTTAAATGTTGGGTAGGAATTCAAACAAAAATGGGGAAAGGGAATATTCTTGATATATGTAACAGCATGATCAGAGGCATAGATTCTGAAAAACAGAGGCATGAGCAAGAGTAGGAACAATTCAACTTCATTGGAGTACAAAGCAGATGGAAGAGAATAGTATAAGGTCAATGTGAAACACATTCTTAACATTTTTAACACAAAGCATCAAAGCTTTTCTTACTGAAAATTAAATCTCTATATAGAGAGATTTTATACATATATACACATAGTATGTGGGTAGATACATATATGTGTGTGTATGTTATACACACATATGCAATATATAAAATGAATGTGATGAAACAGACTCAGGGAGACTTTGATTATGATGGAAGATAAAAAGTACAATAATGCATTTTCCAGAATGACAGCTAGCGATATCAGCAAATGGCCTTACTAGAGGAAAGAAAACATACTGCTTCAATCAATAAGCAGATAGTCTATAATGTGAAGATTAAAATCAGAATATTTAAAATTTAATACTTTGCCACTCCATATAGCACTTTGGAAGCCAATATCTTTGGAAACCTGGTCTGTTTTCCTGCTTTGAAAGCATTATATATTTAAGATTTCTAAATAATTCATCAGGTCCATGAGATTAAAAAAAAAGTAAGACCATCCATTACCTTCTGCAGCTTCTGTCTAGATAGTAGTTTCTCACCCCACCCCCAACTGTTCAATAGTCTTTCTTCCTCTCTTTTATAGGAAGTCCAATAGATACATTAATGGAAATGAGGGAAAAGCCCCACCTACTCACTATTTACTGATGTGGCTATTTAGATGATATGCATAGATAGCTGCTGCACATGTACCATAGAGATCATTTCATTGCATTGTTCCTTCTAGGTCTGACTACAAATTCTGTGATTAAATGGAAAGCAAGCATACTGTACTTTATTCTTCCCTCTGGCCCATTCTGTGATGTAGTGAAGAAAATGTGTATTAATTCTGAACCCTAGTTCTTTCTATCTTTAGGGGAAAAATACTTGAACCACCACTATTCTTTTGATTCTGAATCAATCACATTCCTAATATTCAATAAATTAGTATTTATTTACTAAGCACTTACCATGTATGGGTCAGACACTGCACCAAGCCCTGAGAGCACAAATACAAAAATGTAACATCCACTGCCTTCAAGGAACATCTATACTATTGAGGAAGACAATGTAGATATAACATAAACATTTAGCCCCTAATATATAGAAAATATATAAAAGATTATTTTCAAGGCATTAGTAGCCAGCAAGATAAGGATTGAAGGAGACAACATTTGAACTGAGCTATAGTATAATATAATTTGAACTGAGGAAGTCAGGAACCTTAATTGTCAGAAGTGAGGAGAGACTGCATTCCAGATATGGAGGAAGGTGGCGTGGGGGCATTTCAGATGGAATTGCCCAGCAAAACAATTTGTTTCGGTTGGAACCAAAAGTCCATGAAAGGGAGTCATGCATCAGTAGGTTAGACAGTCATGAAAACTGGAACCACATTGTAAAAGGCTTTGAATGCCATATAGAGGCATTTGTATTTTATCATAGAGGCAATATGAAACCAATGCTCTTTATTAAGCAGATGAGGTAATATGGTGAGACCTGTATTTTAGGGACTTCAATCTGATAGCTTTGTGGAGAATGGGTTGTTCTTTCTTTTCCATCTCAATTTTTCATCATAAACTTAAAACTGAAAAGGAAAAATAAAGACCAAAATAGGTGTTTGTTGTGTAAAAGATGTAACTCGATGAATAATTTTACCTATGAACATTGTTATCTTGGGCCACTAATTTTCTCAAGTAAGAATGTTCTCAGTTTCTAAAATATCTTCCACTGATTTTTTTTTTCTGAGAAAAGAGTCTGGCTTTTCAAGGAAGATTTTCACATTGGTTTATAACAAATGAAAGGCACCATGGAAAGTGGTATAGAGAACGTGACATAGAGTCAATGCCCTAAAAAGAGTTCTTGGTTTGAAGTCAGAGGACTTTGGGTCAGGTGCAAGCTCTACTATTTCTTATAGTTCTGATATTGAAACAAACCTTTTAATCTCTCATGTACCCAGTTTTCTTATCTGCAAAATGCAGGCTTGACTAGATAACTTCTAAGATCCCTTCCAGCTTTCTATCTATGATCCTAATAATTGAGTATAAGTCTTACTTCTGAAAGGCGTTAGTTGCACAACCGTAGGAATGCCCCTTAACCTTGTAGTGCTTCAGTTAACTCCCTAAGACTATCAGTTTTCAGGGGTCTGAGGCAAGCAGAGCAAATATGGTATAGAAAAGCCAGGAATTTGCCTGAGCCATCCCCAGTTTCACTCAGAAACATTGAATCAATTAAACACACACACAGAAATATACATACATATATGTACACATACATATATACACATGTACACACATATATACACATATACACGTGCACACATATACATACACATGCATATATACACATATATACATATACACATTTATGCAAATATGCACATATATGCATACATATATATCGGTTTCAGGCAAAGGAAGAACTCAAAAAGGATTTTGAAAATCAAATAAAAGGAGAGGAAAAATTGGGAAGAGAAATGAGACTGATGCAAGAAAATCATCAAAAATGATTCAACAGAATTGAGAAAGAAGACAAAAAATGCTGAAGAAAATTACGTTTTAAAAAACATACTAGGATAAATGATGAAAGAGGTTGTAGTGTTAATATGATTAGAGATCTTCCCAGCCCATTCAATGGGCCTTTACTCATACCCTGTACTTACTGGGTGCAAGGCCCCAGGCCCACACCGTTTTGCTATTTAGGCCACAAGAGGTGTGAAACCCTCAGGGCCCTAAGCAGAGGTGCTAAGACCAGAGCCAATTGTATGTGCACTGAATTCTAACCAACTACAAGCTGGCTAGGACTATCTATAAGGGCAAGCCAGAATGTGAGAGAAGCAGAACTGAAAGCAGCAGAACTGAGAACAGCAGAATTGAGAGAAGGAGAATTGAGAAGTGGTCATCAAGAAGACAATGAGGCAGCCAGTGTCAGAGAGACTGCACAGTGGAGAGTGCAGACAAGGGAGTTGTGGAGACCAAAGAACTGAGAATCCACAACTTTGAGAGATTAGAGAACTAAGAATCCAGAGAATCCAAGAGACTGCAGGGACTCTCAGAACTGCAAGGGCTTTCAGAACTGCAGGAGAGAATGCAGGCAAGCACACAGTTAGGATTCATGAGTGATCATTTATAGGAAGTCCCTAGCAGGAGGCAAGGTTACAAGATGACTTGGTTCCTTGCTATAATATTGTGTTATAATGCCCTTTGTGCTACATTAAGGTGGGCTTACTTGTTTTAGAATATAATTACTGCTATATCAAGCTGGGGTTAGTGGTCTTGGGATTTGATCCTCTGGTGTCTAAATAAATGTTATACTTCCTCTGCCTTCTACCTAGAGAGTTTTTCATACTTTGTAATTCTGAACCATGCAGATGGCATGTTCATGGTCATCCCTGAGGTCATGAATCTTGCCTTACTAATACAGAGGTACAAAATTACAGGGAAGAAAAAAAAAGCAGAATCAGCAAAAAGGAAAAAAAAAGGACTAAAAGATCACTGAAGAAAATAATTCCTTAAAAATTAAAATGAAACAAATAGAAGATAATTACTTTGTGAGAAATCAAGAAGTAATAAAAACAAAGCCAAACAAATAAAAAAAACCATAAAAGACAATGTGAGATATCTCATTGGAAATACACCTCACCTGGCAAATGGATCCAAGAGAAATAATTTAAAAATTATTGGACTACCTGAAATCCATAGTCAAAAAAAGAGCTTAGACATCATCTTTAAAAGAGATGGTCTGTACATAGTGACAACCACTCTATGGGAGAACTGATTTCGATAGCCTTTCTCA
Organism: Phalanger gymnotis; assembly: GCA_028646595.1. Classification (NCBI taxonomy): domain Eukaryota; kingdom Metazoa; phylum Chordata; class Mammalia; order Diprotodontia; family Phalangeridae; genus Phalanger; species Phalanger gymnotis. The sequence goes on along the minus strand of CM053624.1, from coordinate 233,110,558 downwards.
GAAACTTTTCCAAAGGACTCATGGTGGAAAATGCCATCTACATCCAGAGAAAGAACTGTGGAGTCAGAATGCGAGTGTTTTCTTTCTTATGTTTTCTCCCATTTGTTATAATTTTCCATCCAACATGACTAATGTGAAAATGTGTTTAATAGGAATGTATGTGTAGAGAACTTATCAGATTTCATGCCATCTTGGGGAGGGAGGGAAAAAATTTAAAACTTATGGAAATGAATGTTGAAAACCGAAAGTAAATAAATCAAATATTAAAACAAAAGAAAAAGAAATTATCAAGAAAAACTTCCCTGATATTCTAGAACCAGAAGGTAAAATAGAAATATAAAGAATCCACCAATCACCTCTTGAATGACATTCCAAAATTTAAAAATAATGTCAGGAGACCACCCATGCTATATAGTGCAGCCCCAAGGGAAGAGGAGACTTCCAGCAGCCAGACTACCCCTTCCCCACACCTCATGCTGTGACCCCCAGGGAAATTCAGATACACTTCACTGGGACACTTTCCTTGGCACACACTAGCCAGCTTCAGCTCAGCATCAGGCGCACTGCAGCAGTTTACAGCTTCTAGCCGACAAAGTTAGAGGGGCAGCACGCAAAGTCAGTAAACAGGTCCTTAGCTCACAAAACAAGAAGTTTGGGAGAGAGCTCTCTGGGCCCCAGAAGCAGAGATCCACTTAAAAAGCGAGGAAAAAAGTAAATACCATGAAGAAACAATCAGGAAAAAGTTAAAAAAAAATAGACCATTGAATTGTATATGGGCACAGAGAAGCTTGACATATGAATTCAGAAGAGGAAAGCATTGACACTCTACCCATATCTGAAACCTCAAAAGGGAATATGATCTGGTCTCAAGCCCAAAAAAACATTCCTGGAAGAGCTCAAAGAGGATTTTAAAACCAAAATTAGAGAGATAAAAGAAAAACTACAAAATCTAACAGGAAAACTCAATCCCTGAAAAGAAAATAAATGGCCAAATGGAAAGAAAGAACCACAAGGTATCTGAAGAAAATAATTCATTAAAAATTAGAATTGGGCAAGTAGAAGCTAATGACTTTATGAGGCATGAAGGATCAGTCAAACAAAATCAAAAGAATGAAAAAGATAGAAAAAAAACATAAAATATCTCATCGGAAAAACAACTGACCTGGAAAGTAGATCCAGGAGAGACAATCTAAGAATTATTGGTCTTCTGGGAAGCCATGATGAAAAAAAAAAGAGCCTGGACAGTATCTTCCAAGAAATCATCAAGGAAAATTGCCCCAAGGTCCTAGAACCAAAGTGTAAAAGAGTCATCAAAAAAGTCCACCTATCACCCCCTGAAAGAGATCCCAAATTGAAAATTCTAAGGAATATTGCAGCCAAATTCCAGAATTATCAGGTCAAGGAGAAAACACTGCAAGCAGTGAGAAAGAAACAATTCAATATCATGGAACTACAGTTACAATTACACAGGACCTTGCAGATCCTACATTAAAAGGTCAGAGGGATTGGGCTAATCCCAAAGATAAATGGGCTTGGACTACAAGGAAGGATAGACTATCCAGCAAAACTGAGCATAATCTTTCAGGCAAGGAGATTGGACATTCAGTGAAATGACAATTCCACACCTTCCTGATAAAAAGCACAGAGCTCAAAAGAAAATTTAATATTCAAATACAGGACTCAAGAGAGGCATAAAAAGGTAAACAGGGAAAAATATATAAAAAGAAAAAAAAGCTTGTTATTCAACAAGGGCAAACTATTTACATCCCTATATGTGAGGATGATATTTGCTAATTTTGAGAATTGTATAGTTAGTGCGACATCTAAAAGGGACATATATATATATATATATATATATATATATATATATATATATAGACAGAGAGGGTCTAAATTAACTGATGTGATGATAAAAAAAACTTAAGGGAAGAAAAGGGATTGTAGTATGAGAAGAGGTAAGGAGGAAAAGGCTAAATTACATCACATGAAGAGGTACAAAACATTTTACTAGAGGGAAAGAAGGGAGGGAGAAGAGCAGTGTTTGAGCTTTACTCTCATGAGATTTGCTTCAAAGAGGGAATAACATACCCTGTTAAGTATAGAAATCAAACTTGCCTTACAAACAGTAGGAGCAGAAAATGGAAAGCAAATGAGGGATTATTAGAAGGGAGGGAAGAAGTAGTAAGGGAAAAGTGTAAGAGAAGGGGAGGGGCTGAAAGGGAAGGAATATGGAAGGAGGCATTGGTCAAAAAAAATCTCTTTGGAGGAGGGAAAAGGAGAAAGGAGAAATAAAATCATAAAAATAGGGGAGGGAAATAGTATGAAAAAAAAACAAATAGTAATCATAACTATGAATGTGAATGGGATGAACTCTCCCATAAAATGGAGGCAGATAGCAGAATGGATTAAAAAACAAAATTCTACAATATATTTTTTTACAAGAAATACATTTGAAATAGGGGATACACAGAGAGTAAAGGTAAAGGGCAGGATTATAATACATTATGATTCAGCTGAAGTAAAAAAAAAAAAGGAAGGGTAGCAATCCTAATCTCAGACAAAACAAAAGCAAAGATAGATCTAATTAAAAGAAATAAGGAAGGAAATTCACCAGAGACAATGAAGTAATATCATTACCTAATGTATATGCACAAAGTGGTATAGCATCCAAATTCTTAGAGGAGAAGTTAAGGGAGTTACAGAAAAAAAAGAGACAGCAAAACTATACTCATGGGGGACCTCAACCTCCCTCTCTTGGAACTTAAATCTAACCTCAAAATAAACAAGAAGTTAAGGAGGTAAATAGAATTTTAGAAAAGGTAGTTATGATAGGCCTCTAGAGAAAATTGAATGGAGATAGAAAGGAATATACTTTTTTCTCAGCAGTATATGGCACATACACAAAAAACTGACAATATACTAGGGCATAAAAACCTCACAATCCAGTGCAGAAAGGCAGAAATAATTGATGCATCCTTTTGAGATCATGATGCAATAAAAATTACTTGTAATAAAAAAACCATAAAAAGATAGACTGAGAATTAATTGGAAATTAAATAATCTAATCCTAAAGAATGAGTGGGTCAAAGAACAAATCATTTTAATGGTAATGAGGGCAGGAATTTTTTTGTTATTCTTCTCTTTTGCTTTGCTGGGGCTGTCAAGTGCCTTTGGTGAGTCTGGCCTTTGTTTGAATGGGGCAGGTAAAGTGGGGTCTTTTTTGTCTTGAAGGGTTTCTCAGCCCTAAGACAATTGGGAATTATTGATATGTATATGATCTGGTACTAGTGATTGGAGAGCTTTCCCAGACACTGTTGTTAGTGATTTCCCACACCTTAAATAGTTGGCCCCAGCCTTCAGGATCCTGAGCAGAGTATATGTGTTGGAAGGTGAGAGTTTCACTTTTGGAAGCACACTCATTGAAAGAATGCGAGTGATGGGATTCTTGGCAAGCCATTGAAACAGCCCTCCGGCTTTGATAACCCAGACACTTGTGCTTCTCTGGTAACTATGTATTGCTATGGATAGACTGGTTTGTGTTATTTGCTCTGTTTATAATGTATGCTTGTAATTTCTGTTTGTATTTGCCCTGAAGTTCAGGAGGCTTATCTTTTCCCCCTGAGGTAAGTAAATGGAGCTCTGGAAGCAACCATAGGAGCTTCCTGCTGCTGTTGCCACCACCGCCACACCAGGTCTGCTACCCCCAGGGCTGGGCCCAGACCACTCTCACTCTTATCCAGCAGTTTTCCTACTAACCTGCTCTGTGGTCTTTGGTGTTCGTGGGTTGAGAAGTCTGGTAACTGCCACAGTTCAATGATTCATGGCCCTCAGGCCTGCTCTGCCTGACTTCCAGTCTGATTGGTCCTGGCACGGTCCATGCTGGGCTGTGCTCTGCAACCAGTACCTTCTGATAGACCCTTCCCAGGGACAATCCAGGCTGTTCTGGGCTGGAGACCTGCTTCCCTCTGCTATTTTGTGGTTTCTGAAGTCCTAGAATTTGTTCAGAGCCATTTTTTTACAGGTGTTTGGAAGGGTTTGGGGGAGAGTTTAAGCAAGTCCCTGCTTTCCAGCCACCATCTTGGCTCTGCCTCACTTTCAATTTAAAATTTAAATGAGGGTTTTCAATTTGTTCTTTTTCTAGCTTTTTCAGTTGCATGCCCAATTCGTTGGTCTCCTTTTTCTCTGTTTTATTCATGTAAGCATATCAGAGAATCAAAACTTCCCTTAAGAATGGCTTTTACTGCATCCCATAAATTTTGTTGTGTGGTAAGATCTAAAGAGAGGTGTTTACTATTCTCCTGGCCTGTTCTCCGGGCCTGTGAGTGATGATGTAGCAACAAGACACTTGATTATTTTATCATTCTAAAAGAGAAAACAGTAAAAATGTCCCACCCTAATTTACTGTAAAAGACTACAAGGGCTTTTTTTTTCTGCCCTGGAACTGTGACTAGGGTCCCCACATCACTGTGGCCACAAGCCATGGTGTGCCAGTGCTCCTACTCACTCTAAGACTGCCACCCAGAAGTGTGACCTGGATCCAAGTATGGAAAAAGCAACAGAATCCTGCCTGTGTTCCAGTAATAAAAACTCTGTAATCTTCTTCTGACAAGCTTTTTGCCCCCCGTACCTTCTGTGGGCTGAGAGTTCTGGAAGAAGTGGCTCTTGCTGCAGATTTAGTGGCTCCCAAGGCCTGCTCTCTGGTTTATGCTGGAGTGGCCTGTGCTAGACTTTGCTCCACTCTCACCTAGGTATGACAGACCTTTCCTGCTGACCTTCTAAGCTATGTTTGTAAACTTGTGGCTGAGAAATCTGGAAACTGCCACCGTTGTCATTTAATTGGTCACCCAGAAGCCAGCTCCTGGTTTTCTGTGGCCTCATCTACACTGGCATGGCCCATGCTGAACTATGCTCTTCTCTTCACCTGGTGAAGAGAAAAATAAAATTGTTTCACTTTTTCTTTTTGTAGGTTCTACTGCTCTAGAATTTGTTTTGATTCATTACTTAAATGTATTTGGAGGAGTTTGGGAAAGAGATCAGGTGAGTCCCTGCCTTTATTCTGCCATCTTGGCACTGCCTCTAAAAAGATCTCTTTCAAATCCTGTTCCTGATTATGTAAAATAGTATACATTAGGGAAGATCGAAGTCGTGGCTAATTGAAATCTCTGAAAAATAATGCAAATAAAACACTAGTCTTAATAAATATGTACCTTTCTTTCATCAAACTTTTTATCTAATTGGATAGTAAATAATGAATGTAATATGTGAATTTCCTTTCCTTTTTCTTCTTCATATTTTTGATTTAGTTTCTAATAAGCAGGGATATGAACAAAATGTAGCCAGGTATTGGAAGGAGAAATGTGTATAGCTATACCTACACATCTGTCTATTTATCTGTCTGTCTGCCTGTCTATCTATCTACATATCTTTCTATCTATAAACTATCCTAACACACATAGATGTTTCTCTCTATATATGTATGTATATGTACATATGTATATTATAATACGTACATATAATTCATGTGTGTATAGATAGATGTCCGGAAAGACAGGTAAGAGGTAGATATGCCCACAGATCTAGACATGCATACAGATATTAATACACATATTGTAGAGTACTTTTCCATAAATATTTACCACCTACAAATACATTAAAATAAGATAATAAAAATAAAATTGGAAAATATATCAGTATTCATGAAGTACTAGCTACAAAGTAAGAAAATCTGAATCTACAAGAAGGTAGACTTGCATTGCTACACTATCAAAGAACTTAACCATTTAGAATTACTAATCAAGAATGCTAAATCCCCCTCCCCAACACAAGCACAGGCAACGCAAACATAATTGCAGGTCTGTGAATCATGGTTCACTTCTGTGGGAGTACCTCCCTTACCACTATTTTTGATATCTTCTCAACCTTCTCCCCTCCAATACTGTAGTAAATTTGTTTTGTTTGTTTGTTTTCTAGAATTTTGATATAGACTTGGAGGAGTCTCTGTTGACTCTTAAGATAAACAATGAAACCTTCTCTATGGCAATGGGTCCTTAGAAACAAATTGCTTTAGATTGTGTTTCCTAAGGGAAAGGAAAGAATCAGTAGAGACTGCTGGTTAGCTGTAAGTCTCCTTGGAATCTGAGGAGTAGAATAGGCATCAGGTAAGAAGAAAATGCTTTACCCTCCCCCTGCATTTGGGCACCAGCTCTGCTGCTGAGGAGGAGAGTAGGGTTGGAAATAGTACTTCCCACATAATAAAAGACAAGGTGGAACTTTATGCATTTTGTGCAGCTGGAGTTTAGTGGAGGTAAAAGAGGCACAAAAATACTGAAGGAAACAAAGACTTCCAATTATTCCTAATGAAAAAATTAGAGTTAAATTTTAAAAAAAATGACTATAAACAGAAGACTCAAAAGATTTATAAAAATTTAAAGATGAAAGAGTAATTATAAATAACTCACTACAGTTAAACTATAAAACTATAGGGGAATATTATGCATGTAACTTTTAAGAATTTTGTCATGGTTAGAGTGTGTAGAAATTATCTATACAGGAAGTGGCCATGGATATGATTCAATTAGGATGGGAAGATCTACACACATACACGCACAAAGTAGAGGTGAAAGAGGGATGCAATGGGAGAAAGGAGAGGTAGAATTGGGGAAAATGCTCTCACATAAAAGAGGCACACAATAAAAAGCTTTTATAGTGAAGGGGAAAGGGAGATCTGGTGAGCAATGCTTGAATCTCATTCTCATTGGAATTGGTTCAAAGAGGGAAGAAGACACATCTATATCTATGTCTATATCTATTTACACACTCAGTTGAGTATAGAAATCTGTCTTGCCCAATTGAGAAATAGAAGAGAAAGGGGCTAAGAGATATGGAGGAGGATGTTAAAAGGAAGAGCAGTTAAAGGAGGTAGTGGTGAGAAGCAATACAGACCTTTAAGGAAGTACAGGATGGAGAGAAGTGAGAATGGAAGAAAAAGGAATGGAGAGATACACATGCATTATACTTGTGAACATTAATGGAATGAGCTAACCCATGAAACAGAAGCAGAGAACAAAATAGATTAGAAATAAGAATCCAATGATACGTTGTGTACAATAGACTGACTTAAAATAGAGACACATACACATACTGAGTTAAAATAAAAGGCTAGAACAGAATCTATTATGCTTCAGCTGAAGTATAAAAAAAGTAGCAATCATGATCTCAGACAAAGCAAAAGCAAACATAATTAAAAGAGATAATCACAAAACCAAATTTTGGTGAAAGATACCAGAGACATTGAAGTAATATTAAGAACAAAACTACAGCAAGTTTCTCTGCTAAAGACCTCATTTCCTAAATATGTAGGCAACTGAGTTGAATTTATAAAAATAAGAGCCATTCTCCAATTGATAAATGGCCAAAAGATAAACAGGCAGTTTTTAGGAGAAGAAATCAAAGCTATCTATAATCATATAAAAATATTCTAAATCACTTGGTTAGAAAAACACAAATAAAACAATCCTGAGGTGCCACCTCACTTCTATCAGAAAAGACAAGTGCTGGAGATGATCAGGAAAATAGGTACATTAAGTACATGTTGGTGGAGTATAGAAGTGGCCTAACCATTCTGGAGAACAATCTAGAATTATGGCCAAATCAATACTGCTCTTAGGCTATATCCCAAAGACATGAAAGAAAAAGGAATAGGATCTATATGTACTAAAATATTCATTTATAGAAGCTCATATTTCTGGTGGCAAAGAATTGGAAATTGAGGAAGTGCTCATCATTTGGGCATGGCTGAGCAAGTCATGGCATATGAATGTGATTGAGTGCTACTGTGCTATAAGAAATAACAAGGGAGTGGCAAGACGTATATGGCAAGACATATATGAATTGAAACAAAGTGAAATGAGAAGAACTGGAAGATCTTTGTGTATACTAACAGCAATGTGTAATGATGATTAACTATGAAATACTTGGCTATTTGATTAATACAGTGATCCAAGACCATTCCAAAGGACTCATGTGGAAAAATTGCTATCTACTTACAGAGAGAGAACTGAGTACAAATTGAAGTATAATTTTCTCACTTTGTTTTTTTTCCTATCTTTGCATGTGGCTAATATGGAAATCTGTTTCATATGATTTCAAATGTATAATTGATATCATATTGTTTGTATTATCATTGGTTGGAGGAGATGTGGGGGAGAGGGAGAGAATCTGGAATTCAAAATTTAAAAAGAATGTTTGAAATTAAAAAAAAATACTAATCCATACATGCAAAAAAGGCCCTAACTTTATATACAATGTTTCAAACTCATGCCCTGCTCCCACCTCTGCAAGAGATTGAGGGAGAGCTCTTCTTTGGACTCAAGCAGGGTCTTCAAAATTTTTTTTTCAGCAATCACTTCCCACCATTTTGTAGTTGTTATTTTTATTTATATCACTGTAGCACACACCTGTACACATTCCCTAATTCTACAATATTTTGCATCATTTTATCAGAGTGCCATACTTTTCTATATTGGAATATCCATTATTTGTTACAAGACAAAACTATATCATACTGCATTCATATACCACAATATTTTCAACCATTCCCTAAGTGATGGACATTTCTGTTTTGGGATCTTTGCTACCACAATAGTGAGAAATAAAAAAAAATAGTACATGTAAATTAAGAAACTCTGAAATTCCACCTCATACTCATTAGTCTGACAAAAATGACAAAGCGGAAAAATTACAGATGTTAGGGGGAATGGGTTGTGGGAAAAACCAGTGTATTGGCATAACTTTGAATTTATCATAACAAATCTATCAAAAACCATATGATTAACTCAATAGATGCAGAAAAAAGCTTTTGACAAATTACAATACCCATTCCTATTAAAAACACTAGAAAGCATGGGAACAAATGAAGTCTTCCTTAAAATTACAAATAACATCTACCTAAAACTATCAGCAAGCATTATATGTAATGGAGATAAGCTAGATGCATTCCCAATAAGATCTGGGGTGCAACAGGGATGACCATTATCATCCCTATTATTCAAGTTGGTACTAAAATGTTAGCTTTAGTATTAAGAGAAGAAAAAGAAATCAAAGGAATTAGGTTAGGTAAAGAAGAAACTAAATTATCACTTTTTGCAGATGATATGTTGATTTATTTAGAGAATCCTAGAGATTCAAGTAAAAAACTACTTGAAATAATAAACAATGTTAGCAATTTGTGGGATATAAAATAAACCCACATAAATCCTCAGCATTCCTACATATTACTAACAAAGCCTAACAGCAAGAGATAGAAGAGAACTTCCATTTAAAGTTAGTGTAGACACTATTGGGCATCTACCTGCCAAGACAAACTCAGGGCCTATATGAACACAATTAGGAAATACTTCTCACACAAATGAAGTCACTAATTAAATGGAATAACATCAGTTGCTCATGGTGAGGCCTGGCTAATATAATAAAAATTACAATTTTACCTAAATTAATTTAATTATTCAGTCCCATACCAATCAAACTACGAAAATTTATTTTACAGAGCTGGATAAAGTAATAACAAAATTTTTCTGGAAGAACAAAAGGTCCAGAATATCAAGTGAATTAGTGAAAAGAAATGCTAGAGAAGGTGGCCTAGCCATACCAGGTATCAAATTGTGTTATAAAGCAGCAGTCCTCAAAACTACCTGGTACTGGCTAAGAAACAGAGTGATAGATCAGTGGAAGCGGTTAGGTACAGAAGACGCAGTACTCAAGGACTATAGCAATCTACTCTTTGATAAATGCAAGGGATCCAGCTTCTGTATTCTTTCTGAACAAGTTGTGGTATATGAATGCAATGGAATACCATTGTGCTATAAGAAATGGGGAAGATACAGACTTCATAATAACCTGGAAAAACCTACACAATGTGAGGCTGAGTGAGTGGAGCAGAATTAGGAGATCATTATACACAACCACAGATATATGGATTCTGTGATGAATAACATTGATAAACTTCACTCTTTTCAGCAATACAAGGTTCAAAGACAACTCCAAAGGACTCATGAGGGAGAGAGCTACCTGCATCCAGAGAAAGAACTATGGAGACTGAATACAGATTGAGGCAAACTGTTTGCTCTCCTTTTTTTTCTCTTGCATTTTTTTTGGTTTTGTTTCTTCTTTTTCTTGATTCATTCCATTGGTCATAATTCTTCTTTACAACTTGACTATTGTGTAAATAAGTTCAATTCAAAGTTATATGTAGAAGATATATTTGACTCCATGCTGTCTTAGGGTGCAAGGGGGTTGGGGGAGGAAAATCTGGAATTCAAAATCATGTGGAACTGAGTGTTGTAAACTAAAAATAAAAAATCTTAATAAAAAAAGATTCATCATTTCACAAAAAACTGCTGGGAAAATTGGAAAACAGTATGGAAGAAACTGGCATAGACCCATATCTTACAGCATATGCTAAAACAAAATCAAAATGGGTACATGATTTAGGAATAAAGGCTGATACTGTAAGCAATTTGGGAGATCAAATAATAGTTTACCTGTCATATTTATGGGAAAAGGAAGAATTCATGACCAAACAAGAGATAGAGAGCAGTATAAAATGCAAAATGGATAATTTTGATTATGTTAAACTGAAAAGTTTTTGTATAAACAATACCAAGGCAACAAAGATTAGGAGGGAAGCAGAAAATTGGGAGAAAATCTTTACAACTAATGTGTCTGATAAAGGCCTCATATCTAAAATATACAGGGAACTGAGCCAAATTTATACGAATAAAAGTCATTCCCCAATTGAGAAATGGTCAAAGGATATGAACAGGCAGTTTTCAGTGGAAGAAATTATGGATATCTGTAGGCATATGAAAAAATGCTCTAAATTACCATTGATTAGAGAAATGCAAATCAAAACAACTCTTAGGTACCACATCTCTCCTGTCAAAATGGGTAACATGACAAAACAGGAAAATGATAAATGCTGGAGAGGATGTGGGAAAATTGGAACATTAATACATTGTTGGTGGAATTCTGAACAAATCCAGCCATTTTGGAGAACAATTTGGAACTATGCCCAAAGGGCTATAAAAATGTGCATACCCTTTGACCCAGCAATATCACTCCTGGGGTATATCTCAAAGAGATCACACAAGTAGGAAAGCGAGCTGTATGTACAAAAATATTTATAGGCGCTCTTTTTGTAGTGGCAAATAATTGGAAATCGAAGGGATGCCCATCAACTGGGAAATGGCTAAACAAGTTGTTGTATATGAATGTAATGGAATATACTTGTGCTATAAGAAATGGGGATAATATGGACTTCACAATAACCTTGAAAGACCTACATCGTCTGATGCTGAGTGAGAGGAGCAGAATCAGGAGAACATTATAAACAACCACAGAAGTATTGATTCTGTGATGACTAACTTTGATAGATTTGGCTCCCCTCTGCAATGCAAGGCTCAAAGACAGCTCTAAAGGACTCATTATGGAAAAAACCTAGCTACATCCAAAGAAAGGACTGTGGAGTCTGAATTCAGATTGAAGCAAACTATTTGCTCTCTTTCCATTTTTCCTCTTTTTTTTTGGTTTTGTTTCTTTCTTCTCATGATTCATTTCATTGGTCATAATTCTTCTTTGCAACTTGACTATTGTGTAAATAAGTTTAATACAAAGGTTTATGTAGAATCTATACTGGACTGCATGATGACTTTGGGGGAGCGGCTAGCTGGGGATGGGAAGGAAGGGAAGAAAATTTGAAACTCATAAACGTGTAAAACTAAGTGTCGTGAACTAAAAGATATAATTAAATAAAATAAAGTGGGTGATTTAAGATCCAAAAAAATAGCAATTTAGAAAATTTTGCGTGACTATAGATACCTTTAATTTATACATCTGAAAATGGACAGTTCGTATTTTTTTAACTATCAATTAGGGAATGGTGTGCATTCTTATAAATTTGCTTCAGTTCATATATTTGAGAAATGAAGGCTTAATCAGAAAATTGGCTGTAGACATTGTTTCCCAGATTTATGTTTTTTGTCTAATCTTTGTTACATTGGTTTTGTTTGTGCAAAACCTTTTTAGTTAAATATAATCAAAATTATGTAATGAAGGCATTCTTGAACTCCTTGAGGTTAACCTCTTTTTACTATATAATCTGAAAAATTGCAGTCAACTTTTGTATGATCAATGGACTTCTTTCCTTCAAAATCTCAGGTGGAATAGAATCAGCCCCACACACTTTATCTCATGAGAAGAGCCCAATAACATTCAAAACCTCTCCTTCAGTTGGAAATTTGGCTAGAGAGGGCCTGACTTCAACCTGAGGTATATGGTTAATAGCTTGAACATTGATTGATGGTGGTCTGTTGAGAATACTATGGAAGTGTCTGTATCTACCTTTTCATTAATGTCACCCAGAAGTATAGAAGTATATGTCCACTTTCAGAACACTGATGGTTAAGGTCTCCAGATATTCCCTTTTTTTTTTTTTTACTTCATCAAGGTTCATCATGGTGGGAGCATGGCACTTTCCTGCAGATGACAATTGTATTGTCATGATCCTATCATTCCCTCTTTTGGGGGGCATACAAGATTGTTGATTATATTAGTTTTGATTATAAAACCTATGCTGGCTTCATGTTGGTCTCCTTTGGCCACTCCAGAAAAATATTTATAGAGTTCTGACTTCCATAAGTTGTCATTCATTGGCCAGCTTTGTTTCACTCAGGGCTGCTATTTGGATGCAATGCCTGATGAGTTCTCTCTCAAAACGAGCTATTCCTCTTTCAGGCCTACTGGATTTCATGTTGATTTCAAGAGGGTGGACATTCCATGTACTGATGATGAATGGAATCATCTTCCCAAAGGTTATTTTACATTTTTGTGTGTTTCAACTTCAGGTTGTGATCCCTGCCTGCCTTAGTAAACTGTCCAGGGTTGGGGGAAGCAGACAATTGTAGGAAACCTTTTCTAGCTCTTTCCTATGGAAAGGAAGCTATGCAGTGTCATCCTTAAAATGGCTACTCAGACATGCAGAGCCCTGCTGAATCCCATAGCTGCTTTATTCCAGAGAGAAGACAACCTTATGATCTGGGTTGCCTGTGTGCAGGGTTGTGACTATAACTCCCAGTGAATTCACACTTGCTGCTTCATCACTTGCTTGTTTACAGCACTTTGAGGTAGGTAAAAATGGTAAAATGGTATGGATAATGTCTTTTGATTTGCGCATAAATTGTATTTAAGAAAGGCAGAATTGTGTGAAGTTTTAAGACTCACTCTGTCTTCCGGGGTCATTGGAGTCTAGTAGCAAGACCTAGTTAAGACAACTGAGGATGGTTCAGGATGCAGGTGATGACTCTGCTATCTTTAGTGTCTAAACAAGCTCTAAGTGTTACAAAGCTCTTGCTTCAGCTGCCTTCATGGCCATTGGAGCAAATTGTCCATGTCTGTCCATTCCGTTGAGGGAAGTCTTCAAATGCTTGGTGCAGACACTTAAAAATGGCTGCTCAACCAATGGTTTTGGACCTGTTGGTTACCTTCAAACTAGTTTAGCCTGTTTGCTCAAATAGTTTATTGGGGTGTGGCCTTTGTTCATGCTACAGCGTCTTAGAGCCACAGATGAGAGTTGTGTGGACACCAAAGGTGGAGAGTAGTCCTGAAAAGAGCCCAATAGGCTGCACACCAGAGGTACCAGCCTTCTCTGAACACAACCTAATACATATATATATATATATATATATATATATATATATATATATATATATATATATATATTCAAACAAATATCTGTCTATGTCTGCCTGTTTATCTATCCATCTGTCTTTATATCTACTTATATGTGTGTGTGCATATATGGATAGAGTAGAATGATTATGTTACCTGATCATTTTCTAGTGAGTTATCTTGATATTTTAATTTTGATAAAATTATTTTCTGTTTGACATAGGTCATTCTGTGGTCTTTGAATAGACTCACTAAGGAGGTTACAATCTATAACTTATGTAATTAATTACCCGCAATACTCCACATGAACCTTCACCTAACAAGAGGACCCAGATTTCAGAAAGGCATCAAGTTATATGTGCAAGTATCATCATCTTTGTAATGTGAATATGAGGCATTTTATATGATTGTGTGGTAATTAAAGTAGACTGATTTAAACAAAGGGAGGAGAAAAGAAGAATTTAAAATCCCTATTTTTGATTTCTTTACGCTAATGGCCATAGAAGACTTGAAACGGAAAGTATAGATGAGATGATTTTTCTCCCTGTTGCGGTTCTGAATAAGTGCCTTAAGAAATGACATTTTATGAAATGTTTGATGTGGGCTTTTTAAATACAGCTATAATTTAAATTTTAGCAAATGACTGTGAGCAGAAACATGCATTAGCATTATAAAATAATGAAACAATATTATGCTGAAAGTCTGACACACATTGCACTGTTTCCACCCACAGTTCAAGTGTGTGGAGCATAAAACACAGGAGGCAATTACATTCACAGAATGAAAGCAAGTATAATTTGGAGAACTCCTGCTCTCTCACCACAGGTCTTTCTCAATAGCAAAAAGTAACTGGAGATTTAATAACTAGTGCTAGCCTGAGAGTATGTTTTAGGAATAAATTTAGATTTTTCCCCTATTCCATCTGTGTCCTATACAAATCTAGCAGATTCCTGTCACTTTCTTCAAAGCAGATTGGCGGAAAGCTTACACACCTTTTTAAACTCCAAAGGGACCTGCATATTTCTAGCATAGCTCTTTTATCCATGGTACAGAATAGCCCCTCTCCAAACAGACTATTTTCTTGACATTTTTTTTACTGAGCTATCTAGGTGTCAGGGAAATACAGCACAGGAAATTTTGTGGTTTTATGAGCTGGAGTCCTTTCAATGTTAGAACAAGGTATACAAGCTGCAGTACTCTATTCCAAAGAATGTCACAGGGAACAAGCAAAGAAAATACAGAACAAAGATTATATTACATGAGGAAGGCAAGGAACAATGTGTCATTACTTTACAAAAATTCAATTCACAGGAGAATGTAAGTATTTTGAGAGTAGGGATAGGTCCCAAGCTAAATTGATTTAGAAATATTTAATCTCTATATTCAGATCGTCCGTTGATGCTATATGCTTCTATTGGTGGCTATTTACATATAATTCATGCTTTTTCTGGGCCTGCATTAGAGTTGGAATGTCACCTACATACCCATAATTTCTTGTTCAAATCAGACTGTTGTAGCTAAATCACTGGAACTGGTAGAAAGATGTACTTTTTCATATTTGTGAGGCAACTAGATGGTTCAGTGGATAGAGAGTTGGGCTTGGAGTGTAGAAAATCTGAGTTCACACGTGGCCTTATACATTTACTATCGCTATGACCCTGGGCAAGTCATTTAACCTGTATTGCCCTAGTTTCCTGAATAGTAAAATGAAGATGATAAAAGATCTCAAAAGTTGTCATGAAGAACATTATTTGTACACCTGGTGAATTGTAGGCATTTAATAAATGCTTATTTATTTCCCTTTCATCCTATTCATTCCTTTTCATCCATATTTCATAAGAAATCTTTCTACCTCAACTCATATCCATGTTTTTTCTCTCTAAGGATTTGCAAATTATTTAAACAATTCTTGTTAGAGCTATCTAATTACTCTACTAAAACATGAGGATTGGAGGTGGCCAATCAAGATTCTCAAGGTCAAAAAAGGGCCTTTTCATGCATCTATCACCTTCATCTCATTTACTTGTCTTAAATGGCATTGCTCTTTACCTGTCTTGATATTTTAACAAATAAAAAGTCATCAGTAGTTTAGATAAAAGGTAAGTTCTTTAAAGCTATTAAACCATGTATCTATTGAGGGAATTTTATCTCTTTCCTATTGACACACCAGTTTAGGTTCCTGAAATTATTAGTAATAATAAAAATAATATGATCATGTAACAACATGTGATATATTAATATTCATAAAATGACAACAATAACCTCACAGGGTAGTTGTGAAAATCAAAATTATATTTCTAAAGTGCTTAACACATATGCAAATGCTTATTATTTCCCTTTCTGTCATTTTAGAAAAATACAACTTAGTATATCACACAGAGTCATCTCTGAAATAAAATCTATAAAGTATGTTGGGGCGGAGCCAAGATGGTGCAGTAAAGGCAGGGATTCACCTCAGCTCTCCCCCTAAAATCTCCAAATATATTTAAAAATTATTCTAATCAAAATCTCAAGCAGCAGAATCTATAAAAGACAAGGTGAAACAAATTTTCAGGCAAAGACAACTTGGAAGGTCACCAGGAAACGTCTGTTGCACAAAGGTGAGATTCAACCCAAGGCCACACCAGCACAGTCTGTGCCAGCACAGAATGACTCCAGCCATGGCCTTTTCCAGAACTGCCATCCCAGAGATGCCAAAGGCAACTTAAAAGGCCAGCAGGAAGAGTCTGTTACACCAGGGTCAGAGTGGAACACAGCCTGACTCAGATGGTTGCAGCATAGCTCCAGGCAAGCAAACCAAAAGAAGGCCAGGCAGGAGAGACTGAATCAGCAGCAGCATCAGTAGTGGCAGAAACTGGACAGGAGCAGCGGTAGGGGCAGCTGCAGCAGCTCCTTGTGGAGCTCTCAGCCAACAGAATTTAAGGAGGTTGAACAATTGGTCAGAAGGAGATTGCAGGGGTCTTTTCGTGAAGTGAGCCAGAACTGTGTTGCTTTGCCCATACTTGGATCCCAGCTGCAGTCCTGGGTGGCAGTCCCAGGTGGCAGTCCCAGGGCAAGGAGGAGCACTATCATAGCAGAGCTTTCAGCAACGATAGAGGACAAATGCTCCTCACAGTCCTATGGCAAAAAAGAGTGCTTGTGTTCACTCACAGACCAGAACATTGGCCAGGAAAGTAGTAAACACCTGTCCTTGGATCATACCACCTTGGAAGAACTGAAAATTTGTAGGTCCCTAGAAGTTTCTCTGAAAACAGCTGCACAAAACCCCTGAAGCTTGGGACAGTACCCCCTCTACCCTGGAAGTAGAGCCTGACTTTAACAAAGACTTAAAAATCAAATAATATGCTGAGAAAATTAAGAGCTGTCACATTTACAGATTATTTGTAACTATTGCCTCCTTTTACTTGTGTGGTGTATCCTGGATTAACTCCACAGTTTTATTCTTATTTATTTTTATTTTTTAGATTAATGTATTTATCTTTAGTTTTCAACATTCATTTCCACAAGACTGTGAGTTACAAATTTTCTGCTCATCCCTCCCCTCTCCTGCACCCTAAGATGGCACGCATTCTGATTAGATCTTTCCCCAATTTACCCTCCCTTCCATCACCCTGTCCATTCCCTTCCCCTTACTTTCTTGTAGGGCAAGAAGATAGATTTCCGTACCTCATTGCCTGTATATTTTCTAGTTGCATGTAAAAACAATTTTTAACATTAGTTTTTAAGACTTTGAGGTCCAAATTCTCTTCCTTCTTCCATCCCCACCCACCATCATTGGGAAGGCAAGCAATTAAATATAGGTTATACATGTGTAGTTATGCAAAAAATAAACTTCAATGATAGTCGTTTTATGAAAGACTAAATATATTTCCCTCCCATCACATTCTGCCTCCCATTTATTCTATTTTTTCCTTTTACTCTATCCCTTTTCAAAAGTATTTGCTTTTGACTACTCCTCCCCCAATCTGCCCTCCCTTCTATCATCCCTCCCTCTTATCCCTTTCCCCACTACTTTCCTGTGGGTTAAGATACCCAATTGAGTACATATGTTATTCTCTCCTTCAGACAAATTCAATGACGGTAAGGTTGGGCTCATTTCCTTTCACCTCCCCTCTCTTCCTTTCCATTATAACAGTTTTTTCTTCTCTCTTTTATGTGAGGTAAGAATCTATCTCTCTCTTTCTCCTTCTCCCAATATATTCTTCTCAATTCATAATTTTAGTTTTTAGATATCATCCCTTCATGAAATTAACTCAACCTGTACCCTCTCACTGTATACATACATACACATATATATGTGTATATATATATGTGTGTGTGTATATATATATATATATGTACATATGTGTGTGTGTATTCCCTCCAAATATGCTAATACTGAGAAAGGTTTCATGAGTTACAAATATCATCTTTCCATGTAGGGATGTAAATGGTTAAACTTTAATGCATCACTTATGATTTCTCTTTCCTATTTATCTTTTCATGCTTCTCTTGATCTTATACTTGAAAGTCAAATTTTTGATTCAGCTCTGGTCCTTTCATTAAGAATGCTTCTGGGGCGGAGCCAAGATGATGGCTGGAAAGCAGGGACTGGCATGAGCTCCCCACCAAGTCCCTCCAAAAATCTATAAAAAATGTCTCTTAACCAATTCTAGAACTGCAGAACCCACAAAATGTCAGAGGGAAGCAGGGCTCCAGCCTGGGACAACCTGGATGGTTTCTGGGTAAGGTCTATCTCTCGCAGAGCTGGGAGCTGAGGGGAGCGGAGCTCAGTGGAGCAGACTCTAGTGTGAGCGGCGCAGACCAACGAGACCCAGATCCGCGTGGAGCGTGCCTTAGCGTCCTGAATCAGTGAGCTGCAGCAGTTACCAGACCTCTCAACCCACAAACAGCAAAGACAACAGAGAAGGTTAGCGGGAAAAGCTGTGTGGACTGAGTTTGCCGTTCGGCCACTGCCCCCGGGGCAGTGGAGGTGGGGCAGCTTTAGAAATAGGACTGCAGTTGCCTCTGGCCCCAGGCCCACCTAGTGGGAGGAGTGAAGAGCCTGCTGAAGATCTAAGCCCAGTCAGGGTGGGGGGTTTTTGGGGAAGGAGGAGTGCTGGTGAGGCAGCGCATCCGACCAAGTGTGGAACATAGAACTTTTTAGTCTACAAGCAGTAATATCCTGCTGAAAAACTCAAGGGTCAAGTAAGTTGGCTGGGAACATGGCCAGGTGGTGAAAACCAGATTCAGTCTCAAACTCTGGAATCCTTCTTTGGTGACTAAGAAGACCAAAACATACAGTCAGAAGAAGTCAACAAAGTCATAGATCCTACAACAAAGCCTCCAAGAAAAATGAACTGGTCTCAGGCCATGGAAGAGCTCAAAAAGGATTTGGAAAAGCGAGTTAGAGAAGCAGAGGAAAAACTGGGAAGAGAAATAAGAAGGATGAGAGAAAACCATGAAAAACAAGTCAATGACTTGCTAAAGGAGTGTGTTGTTAAGCAAAATCATTTCCTAAGTATGGCTGTTGTTTCTGTTGAGTGGAAGTACTTTCAGCTGTTAAGTGCTAAGCCACAGGCCCAAAGCCCTATCAGGTGTGAAACCTGTGTGAGTGTAGATTAATGACTTAAGAGGGGCAAACTCGGGAACCAATGGTCTCTGGTCATTGAGGTGTGGCTTGAGAACGCCAGAGGTTCGGCTGCCAGGAAAGGTGAGCCAAGAGACAACTACAGGGGAAGTGGAGGCTGATACAGAAGGGAAGCTGTGGAGGCAGTAAGCTGTGGAGGCAGCTCTGACTTGTGTGTGTAGACTCAGGAGTGTGAGCGAGGACTTGAGGCCAGTAAAAATGATTTGGCTACATGGAGCCAAGATGGCAGCTGGGAAGCAGTGACTGGCATGAGCTCCCCACCAAGTCCCTCCAAAAATCTATAAAACAATGGCTCTGAACAAATTCTAGAGCTGCAGAACCCACAAAGTGGCAGAGGGAAGCAGGGCCCCAGCCCAAGACACCCTGGATGGTCTCTGGTTAAGGTCTGTCCCTCACGGAGCTCCCAGGCCCCAGCTGAGGGGAGCGGACCTGAGCCCAGCGCACACGGCGCGAACAGACCAGACGCGGACGTACCAGACCAGGAGACGAGCAGAGAGTCCCCTAACATGCTGAATTACTGAGCTGTGCCATCTACCAGACCTCTCAACCCACAAAGAGCAAAGACATCAGAGAAGGTTAGTGGGAAAAGCTGCAGGACTGAGTTTGCAGTTCAGCCACTGCCCCTGGGGCAGCAGAGGTGGGGCAGCTTTAGAACTAGGGTTGCAGTTGCTTCTGGCCCCAGGCCCACCTGGTGGGAGGAATTAAGTGGCTGATCAGAGCAGGAATGAAGAGCCTGCTGAAGATTTAAGCCCAGTCCGGGTAGGGGATTCTTGGGGAAGGAGGAGTGCTGGTGAGGCAGTGCATCCACCCAAGCGTGGAACATAGAACTCTTTAGTCTTTAAGCACCCACACCCCGTTGAAAAATTCAAAGGTTAATTAAGTTGGAGG
>CM053624.1:233070494-233089819 GCA_028646595.1 Phalanger gymnotis | reverse complement strand
ACTGAAAATTTCTGCTTTTGGGGCTCAGGGCTCACTGTCCCAGCTTTCTTATTCTGGGGAGTGTGAGTCTCTTTGTTGGCTTGGTGAATTATAGCCTTCAGTTTCCTGAGGTGTGGGGGAGAGGGTCTGGCTGCCCGAAATCTTTTCCCCTGGGGTTGTTTTCCAGCACCGTTGCTCTTCAGCAATGGTCTCAGCACTTTGTTGTTCGAGCTGAGTGTCTGGCACTTCTTCTGGGGGAGCAAGAGTATGTCTGGGCTCCTGGTGTTGACCCCTGCTAGCTCTGCCCCTCTGGTACTCAGGTACTCCAACTACTCCGCCACTGAAGCCCCACTTCTGTCTCCTCTATTCTAGCATTCTTTTTTTTTCCCCGAGGAATTCTCTGGGTGTGGAGGGGAGGGATTAGAGCCGTTTACCTGGCCATTATGTCTCCCGGAAGCTCAAGAAGCGTTTGAAACCTTTGGGTCGGTGGCGTTGCGCTGCCTCTCCTCACTTCCACAGAGTGCCGTCATGTGTTGGGAGGCCTGGGGATCTGCACTGGTTTCAGGCTCCCAGCTTTCTCCCAGCCTGTCTCCCACGTGGGTTTTCCCGGCCAGCCGCTTCTGCTTTGGTCTCGTCTGGGGCAGCTCTGCAGGCTGAGCGCTTTCCTAGCCTACAGAATCGTTCCTTCAGCCTTTCAGATTCTCCCGGCTGGGAAATTTGCCCCCGTCAGAGTGCTCACAATTTCTAACTCTCTCAAATCTGCTCAGATTCACTTTTTTATAGGAATCCAACAGAACTTGTGAGAAAGCTCCGGCAAGACGCTGTTTTCATGCAGCCATCTTGTCTCCGCCCCCTGGCGAGTGCTCTTCTTAAGCCTGGGATTGCCCCCAGGACTGCGACCTGCGTCTAAGTGTTTTGCAAAGCAACAGAGTCCTGGCTTACTTCTAGCAAAAAGACCCCTGTAATCTCCTTCTGACCAGATGTTCATATGTTCTACCATATGTAGGCTGAAAGTTCTGAAAGCAGCCACTACCACTGCTGATTTAGTCCTCCTAAGACCTACTGCTCACTTGCTGGGGCTGTACTGACAGGGCCTGTGCTGGATTTTGCTTCACTCTCATCCTTGTTCCATAGACATTTATTGATAACATATCAAGTTGTTGTTGGTATCTCTGGTTTGAGAGGTCAGGAAACTGCCACTGCTGCCAGTGATT
Source organism: Phalanger gymnotis (assembly GCA_028646595.1). Lineage (NCBI taxonomy): Eukaryota > Metazoa > Chordata > Mammalia > Diprotodontia > Phalangeridae > Phalanger > Phalanger gymnotis. The sequence goes on along the minus strand of CM053624.1, from coordinate 233,088,626 downwards.
CAGTTGCCCCAATGTCTGTCCTGGGTTTGGTGTGGACCAGTCTGTGATGGTGTGGCCTAGGCTGGGCTGCCCTCCTCTGTCATCTCCTTGCAACAGACCTTTCCTGTCGACCATCCAAGTTGTCTTGGACTGGAAAGTTGTTTCTTTCTGTCGTTATGTGAGTTCTGTTGCTCTAGAATTTGTTTAGAGTCATTATGTAAAGGTATATGAAATGATTTGGTGGAGAGGTCAGGGAAGTCCATGTCTTTACTCTGACACTTTGGTTTTGCCTCAGAATATTGTTTTTAGATGCACAAAATAACTTTTATGGCTAGAAATGAAACCAATTATATTGAAGTGTGGTTTTCTAAATACAGTTTTAAAATAAGTTAATGGAAGGTTAATAAATTAGGTTAGGTTAATAAATGTAGCACTAGTGGGTACATGGCCCCTTCCAGCACAGAAATAGCATAACTCCACACTTATAAAGTCCTGGGGAAAAAAGGCTAACATATTTAGACTGGCGATATTTGATTCTGATGGTTTTTATAAATGAAATCAAACTGACAAAAGGATTAGGGCAATAATTGTACACTCAGTGGGAAACAAAGAAATCACTGTATCCTCAAACCAAAAGCCAGCAAATTTTGACAATGCTCCTCTTTTCCTTTGAAATGACAAAAATATTTTGTTTAGGAAAAAAATGCCATACAATTCAAAAATGCTCTTTTTGATGTTCCTATGAACTTTCAGTGACTTTGCTAAAGTAAGGAAAAAAAATTAAGGTAAAAGTCAAGAAAATAAACACTCCCAAACATCTCTATGTGTTTTGATTCTTACAATTTTCTCACACTCAATTGATTTTTTAAAAAAATCAGTAATGTAAATATCCACAAAACTTAGCCAATTTTCAACCTCAGTAAAACTGGATGTCAGGGAAGCTAGGTGGCACAGTGGATGGAGTGTTGCACCTTAAATTGGGAAAACTATTTTCCTGTGCTCAAGCCTAATCTCAGACCTTTGCTAGTCATGTGACCCTGGGAAAGTCACTTATACCTGTTTGCCTCAGTTTCCTCCTCTGTAAAGTTAGGTGGAAAAGGAAATGACAACTCCAGTAACTCTGCCAACAAAACCCCAAATGGGGTCATGAAGAATTGGACTCAACTGGAAAACAATGGAATAACAACAACAATGCTGGGTTTCAGTTAAAGAAGAGGTTTAACTATTGGTCTCAACATTTAAGCTGACCCAGACGTTTGTTTATCCAATTAACCTATAGGATTATATTCCTATTGTGTACCTTTAGTTGAAGGCAGAACTATAAGAGTAGCTAGTAAACTATCTTGTAAATTACATTACATTTAATTTGTATATATTTTGTATACATATACATATATATGTACATATTCTTTTATATTAAAAAAGTAAGCCTCTTGAAGGTAGAGATATTTTTATTTCTATCTTTATGTTCTCAGGATTTAGTGTAGTTTCTCATATATAGCAGGTGCATAACAAATGTTTGTAGATTGATTGATGTGACAGGAATTTTCTCCTTCACTTTATGCATCCTTAGAGAATATAAAAGAAAACACAACAAAATAAAATATAAGTTTTTAAATGAAGCAAGATGTCTGTCAAGCAAAAGAATTTGAAAACTTCTGCCTCCTTTTGAGGCCAGTGGAATTACTTTAATTCCTTATTTCTTTGCTTCAAATGATATATAAAACACCTTCAATGTGGTTAACCACTTCATTCAGTAAGCAGCTATATATACATATACAGATTATATATATGTATATACATACATTATATATATGTAAACACACACATACACACTTTTGAACAATTGCAAAAGTAAACAAACAAAATGGAAAAATGTAATCTACTATTAAGGAGCAAACACAGAATCTCAAGTTGCTAAATTCTTTATAGGAAAGTGATCATGAACATATAAGCTAAAAATATGAAAGAAAACCTAACAAACTCCTTACAGAATGAGATGAAAATAATCTAAGCTCCAATATATAATATGTAATTTTATGTTTATCCCCTTTAAAATAATTCGTGGAGGAATGAAATGCATCAGATCCAGAAATGCCATGAGAACGATCAGAGACTGCTGAACAACTGAACTGAGATTGGCAGGAGAGAAGATGAAGTACTTGTAAATATACATGGACTTTTCCATTAGCTCTTCTGGAGCTGGAATGAGAGAGAAGATCTAAACATCAAGCAGATGTGATATTCATCATGAATTCTGATAGAAATTTCCTGAAAGAAAAATTGACCTGTGGCAAAGGATAATAAAGATTATTTAAATAGTAAGTAGAGATTATTTGATAGTCAGTGATGAAGTATGGTTAAACCTAACTCTTTTTGGACTTAAAATCGCTGTACAAGCTTATGACCATTCCTTGGTTCACCAAAAACATTCCTCATAAGATCAATGAGATAAGAAATGATGCTCAGTTTTAAGAATCAACAAAATTAATTTTGTCCTTTTCAATTCAGAACATACAAGCAAAATATGAAAACAAAGCAATTCTTAATCAAGTGTTACTTAATCTCCTTATTGCTCAACTTAGCAGAACTAGGTGGAATTCCAAAACTTGTCAATCTCTAAAAGTTGGATTTTAATATAAACATCATCTCCATTAATTTGTTAGTTGCTTGTCTCCAATGAATTCCCTCCTTCAATGCAGAGCTGTCTAGAGCACTGAGAAGTTGCTCACAGTCACAAAGGCAGTATGTGTGAAAGACAAGACTTGCATCCAGATCTTACTGATGGCAAGGCCAAGCTCTCTATCCACTATACCACACTGCCTCTTGATGAAGATATTGCAGCCGAATTACTGACTTAAATGTTTTAACTGTGCACCTCATCTGCTATAGGAAGGTTTCTCTCATTCCCTTTAATTCCAATGACTTTTCTCTGTTGATTATTTCCAATTTATCCTGTATATATCTTGTTTGTGCATTATTATTTGGATGTTATCTCTCCCATTGAACTGTGAGTCCCTGGAGCTCAGGGATTGTTTCTTAACTTTCTTTGTATGCCCAGCACTTAGAAGAGTGCCACATAGTAGGCACTTATTGAATGTTTTTTCGACTGACTGAATATAGACAGATAAGTATATTGACATGATAAATTAGCAAGAAACCCTCTCTCCTCCAGTGATGTGTAATAGGAATCCTTGATGGAACAATCCTGTTAAGCCTTGGGCTTTGGACAGAGCCTGTAGATGTATAAACACAAAGATGACTATTAGTGGTCACAAACCATTTCTACCATCAATAAATATCATATTTGATAAGCAGTATCTGAGAGATGTGTTGTCATGTGAATAAATGTATGCTGAGCATCTTGGGGACATTTACCATTTAGCACAATGCCTGGGTTACTATCTCAAAAACCAACACTGGGAAAGATTACTCCTTGATTCAAAAGCTTGCCTTGAATGCATGCAATCCTGTAAATCATGTGGAGCCATGAATAACATAAAATCTGGGACATCTTTTATGACTCATTCCATCTGTGGAAAAAAAATGGATACAAAAGGTAGAGTGTTGATAAAGGATACTTAACTCATGAAAAATACTACAGAATACAAGCTATTTGGAGAGAAAAAAAGAAATAAAATGTAAAATCATAGAATATAAAATCACTACAATGTGATATTGCCACCAGGATTTCAGCAATAGCATCTTGAAAAAGATCATTGAAATAGTATTACAGTATATAGTTCAAAAGGAACACAACCCTTGGATATCAAAACTCATTTTTAAAATAGACCTTGAATTAATTGTATAAAGGAATATTAGTTTTTCTTAGTTTTTACTTCATTTCATATACATTGACATTGATTTACTGTCTAGGAAAAATTACTTACAAAATAATTATTTGTTTATCTTGTTTATATTAACATTATATATATATATTATTTACACTCATTTGCCATATTTTCACTAAGTTTAATCCATAAGCAAAAATGTATATTTACATCAGCACAACTAAATTGGAGAGTATTTAAGCATTATCATTCCATTGATCAGAAACTATACAAATCACTAATGACTAAGTCCAATAAATCACGTTTTCTTCACCTCCATACTGTTAAAAAGTTCTTGTACAAGTTAATCTAATAGGGTTTCATATATGTGTAGCCGGGGAATGACCTGGGAATGATCTTCGTTGAACTCATATGGGCAGTATAGCCTGGATATTACACTATCTCAACTCTCCCCAGATTTTCCCTCTTCCTAGTCTAAGGATGACTCACTCACCCCACCCGCATCCATTGAAACAAGTCAGAATGATGTCTCTAGAGGGGTGGTCATACCATTGCAACTCAACTCCTCCCTTAAGGTACTGGAGGTAACCTTATTTAGAATATGATAACTTCCTATTGCTCACAACTGTAATTTCTGAGCCCCGATCTATGTGCACAAGTTCAATTATAATGACACCATTAACTCTTAAACATGAAGCATTTTCTAAATAATAAGATACTAGTATAAACACATGTAAACATATCTTTATAACATTTACTGAAGAGAAGGCAAAACTAGGAATGCTGATAGATTTTTTTAAATTATTTTTTAAAGCACAGACTTTTTTCCTTTTTGTCAGTTCCAAATTATCTCCATTTCCCTCAACTTTCCCCTACTGACTCAAGCAAGAAAAAAAAAAGAAATTCCATTCCATTACCAATACATATATTTAACCAAATTTCCACATTAGCCATGTTTTGTATTAATTAGTTTATTTTTAGTTTTCAACTTTCACTACCATATTGAGTTCTAAATTTTCTCTGCCTCCCTACCCTCCCCGCTCTGCAAGATGGCATGCAGTCCAATATAGACTTTACATGTACATTCATATTGAACATATTTTCCCATTAGTCATGTTTAAAAAAATAAGAATTGGAACCAATGGGAAGAACCACAAGAAAGAAACACACACACACACACGCGCGCACACACAGATAGGGATAGAAATAGAGAGAGAGAACAAATAGTATGCTTTCATCTGAATTCAGACTCCATAGCATTTTGTACAGTGAGTCTTTTAGAGTTCTCTTACATCCTTGCATTGCTGAGAAGAGCTAAGTCTATCAAAGTTAGTCATTCCACAATGTTGCTGTTACTGAGTACAATGTTTGAATTCTGCTCACTTTACTCAGCATCAGTTCATGAAAGTATTTGCAGGTTTTTCTGAAGTCTGCCTGCTTATCATTCCTTATGGAATTCATACACCACAGTCCATTACAATCATATACAACAACATGTTCAGCCATTCCTCAATTGATGGGTATACCCTTGATGTTCAATTATTGGCCACGACGAAAAGAGCAGGTAAAGTCAATAAATTTGACCATCTTAGTGAAATGGATTAATATTTACAAAAAATAGAAATTGACTAGATGAAAAGAGGAGGAAATGAAATACTTAAATAGACCCATTTCAGAAAAAAAAAATACTAAATTAAACAAGGTGTCAATGAACTCCCTAAGAAAAAGTCTCCAGGGCTACACAGTGATGTAGAAATGAAATCCGTAAAATATTTAAAGAACAATTAATTCAAACACTATACAAACTATTTGGGAAAATAGGCAAAAAAGAGTTTTATCAAATTCTTTTTATGATACAATTATGGTTATTGATACCTCAACCAGAAAGATTCAAAGTAGAGAAAAAAAAGTATAGACCAATTTCCCTAATGAATAGAAATGGAAAAAAAAATGGAAAAAATGGAAAAAAAATAAATAAAACATAAGCAAAGAGATTACAATAATTTATCATGAGAAATAGACACTATGACTAAATAGGATCTATATCTATATCCGTATCTATATCTATATCTATACCTATATCTACATATGTGTATCTATCTATATCTATATCTATATCTATATCTATAACTATATCTATATCTATATCTATATCTATATCTATATCTATATCTATATCTATATCTATATCTATATCTATATCTATATCTATATCAATATCTATCTATCTATCTGTCTGTCTATCTACCTTTCTATATATAGGAATGCAGGGCTTGTTCAATATTAGGAAAATTATCAGCATAAGCGATCATATAAAAAACAAACTAATAGAAATCATATGACTCTCTCAATAGATGCAGAAAAAGCTTTTGACAAAATACAACACCCATTCCTATTTAAAAAATAGAGAATATAGAGATAAATGGAGTCTTGTATAAAATGATAAGTAGTATCTATCTAAAGCCATCAGCAAGCATGACATGTAATGGGCATAAACTAGAAGCATCTCCCATTAGGTAAAGGGTGAAAGAAGGATGTCCATTATCACCAGTATGTTATCCAATATTGTACTAGAGATGTTAGATTTAGCCTTAAGAAAAGAAAAAGAAATTGAAGGAATTAGAATAGGCAAGGAAGAAAGAAAGCTATCACTCTTTGCCGATGACATGATGATATACTTAGAGAATCTTAGAGAATCAAGTCAAAAACTACTTGAAAAAAATGAACAATTTTAACAAAGTTGCAGGATATAAAGTAAACTCACATAAGTTATTGGTATACTAAAAAGTCCAACATTAAGAGATAAAGAAATTCTGTTTACAGTTAATGTATACACCATAAAATATTTGGAGTCTACCCCTCAAAACAAACATCAAAACCGTATGAAAACAATTATGAAGCACATGTCACACAAATAAATTCAGATGAAAATAACTGGAAAGTTATCAGTTGCTCATGGGTAGGCTGAGCTAATACGATAAAAATGACATTTCTACCTAAATTAATTTACTCATTTAGTGCCATACAAATCCAACTACCAAAATTATTTTATAGGACTACAGCAAATAACAAAATTCATCTGGAAGGAAAAAAAAGTCCAGAATATGAAAGGAATTTTAATGAAAAGAAATGCAAGGGAAGGTGGCCTAGCAATACCAGATCTTAAATTGTATTTTAAAGCAGCAATCATCAAAACTACTTGGCTAAGAAATAGAGTGATGGATCAGTGGAATAGCTTAGGTACACAAGACACAATAGTCAATGATTATAGAAATCTAATATTAAATAAGCTGAAAGACTCCAGCTTTGTAGAGAACTCACTATTTCACAAAACCTGCTGGAAAAACTGGAAAGCAGTATAGCAGAAACTAAGCATAGTTGCTGTATACCAAGATAAAGTCAAAATGGGTACACAATTTAGACATAAAGGCAGATACAAAAAGCAAACAACTAGAGCAAGGAATAGTTTAACTCTCTGATTGATGGAGAGCAGAAGAATTTATGACCAAATCAGAATTAGATAACATTATGGAATGCAAATTGGATACTTTTGATTACATTAAATTAAAAAGTTTTTTTTTCTTAAACAAAGCCAGTTCAACCAAGATTAGAAGGTCAGCAGAAAGTTGGGAAACCTTTTTCACAGCCAGGGTCTCTGATAAAGGCTTCAGTTCTAAAATATGTAAAAACTAAGTTATTTCTTTTAGAATACAAGCCATTCCCCAGTTGATAAAGTGTTAAAGGATATAGCAGCAGTTTTCAGATAATGAAATTAAAGCTATCTAGTCATATGAAAACATGCCCTAATCATTATTGATTAGAGAAATGCAAATCAAAAGAACTCTGAAGTATCACATCACACCTATCAGATTGGCTAACATGAAAAAACAGGCAAATGATAAATATCGGAGAAAATGGAGGAAGCTGGAACACTAATGCATTGTTGGTGGAGTTGTGAACTGATTCAACCATTCTGGCCAGGAATTTGGAACTATGCCCAAAGAGCTATAAAGTTGTGCATGCCATTTGGCCTAGCAATACTATTTCTAGGGCTATATCCCAAAGAGATCATAAAAATGTGAAAAGGACCCACATCTACAAAAATATTTATAGCAGCTCTTTCTGTAGTAATCAAGAATTGGAAATTGAGGGGTTATCTATCAACTGGGGAATGGCTGAACAAATTGTGGCATATGAATGTAATGAAATGGTATTGTGCTATAAGAAATGATGAGGAGGCAGATTTTGGAAAAACTTGTAAAGATTTATAATGAACTACTGCTGAGTAATTGAGCACCACCCGAAGAATATTTTACACAGTAACAGCCACATTGTGCAATGACTGACTTTGCTAGACTTAGCTCTTCTCAGGAATTCAAGGATCTAAGACAACTCCAAAAGATTCATGATGGAAAATGCTATTCACATCCAGAGAAAGTACTTTGATCTTTTTTATTATTTGTTCCCGAATTGATAGTCATGCCCTGAATTTCTAATTCTTTACCCTCAGAAAATAGCTGCTCTAAATATTTTTGTACATATAGGTCCTATATCTGTTTCTTTTTATCTCTTTTGGGTTACAGACCTAGTAGTAGCATTGCTAGATCAAAGGGTATGCATAGTTTTATAGCTCTTGGGGCATAGTTCCAAACTGCATTATAGAATGGTTTAATCAGTTCACAACTCTGCCAACACTGCATTAATGTCTCATTTTCCCCACATCTCTTCCATCATTTGTCATTACGTTTTTTTTTCTTCTGAGGCAGTACCACAGAATTGTTTTCATTTGCCTTTCTCTAATCAATAGTGAGTAAGAATGTTTTTATATGGCCATAAAGAGCTTTAATTACTTTATCTGAAAACTGATTAAATCTTTTGATCATTAATCAGTAGGGGAATGGCTCTAATTTTTATAAATTTGACAAATTTGTCAAATTTATATGACATATTTCACATATGTCATATAACTAACATATTTGCTATATTAGATAAATGAGGTCTGTATCAGAGAAACTTGCTGCAAAATTCATTTCACAGTTACTATTGCTAATCTTCCATACTATTCCCCCTACCAGCATTTATTCTGTTTTTTTCTCTCCTTTCACTTCCAGTACGTTGTTCTCTCATACTTTAATGGTATATTTTATCATCCCTTCATATTCAACTCACACTTGTGCCCTCTGTCCATATGCACTCCTCCTAACTCTCCTAATGTTTCTACTTCTAGTGAACACCAAATGGTAGAGGTGGTATGGGAGGTGTGGGCCCCAGGAACCCCACAGTCAGAGGCTGGAGTGATTTCCTTGGTGTCTTGGTGTGATAAGTTGCAGCAATCTCATTACTAATATTTTATTTAAAATTTTTGCATCAATATTCATTAGGGAAATTGCGCTATAATTTTCTTTTATCTGTTTTGACTCTACCTGGTTTGGGTATTAGTACCACATTTGTGTCATAAAAAGAATTTGGTAGGACTCTTTCTTCACCTATTTCCCCAAATAATCTATAAAGTATAGAAATTAATTTTTCTTTAAATGTTTGATAAAATTCACATGTAAAACCATCTGATCTTGGAGATTTTTTTCCTAGGGAGTTCATTGATGTCTTGCTCAATTTGTTTTTCCCCCTTTCCCCTTCTACTGCCTGTAGGACAAGTTAGATTTCTATACTTATCAGGTATGTTATTCCCTACTTGAACCAGATCCCATGAGAGTAAAGCTCAAATACTGCTCTTCTCCCTCCCTTCTTTTCCTCTTCTATAATGTGTTTTTCTGCCTCTTCATTTGATGTAATTTGCCCTTTCCTACTACCTCCTTACCTCTTCTGCTATACCCCTCCCTTTACCTTTAAATCTCTTAATTATTGTTTTTATCCTTATATCAGTTATTTTATACAGACATCCACAGTCTATGTGTATCCCTTTCATGTGTCATAACTGTACTATTCTCTCTCTCCCTCTCTCTCTCTCTCTCTCTATATATATATATATATATATATATATATGTATTATATATATCTGTATCATACATAAAATAATATAATCCTATAAAAAGATGTAAATAATCTGTCCTTGTTGATTAATAAGGTTTTGGGGGTTGTTTCTCCATATTTACCTTTTTATGTCTCTCTTGTGTTTTGTATTTGAAGATCAAATTTTCCGTTCCATCCCATTTCATTGCCTTTTCATCAGGAAGGTCTGGAATTCACTTATTTTGTTGAATGTCCCCTTTCTTGTCTGAAAAATTATGCTTAATTTTGCTGGGTAGTTGATCCTTGGTTGTAGTCCCAGCACTTTTGCCCGTCAGAATATCATATTCTATTATTTCTTGTCATTTAGTGTAGAAGCTGAAAGAGCCTGTGTGATCCTTACTATAGTTCTGCGATATTTGAATGGTTTCTTTTTGGCTGCTTGCAGTATTTTCTCCTTGACTTTGTAATTCTGAAATTTGGCTATATTTCTTGGTGTTTTCAATTTGGAATCTCTTTTAGGGGGTGATTGGTGGATTCTTTCAGTGACTGTTTTACCCTCTAGTTCTAAGACCTCTTGGCAGTTATCTTTGATAATTTCTTCGAAGATACTGTCAAGGCTCTTTTTTCATAGTGGATTTCTGGTGGACCAATAATTGTTAAATTGTATCCCCTGGATCTGTTTTTTCCATGTCAGTTTTTTGTTTTCCAATCAGATATTTCACATTTTTCCATTTTTTCATTCTTTATATTTTGTTTTACTACTACTTGATGTGTCATAAAGTCATCAGCTTCCACTTGCTCAGTTCTAATTTTTAATGAGTTGCTGTCTTCATTTTGCTTTTGAGCCTCCTTTTCCAATTGGTTGATTTTACCTCTCAGGGTGTCTTTTTCTCTATTTAGATTCTGAATCTCCATAGCCAGTTCACCAATTCTATTTTTTAAGGACTTGATTTTGTCAGTGTTTTTTTTTCATTTTTTCTTTTACTTCCCTAATTTGGTTTTTAAAATTCTTTAGCTCTTCCAAGAATGCTTTTTGAGACTGAGACAAGTTCACATTCCCTTTTGAGGTATCAGATGTGGGTATAGTGTCATTGCTATCCTCTTCCAAATTGATATTTTGTTCATGCCTGTCTCCATAAAAAGAATCAATGGTCCTCAGTTTTTTGTGTTCCTCTTCATGTTGGTTAGCTTTTTCCTGACTTTACTGTGAATTTGTGTTTTTGAGGCTCTATTTCAACAGTCCAGTTAGCAGCTCCTCTGGGGGTGTAAGATCCACCAACAACCAGCACCCAGAAAGCTGCTAACACACTGGGAAAGCACAGGTGATTTTGATCTGCTTTAGTAAGGAAAGCAACATTAAGGGGTTGACAAGTTTACTTTAATTCAGGATACAAATACCATTCACTTAGCTGGGGGGGGGGGAAGCCAATGCCCTGAACTTCAGAGCAAAAATTACAAACATCGACAGTCAGAGCTTGTCTGATTTAAATCCCAATACATAGTTACCAGAGTCTCAGCATCCAGGTTACAAGCTGGAGGGCTCTTAGCTACAGCTGCCTGGAGTCTCCGCATCAACAGCATCGCTAGTGAGAGCCCTGCACAATTGGCTCTGTCTTATCTTCTTATAGGGTTTCGGATGTCATCAAACATCATCTGAATGATTAGAACTTAGGCTGCTATGACTGGCACTTGAGTTAGCACCACCCCTTGGTACCCTGGGAGCTTCACACCCACATAAGCTTAGCACCTAATAGGGGTTTGGGCCTGGGGCTTAGCACCTAGTAAAACTCAAGACAACTTGGCTCTGGAGTGAGCACCTCGCCTTAGTTAGCTCCACCTTGGGCCCCACCTTAGTTACTAATCCATACCCACATAGGTTTTACACCTAATAGGGATTTAGACCTTGGGCTTAGTACCTAGTAAGGTTCAATGAAATACACTGAATTAATCAAAGGAAACAAAAGCCAAACTCTTCAAGGGCACTTGGTCAAACTAAGTGTTAAGATCCCATTTTGCTTACCTACACAGGCTCAGGGATCTCTGTCCCAGGTTTCTTGTTCTGGGGATTGGAAGTCTAGTTACTCACTTTGTGTATTACAGCCTTCAGTTTGCTGAGGTGTGGGGGAGGGGTCTGGCTGCCTGAAGTCTCCTCTTCCCCTGGGGCTGCTCTTCAGCACTGTTGCTCTTCAGCAATGGTCTCAGATGTTTGTTGTTTGTGCTGGTGTCTGCCACTTCCCCTGGGGGTGAAAGGGTATGTCTGGACTCCTGTTGTTGTCCCCTGCTGGCTCTCCCCTTCTGAGACTCAGGAACTCCCACTGCTCGGCCACTGAAGCACCACTTCTGTCTCTTCTATTCCAGTGTTTTTTTTCCGAGGAATTTTCTGGGTCAGTGGGGGGAGGGGAGGGTTTAGAGCCATTTACCTAGCCATTACATCTCCTGGAATTTCAAAAAGATGAGTTTCATACCTTTGGGCTGCAGGTATCAGGAGTAGGTGACTTATGGCCAGAGGCATTGTGCTGCTTCCTGTCATCGCTTCCACAGACTGTTGTCCTATGTTGGGAGGCCTGGGGATCACCATGTAGTTTTGATGATTGCTACCTTATAATACTGTTTCAGATCTAGTGTGACTTGGCCTCCATCCCTTGCATTTCCATTCATTAATTCCCTATGTATTCTGATCCTTTCATTCTTTTAGATGGATATTATTATTTTCCCAGCTCTATAAATTATTTTTGGTAGTTTGATTGGTATGGCACTGAATAACTACATTTAAGTAGAAATGTCATTTTTATTATATTAGCTCAGCCCATTCATGACCAATTGATATTTTTTCTAATTATGTAGATCTTAATTTACTTGTGTGAACTGTGTTTTGTAATTGTTTTCATGCATTTCCAATGTTTGTTTTGGCAGGTAGATTTTATGACGTGAGCATTAACTTTTAATGGTGATAATGGAATCCTTGTTTCACCTCTCATCTTACTGGAAATGCCACTAGCTTATCCCTATTACATGTAACATTTGCTGATGGTTTTAGATAGATATTACCTATCATTTTAAGCAAGGCTCCATTTATTCCTATGTTCTCTATTGTTTTAATAGGAATGGTTGTTGTATTTTGTAAAACGTTTTTCTGCATCTATTGAGATAATTGTATGATTCTCTTTTTTTTCTTTTTGTTGGAGGGGGGAAGGTAGGGCAATTAGAGTTAAGTGATTTGCCCAAGATCACACAGCTAGTAAGTGTGTCAAGTGTCTGAGGCTGGATTTGAACTCAGGCCCTCCTGACTCCAGGGTCGGTGCTCTACTCACTGGACTGCCTACCTGCCCCAATCATATGATTTCTGTTAGTGTTGTTGTTGATATGGTCAATTATGCTCATAATTTTTCCTAATATTGAACCAGTCCTACATTCTTGGTATAAATTGCACCTGTCATAGTCTATTTGATAAGTGATGAGTAACTACAATCTCTTTACTATTATTTTATTTAAAATTTTTGCATCAATATTCATTAGGGAAATTGTTCTATAATTTTCTTTCTCTGTCTCTTCCTGGTTTAGGTTTCAGTAAGTATTATATTTGTATCATAAAAAAAAAATTAGTAGGAGTCTTTCTCTGCCTATTTTCTTTTCTTTTAATGAATTTATTTTTTATTTTTATTTTTAGTTTAAAACATTCTGTTTTACAAGTTTTTGGGTTCCAAATTTTATCTTCCTTCCTCTTCTCTCCACTCTCCCCTAAGATAGCATGTAATCCAGTGAAGGTTCTACATATACCTTCACATCAAACTTATTCATACAGTAGCTCAGTTGTAAAGAAAAATTATCACCAATGGCATGAATCATGAAAAAAAGGAAGGAAACCAAAGAAAAGGAAAAAAGAAAAAAAAAGGAGAGCAAAAAGTTTGCCTCAATCTGCACTCACACTATATAATTCTTTCTCTAGATATGCATACCTTTTCTATTATGAGTCTTTTGGAGCTATCTTTGAACCTTGCATTGATGACAGGAGCCAAGTTTATCAAAGTTACAAATACCATGTATCTAATCGTGAATAATGATCTCCTGGTCCTGCTCCCCTCATTCAGCATCAGTTCATATAAGTCTTTCTAGGTTGTAATGAAGTTCATCTGCTCATCATTTCTTATAGCACACTAGTATTCCATTACATTTGTATACCACAGTTTGTTTAGCCATTCCACAATTGATGGTCATCCCCTTGATTTCCAATTCTCTTCCACAACAAAAAGACTGTTTAAGTATTTTTGTACATTCTGGTCCATTTCCCACTGTGTGACCTCTTCGGGAAATAACCATAGAAGTGCTATTGCTAGGACAAAGGGTATGAACAATTTTTAGCCATTTGGGCATGGTTCCAAATTGCTCTCTAGAATGACTGGATGAGTTCACCACTCTACCAACAATGTAACAATGTTCCAATTTTCCCACATCCTCTCCAGCATTTGTGATTTTTCTGTTTTTTCATGTTAGCCAAATTGACAGGAGAGATGTGGTACCTAAGAGTTGTTTTGATTTGCATTTCTCTAATTAATAGTGACTTCGGACATTTTTTTCATATAACTATGGATATCTTTAATTTCTTCCTCTGAAAACTGCCTATTCATATCCTTTGACCATTTCTCAGTTGGGGAATGACTTGTATTCTTACAAATTTGGCTCAGTTCCCTGTATATTTTAAATATGAGGCCTTTATCAGAGACACTGGTTGTAAAGATTCTTTCCCAATTTTCTGCTTCCCTCCTTATCTTTGTTGCATTGGCTTGTTTGTACGAAAGCTATTCAATTTAACATAATCAAAATTATCCATTTTACATTTTGTAATGCTCTCTATCTCTGGTTGCATAATGAATTCTTTCCTTCTGCATAAATCCGACAGATAAACTATTCCATGTTCTCCTTTATTAATTATAATATCAGCCTTTATTCCTAAATCATGAGCCCATTTTGACTTTAGTTTGGTATATGGTGTAAGTATTGGTCTAGGCCCAGTTTGTGCCATACTGTCTTCCAGTTTTCCCAGCAGTTTTTGTGAAATAGTGGTTTCTTAACCCAGAAGCTGGAATTTTTGGGTTTATCAAAGAGTAGATTGCTATAGTGCTTGCGTACCGTGTCTTGTGTACCTAACTTATTCCACTGATACACCACTCTGTTTCTTAGCCAGCACCAAGAATTTTTGATGACTGCTGCTTTATAATACAGTTTAACATCTGGTATGGCTGGGCCACGTTCCCTAGCATTTCATTCATTAATTCCCTTGATATTCTGGAGCTTTTGCTCTTCCAGATGAATTTTGTTATTCTTTTATCCAGCTCTGTAAAATAATTTTTCATAGTTTGATTGGCACTCAATAAGTAAATTAATTTAGGTAAAATTGTTATTTTTATTATATTAGCTTGGCCTAACCATGAGTAACTGATGTTTTGCCATTTATTTAGATCTGACTTTATTTGTCTTTAAAAGTGTTTCATAATTGTGTTCATATAGGTCCTGGGTTTGTCTTGGCAGACATACTCCTGAATATTTTTATAGTGTCTACATTAACTTTAAATGGAATTTCTCTTTCTATCTCTTGTTGTTGGGCTTTGTTAGTAATGTATAGGAATGCTGAGGATTTATGTGGGTTTATTTTATATCCTGCAACTTTGCTAAAGTTACTTATTATTTCAAGTACTTTTTTTATTTGATTTTCTAGGACTAAGTAAATCATCATATCATCTGCAAAGAGTGATAACTTAGTTTCTCCTTTGCCTCTTTTAATTCTTACAATTTCTTTTTCCTCTCTTATTGTTAATGCTAATGTTTCTAGTACCAAATTGAATAATAGGGGTGATAATGAATATCCTTGTTTCACCCTCAGTCTTATTGGAAATGTATCTAGCTTATCCTCATTACATATAATGCTTGCTGCTAGTTTTAGGTAGGTGCTATTTATCATTTTAAGGAAGTTTCCATTTATTCCTATGTTCTTGAATGTTTTTATTAGGAATGGGTGTTGCCTTTTTTAAAAAGCTTTTTCTGCATCTATTGAGATAATCATATGGTTTCTTTCTGCTAGTTTTCTTCTTGACACAATAGTATTTAATCACAGTCATACACCACAACTTGTTCAGTCATTCCCCAATTAATGGGTGTCCCTTTAATTTCCAGTTCTTGGCTACCATAAAGAGAGCTGCTATAAATATTTTTGTACATGTGGGTCCTTTTTGCATTGTTATGATCTCTTTGGAATACAACCCTGGAAACAGTATTACTGGGTTAAATGGTACACACGTTTTTATAGCCCTTTGGGTAGAGTTTAAATTGCTCTCCAGAATGTTTGGATCAGCCCACAGTTCCACCAACAAAGAATCAGTGTTCCATTTCTACAGATAGCTTTAATTTCTTCTTCTGAGAACTCCCTGTTCATATCTTTGAATATTTATCAACTGGGAAATGACTTGTATTCTTGTGAATTTGAGTCAGTTCTCTACATATTTTAGAAATGAGGCCTTTATCAGACACATTAGTTGTAAAAAATTATTTTCCAGTTTTATGCTTCCCTTCAATCTTTGTTGCATTGGTTTTGTTTGTGCAAAAACTTTCAATTAAATGTAATCAAAATTAACCATTTTGCACTTCATAATGTTCTCTCTTTATTTGGTCATTAATTCCTCCATTCTCCTTAAATCTGACAGATAATGGGGTGGAGCCAAGATGGCAGCTGGAAAGCAGAGACTTGGTTAAGCTGCCCACCAAATCCCTTCAAACACCTGTAAAAATGTCTCTGAACAAATTCTAGAACTCCAGAACCAACAAAATAACAGAGAGAAACAGGTATTCAGCCCAGGAGAGCCTGGATTGTTGCTGGGAAAAGTCTATCGCATGGTGCTGGGAGCAGAATGCAGCCCAGAGTGGGCTGCACCAGGACAAACCAGACCCAGAGTCAGCTATCCGGAAGAGCACTTGGGGCCATGAAACAGTGAGCTGTGGGAGTTACCAGACTTCTCAACCAACAAAAGCCAAGGAACAGGTTAGGGGGAAACTGCAGGACTGAGTTCAGAGCAGTCAGGCTGCCAACTCTGGGGGTGGAGGAAGTGGTGCAGCAATGGCCACAGCAGCAGCAGGAAACTCCTGAGGCTGCCTCCCCAGCACCAATGTCAGCAGCTTCCCAAGTCCCTGGCTAATGTGGTGGGAGCAATATACTAGCAAATCAGAGTGGTAGCACAAGAAGCACTTTGTGGACACAAAGGCAGATTCTCTTGCTGTGCCCTGCTTGGATCTGTATTGCGGTCCTGGTTGGCAGTACTTGGGGGAGGAGGATCACTGTTGTGACAAAGCCTGGGGTGACTGTGGAATAGAAGTAGCTCTGAAAATAACAGTGCTTGCACCCTAAAGCTTGGGATAAAGTACTCTCTACTCTACGAACACTCATATCCTGACAAAAAGGCTCAAGGATCAAGTAGTTGGCTGGGAACATGTACAGGCAGCGAAAATGAACTCAGACTCAAACTCAAACTCTAGATTCCTTTTTTGCTGACAAGGAAGACCAAAACACACAGCCATTAGAAGTCACCAAAGTCAAAGAGCCTACATCAAAGCTTGCAAGAAAAATATGAATTGAGCTCAGGCCATGGAAGAGTTCAAAAAGGATTGGGAAAAGCAAGTAAGAGAAAAAAGGAAAAATTGGGATGAGAAATGAGGGTGATGAAATAAAACCATGAAAAACAAGTCAATGATTTGCTAAAGGAGATTCAAAAATGCTAAAGAAAATAAAAACTCACAAAATAGACTAACTCAAATGTCAAAACAGCTCCAAAAGCCAATGAGGAGAAGAATGCCTTGAAAGGCAGAATTAGCCAAATGGAAAAGGAGGTCCAAAAGACCACTGAAGAAAATACTACCTTAAAAATTAGATTGGAGCAAGTGGAAGCTAGTAACTTGATGAGAAACCAAGATATTAAAAAACAAAAACAAAGGAATGAAAAAAGTGGAACACAATGTGAAATATCTCATTGCAAAAATCACTGACCTGGGGAATAGATCCAGGAGAGACAATTTAAAAATTATTGGAGTACCTGAAAGCCACGATCAAAAAAAGAGCCTAGATACCATCTTTCAAGAAATTATCAAAGAAAATTGCCCTGATATTCTAGAATCAGAGGCTAAAATAGAAATTGAAAGAATCCCCTGGGGGGGGGGGGCGGAGCCAAGATGGCGACTGGAAAGCAGTAACCGGCGTGAGCTCCCCTCCAAGTCCCTCCAAAAACCTATGAAAAAATGGCTCTGAACCAATTCTAGAACTACAGAACCCACAAAGGGGCAGAGGGAAGCAGGACTCCAGCCCAGGACAGCCTGGATGGTCTCGGGGTAAGGTCTGTCCCGAACAGAACTC